>CANIUD010000163.1:600000-1088809 GCA_947470075.1 Closterium sp. Yama58-4
CCATCTGCTGCGTGTACTGCGTTACACTACTGTACTGCTTGTGCCGATGAATTTGTTGTCGCGCCATGTAGGTAGTATTAATTGGTTCGAAACGCCCGATTAATTCTGCCCGAAACTGCGTCCACGTTTTCTCCCCGCGGGCCACGTCGGTGTTGTAGATCCACTCGAGTGCTGGTCCTCGTAACAGTGTCGCTGCGAGCCGGATTCGTGTTGCGTCGTGTGTCGGGGTCGAACAGCCAATGGCCTCGAAGTAAATTTCGAGGATTGCCACGAAACGCCGGACGTCGGATCCCTTCGCGCTTGGATCGAACGCTTCCGGGAGCCTCGGTCGTGCTGCTTCGAGGTTCGGCGTCAGTGGTGCCATCGGACCGTGAAATGTCGGTGTCGCCACTGCTGCTGGAGTTGTCGGTGCTGCAGTCGTTGCAGTCGCTGCTGCTGTCGTGGCGAGCGCCGGATGGCTTGTCAGAAAAGCCTCGAGTCGACGAAGCGTCGCCTGCGTCTGCTCCATGTCGGTGCGGAGGCTCGCGACGTCGCTCGTTGTCGCGTAGTTGTCGCCCTGGCCTTCCATGCCTGACATTACGCGTCCGAAAAACCGAATCGAGGAGGAGCGGAAAAACACGGAACCGGTTTTACGTACCCGAAATTGATGTTTATCTGCGTCGCCCCCGCGGTTTTTTTAAGACTGGTTTTTAGCGGTCGAAAGAACTTCGCGTGTAAACGAGCTCTGATTACCAAGTGTGAGGATCTAGGATCGAGCTCAGAAAAGAGAGTTTGAATTGAATGATCACCTGGGTACAACACGAGGCTATATATAGGCTCGACACAAGGGGCAGTAACCAGGTGTTACGCGAAGGTTCTGGGGGTCGCGAAGCGTCCCGAACAGACCCTTCCCGAATTCGGTAGAAGGCAATTCGGTGGCAACCGAATAGCCCAGAATTCGGTGTACGCAACCTAGCTCGGTGCTATAACTATAATAAAATATAGGAAAGCACCTAGCCTAGGAATTCAAGCAATTCATGCATGCATAAAATAAACCTAAGCTAGAAGTAGCATAATAAAGTAAAGGCAAGCATGCATAGCTGGCATAAGCCGTCGTACTCTCACAGCCCTGGTCACGGGACCCTGATACGCCTGCACCCTGTTCCCAGCCCTCGCCACATTGGTAACGTGATCCACTGCGCGTACCCCAGTCTCACTCTCCAGGACAAGCACCCTTGAGTCTCGAATCTCCTTCACAGTCCAGCGCTGATGAGACAACCCCACATCCAGACCGTCTTTCTTGGGCCGACGAATGTACACCTCCTATCCCTGCTGTAAGACTGCTGGCGCTCCGCCAGCCCGCTGCTCTTGTCGTTGTTTGTAGCAGTGGATGTCGCGCAGCTGAGTGACATGCAGGCTCTCCAACACCGCCGGCAGCAGGCGGCGAAGGTACTCTCCTCGCACGCTTGCTAAGGCTGCCCACTTCTCCGATGACCCTGTGGTCACCACATCTGTCAGCACCCGCGGGGCCCCTGTCAGCAGCACCGCTTCCCTTCCAAAGAGGAGATGGTATGGGGAGAGGTCCCTGGGCGCCGCCTGCTTACTAAACCTGTATCTGGCCATGACCCATTGGAGGTGCTTGTCCCAGTCCCGCTTCTTGCTCTCCCCGTAGGCTTTCAGCCCGCGCTTCAGCGTCTGAATCAGTCGCTCTGTGAGCCCGTCGCTCTGAGGGTGGTACCACGAGGTAGTGCGAGCATGAGGCGAGTAGCTCGTCAAACTCGCCTTGGAATTCGGTCCCTTGGTCCGTCAGCACTTCCCCACAAGCTCCAAATCGAGTCAATACTTGTTCTTAAAAAACATCCGCCACTGCTGCTGCTGTCTTGTGGCTCAAGGCCCGGACCTCCACCCATTTGCTCACATGCTCGACCATTATCACCACGTAGCGTCTCCCCCGCTTGGTCAACGGCAACTCCCTCGCTATGTCCAGCGACCACCGGTAGCCCAACCCCACAACTGGCAGAGGCTGCAGCTCAGCCTTGCTCCTTTCGAACGCAACTCGGTTCCTGATGCACGCCGGGCACCTGGTCACCCAATCCTTGATCTCCTTGCTCATGCTCGCCCATCACCATCCTGTCTGCAGCAATTGTTGCGTTCGAAAGGGGGCCGTCATGCCCCAGCTTATTGTGTACCTCCTGTATGATCCCCTCCAGCTCCTTAGGTGCTGGCACCCGCTTCCACCCGTCTTGCGTGCGAATCTGCACTTGATCCTGGTACTAGTGGTAGTGCTGTCCTCTGCTCCTGGCTCGCGCTAAAACCCTCCCTTCCTCTGTGGTCTCTCTTTTCAGCTATGCCATTGTCTCCTGATCCTCCCAGATGTCTGATGCTCCCGCCTGCTATTCCCTGTGAAGCGGCGTCACGGGATCTGGGGTCATGGCCACGAGCGCCATCTCTGGCGCCATTGCTGGCGGATTCCTGGACAATCCGTCCACATGCTGCATGGTCTTGCCCGGGCGATGACGGATGACAAACTGGTACTCCTGCAGCTTCATGGCCCACCATGCGTTTTGCCCCGTGAGTGTCTGGTTCTTCATCAGCCACGGCAACGGCTGGTGATCTGTGACCAGCGTGAATGGCCGCCGCTGTAAGTAGACTCAAAAGTGGCCAACCGCCCACACTGCTGCAAGCTGGGCTGCTGTAAGAATGGTTGGCCTCCGCTGGGCTGCACAATCGGCTGGCGAAGGCCACCACCTTCTCCTCTCCTTCCTCCTGCTGGCTCAGGATGGCTCCCAATCCTGTGCTGCTCCATTCTGTATAGATAACGAAGGGCTCAGATGCACGTGGCAGATGTAGCACTGCTCCTTCCTTTACTACCCCCATGAGGTCCCTCATTGCTGTTCGCTGCGGCTCCCCCCACTGCCATTTCAAGTCCTCTCGAAGTAACTTGTTCAGCGGCGCGGCTCTCCAGCTGAAATTCTCGACGAACTTTCGAGCTCAGAAACCCCAGCAGGGCCCTCAGAGCGCTCTTGTCCTTGGGCTCCACCACTCGGTCCAGCACTGCCACCTTAGCTGCCTGAATCGCCAACTTCCCTCCCGCCACTTCATGTCAACGGGAGTTGTATGTTGGCCCCGTCCTCGCTTGGGCGGTGCCGACTTCGTGGTCGGGTGTAGGGTGCAGCCGACCTGCAGCAGTGGGCGAGTTGGTCGACGAGGTTGGTCGACCTGCACGGGGAGCCACTGCATGGGCGCCGACTTCGGGAGGGCGCCAACTTCGGGTGGTCGACCTGGGAAGTCGACCAGACCTTCTGGTCGACCTGGAGTGACGTCGACTTGGAGCTGGTCGACCAGGGGGTAGTGGTCGACCTGGGGAGGTCGACTGGAGGTGGCCGTCGACCTGCGTGGTCGACGGGCACGCACAGGAGCATCTGGTCGACCTGGGGGGCTCGGTCGACCAGGTTACCTGGGTGACGAGGTTCTGCGGAGGCATGCGACGTTCGCCCAGGTGATTTGGGCGATGACGACCTCGGTGGTGGTATCCCGAGGTCGACGTGGCTGATCAGCAGCTGTCGTCAGCACGAAGTGGACTTGGTGTGTGCGCTGTGCAGGTGACGAGGCACTGCACGCCAATCATCTGCGAGCACCTGCGAAGCGGGTGCGATGCTGTACTGCGGGAGCAACGCTGGCACGCCGTCGACTTGCGCTGTTGTCACGCCGTCGACTTGCAGCGGTGGCAAGCCGCGACTCTGCACTGCTGGAGCGCGGTCGACCAAGTCGTGCTGGCACACGGTCGACCGTGCTGCATTGGAAGTCGTCCTGCTTGCATGCTAGCTCTGATGTAGTCTTGCCTTGCCAACTTCATTGTACCATTATTGTCAACTTTCTCTAGTGAAACTCTTGCCAATTCTCCCTGTGAACTAGCAAGCTGTGTGTGCACTAGGAAAATGACTAAGGACCAACGAACGCAGAGATCACACGAGCACTCGTGCCTAGCCCGTAGTCTAGCTCCCATTGTAGTAGTTATCTCCGCACTTCAAACCCTAGGTACGTCACCGACATGTGCCCAAAGCGGCATTTCTTGGGGTGACATGTCACTCCCGCCCCCTTGATCCTATGCAGCGCTTCCGCCAGACGCTCCACGTACTCTTCTGCCGTGGCACTAAACACGATGACGTCATCGATGTAGCAAAGAGCTCCTTCCATTCCGCGTAGCACCTTGTCCATCACCTTCTGGAACAGCAGTGAAGTGTTCTTCAGCCCGAATGGCATTCTATTCCATTTATATGCCCCGTCTGGTCCATGAAACGTAGTCTTAGCCTTGTCTTCCTCCGCTATGGGGATCTAGTTGAACCCCTGCTTCATATCTAATGTCGAGAATATTCGGGCCCCTGCCTGCTTGTCAAATATCTCATCCATCATCGGTGTTGAGTATCGCTCGGGCACGGTCACTTTGTTGAGGTCCTGGTAGTCCCCGCACATCCTCCTGGACAACACCGTGCCCACCAGATCCATCTTCGCCGCCACCACTGTCGCAGCCGCATAGTTAGACTCCGACCGTCGAATCAACCCTGCTTCCAGTAACTCCAAGCACTTCTCCTTGCGCACTTCTAGATCTTGCGGGCTCATCCTGCGTCTCCTCTGGTACACCAGCACCGTTGTCGTCAGGTTGAGTGTCATGACCGCACAGTTGCAGCACCCCAGCTCTTTCAATGTATAGGCGAATGCCTGGCGATGCTCAGTCAACAACAACTCTACCGCTTCCCTTTGCTCCCCTTGCAGTCCTTCACCTATGTCCCATGGCGGTAGTTCCTCCGGTTGCCCCCTGTTCGGAGACTTCTCAGTCCCCTCCGTTCCCCCTCTTTCCCCTTCACCCCGTCCTTCTGCTCCCGCCATGATGTCCCGTGCCATGTACGCCGCTCCCAAGGGTGGCCAGCCTGGTGGGTCAAAGAAATCCGCTTCCATGTCGAAATCAGAGTTGTGAAACTCTTACGGGGTGTCTCCTCTTCCCTCTCCTGTGCTTTCTTCCATCGCCACTTCCTCCTCTTCTTCTTCCTCGCTCGCTTCCGGATCGGCATATCTCCCTGGAATCCCCTCCCGTTCGTCCCTCCAGTTGGTCAGCCTGTGTTCCTCCGGAATTCCTCTCCACCACTGGTGCTCCTTCTTCTCCTCCAACCCTTCCAGCATGGTCCATGCTTCCTCTTCTTTGTCTGCAGCCAAGCGCGTCTGTGGCCTGATCTCTGTTGCCTTGCCAATCCTCCGATCCAGCCACTTCCTCTCCAGGTGATTTATCATGGTGGTGAATAGCCAGTGCAGGGCATTCAAGTCTATTGCTCGCCCTAGAGTTGCCCGCCTGTCCTTTTCTGCCATTTGGGCGCATGCGGTGGCCCCTGCCATGAAACCCATAGCCAACTCCCGTTCCTGCGCCGTCGGCTCCTCCCAATTTCCTCTCGTCTGGTCGTACACCATACCTGGGCCCGCCACTCCTCCGACCATCTTAAAGCATCGGGCGTCTTCATGTGCCACCAGTGTGGGCCATGCCTGCCGCGACTTCCCAATCTGGTTGCATGGGTATTGCGTGGGGTGGTCTTTCTCCGTCACTGGCGCCGCTTGCCATCCTGGCTCCAGCACATCCTCCACCAGCCTTGCTCTTGTTCGTTCCATTCGCGAAAGCTGGTATCTCAGCGCGGCCTCTGGGATTACATTCTGCCAGTACCATCGGGGCTGATGAACTCTGCTCCCATTCTGTGCTGCATCCCACGCCACTCCTACCCCCAGCTCTCCTGTAATCTCCTCATTGGCCACCTGCACTACCGGCCTAGGGTCATCGGCCATATCCACATTTTCGATGATGTACGCCACCTCCCCTTGCCGCTTCTTGATTGCCTTCAACACCCTCACCAAGCCCCGGAACTGGGCACCTCGCTCATCTCCCATGCCCCTGCCTCGTCCCGCCAGTGAGTATCCTTGGCAGCTCCATCCCGCAATCACTAAATCTATCTTTCCCCACTCAACAAGCATGCCATCATCGATCTCTTCCACCCCCCAACATAGCCACTCCGCTCCCCTCTCTGCCGCCTCCTCCATCAGCTGCGAATGGTACCTGGCCTTCAGCAGCCTGATGTGGTGCCATGCCATCAGATTCACATCACCACTGTTGTCCACGCACAGGTACTTGCTTACTGTATGCCCCGCCTTCAACTCCGCCACCAATCCCGTCGCTATCCCACCATACAGTTCCAGCACCACCAGGGGTTTCTGGAAGGCCCGCAGGTTCAGTTGTCGCTCGCGCAGATTGTCACTGACCCTCCAAATCTCCTCATATTGCTTCTGAGCTGCCTCCATCTGCCCCATCTCTTTCCACGTTAATATCCCCAACTCTTCTTCCAGCAGCTTCTTCACAGCCTGGTATGCTTCCCTGGGCTCCCTCCTGACAAACCACACCGGTAGCTCCGCCAGCGAACTTCCGTGCTCCCAGTAGGTTACTCAATAGATTAGCCTCTCTTCCCACATGCAGATCGTGGTCCCGATCGCGAGCAGATATTCCACTCCTAGCAAGAGATTGTAGTCTTCCGACGTCGATACACCGCAGTACATCCGCACCACGCACTCGTCTTCGTGCCCCGGCCTGATCACGATTTCAACGGTGCTCCTGGTCCTTGGCATCCACTAAGTCGTTCCTCCCTCAGCCGTCATGAGCAGGTACCCCTCCGGTATTAGACGATCCTCACGGTCAAGTCCCGGCAGCCTCACCATGGGAGCCCCGATTAGCACGTTGTGGGCCCTGTGTCTAATACCGCCTGCTTGACCTTCACCCCTCCCACCAACATCACGCCTAGTTCCACCACTAGAACTGATGGCTGGTAGGCCATCCTTTCCAGGGGGTGCCGCCGCGCCGCACCCGGCAGACGATCCTCCGACGTATCTCAGCGCGGGCCGCAATCCTGCGTGGGTTGCTCATGAGGGAAGTAACGCCGTCGTGCACGGAGTCCCAGTTCCTCCCTTTCTTGCACTAGTCGAGCCATCAACGCAAAGATGGCCTCACTATCCTCATCATCTCCTTCTTCCGCCTTCGGACGAGTCCGTAGAGCCGAGTGGCCCATATCCAGAGCTAGTGGGCTGCCTCATGTACCTGATGACCTGCACACGACCTGACCTTGCGTACCCTCTTAGCATCTTGGCTCGCTACGTTGCGCCTGGGAGACACCGACGAGAGCACTGGGAGGCTGCTAAGAGGGTGTTGCGCTACTTGTGCAGTACATCAGGCATGGGGCTGGTGCTTGGAGAACGGGGTCGAGTTGTCCTCACTGGACACTCAGACGTGTACTGGGTTGACGACCTGGCTACGCAGCGGTCGTCACAGGGTTACACCTTCAGCCTTGGCTTTGGCTCAGTTTCTTGGCGGTCTACACGCTCGTCTTCTGTTCTCAGCTCTAGTTGTGAGGCTGAGATCTACGCAGGAGCCATGGCTGCACAGGAGTTACGCCGGCTCACCTACCTGCTGACCGACTTGGGAGAGCGGCCTAGTTCTCCTCCAGTTCTGTACGTAGACAACAAGGTCGCTATTGCCTTGTGACAGGAGCACAGACTGGAGCACAAAACGAAGCACATCGCTCTGCATTACTTCCTTGCTCGAGAGTTGCAGCAGCGTGGCCAGCTTCGTCTTGCTTACGTGGCCACCCGGGCCAACACGGCTGATATATTCACCAAGGCACTTCCGCCTGGTGATCATCAGCGTCTGTGTACTGCGTTAGGTCTTGTGCCTGCGTTTGTTCACTTGCTCACTACTTGACTTTGCTTGTACTGTGATCTATATATATGCCTGCATGCTTACACTTGCTAGGTTGTGATCACTGCACTGTTTGTCTTGCTTTATATACTTCTGGATGTGAACTGGCCTTGTGGCCATTTGCTTGTGCTCGGACTGTGTGGTGACTTTGTGATCCACCCTGAGCTTGCTTTGCTTTTCTGTGACTGCTTGTACTCCCCCACTTTGCCTATGGGGGTGTGTCAGAACATTATGCTGTGTTGTGTAGCCTGTAGTGGGGTAGCCTGTATGGGGTACAACCCAATTAGGGTTAGTACTTGTACCAAACTGTTTGCTAGTTCATCCATTCCTGCTTCTACTTTCTAATAATAGTTCGCGCTTCTGAAGTATCAAGTGGCACAACGTAAGCGAGACGAACTACGGCGAAGCAACAAGCGAGTCAACCAAAGCGGTTGACACAAAGCAACAGGAAGAGGTTGAGCGAAGGTCAAAGGTCAGCGACCTTTAAATTGTGACAAGACTCTGAAAGGAGTCTGCAATGCAGTCGTCATAGTCGTCATAGGTCATCATCAAATTACATGGCAAATGATACAGATGTAGCAAGGTTACGCAAAGCTACCCTAAGATTCAATCTAGCTATGTGTCTATGCATGTTAGGGGTGGGACGGGCGGGAACTCAAATTGAGATGAGTGTACTGAGACTAGGTGGCAGGTCCGTGGACCTGCCGAAGGATAAGATGGAAATGCCTCCTTATTGCATTTACCCCCCCCCCCCCCCCCCCCTTTTTTTTTTTTTTTTTTGGTTGCGAAGCAACCTATTGCGATCGATTTGGACAGATTTTTTTTTCCACATTTTTTTTATGTGAAATTAAAAAAAAAAACTGGATGCACTAGTTGCTAGCTACGCAACCTGTAGTAAGTATTGTCTAATTCCATTGTGATGCGATGGTAGTGATTTATCTGTTCGCACTACGACATATTTTTGTGATGTTGGATGGTACAATGGTGGTATGTTGTTAAACTGTATTATGCTTGTAGGCTGTAGTGGGGTAGCCAATATGGGGTACAACCCCAACTAGGGTTTCCTATTTGTACCCTTGCTTCTTTCAATCCAATCATTCTTGCCTAGTGATTCTGACATGGTATTCAGAGCAGGAGGTCCCTAGGACCTACCGACCGTTTTTTTTTTTAAGGGCCCACCACCGCTCGCATGCGGTTACCACGCTACCCCGTGCCCTAGCCTCGTAGCGCCCTCGTGCGCCCACGTTAGCGCCCTCGCGCGCCTCTCGTTAGCGCCCTCGCGCGCACCCTCGTTAGCGCCCTCGCGCGCCCCTTCGTTAGCGCCCTCGCGCGCCCCTTCGTTAGCGCCCTCGCGCGCCCCTTTGCTAGCGCCCTCGCGCGCCCCTCACTAGCGCCCTCGCGCGCCCCTCGCCGAGCCGCCCGCTCGCAGCCCGCCCGCCCGCTCGCTGCCCGCTTCGCGGCCCGCTCACTACGCAGCCCGCCCGCCCGCTCGCTGCCCGCTTCGCGGCCCGCTCGCTCGCTGCCCGCTTCGCGGCCCGCCCACTTCGCAGCCCGCCCGCCCGCTCGCTGCTCTCTTCGCGGCCCGCCCGCCTCGCAGCCCGCTCGCCCCGCTGCCCGCTTCGCGGCCCGCCCACTTCGCAGCCCGCCCGCCCGCTAGCTGCCCACTTCGCGGCCCGCCCGCATCGCAGCCCGCTCGCCCCGCTGCCCGCTTCGCAGCCCGCCCGCCCGCCCGCTGCCAGCTTCGCGGCCCGCCCGCCTCGCAGCGTCGCCCGCCCGCCGTGCTGCCCGCTTGCAGCGCCGCCTGCCCGCCGCGCTGCCCGCTTCCCGGCCCGTCCGCCGCGCTGCCCACTCGCAGCGTCGCCCTCCTGTCGCGCTGACCGCTTGCAGCGCCGCCTGCCCGTAGCGCCAGCCTCGCCCGCTGCTCTCTTTCCGTGCACTGTCGCCTTCCCCTGCTGCGGCAGCTTGCGTTACTCTGTCACACTGTCGCTATGGCTTCCATCCGCGTGCTGTCGTTCGATGCTGAGGGCCGCCCTGTGCGGTTCACCGCTTGGCTAGATGACCTGCAGCTGTTCCTCCTGAGCGATAGCAAGGAGCATGTGTCGCTCTATGACTACGCGTCTGGTGCAGCGCCTGCCCCTCCTGCCACAGCTGAGCTTAGTGTTCGTTCCCACTGGCAGACTCGTGACGCAGCTGCTCGCCTAGCCATTCGCAGTCACCTGCCGTTAGCTGAGCTAGAGCATTTTGGCGACTGCAAATCCGCTAAGGCCCTGTACGACGCTGTCGTCGCTCGCTACTCCTCGCCTGCCACAGCCGAGCTTAGCCGCCTCATGCTGCCGTACCTGTTCCCCGATCTGTCCACCTTTACTACAGTCGCCGACCTTATCACCCACCTTCGCACTAGTGATGCTCGCCTGCGTGCCGCCCTTCCCACCGAGTTCTGCGCTAAGAACCCCCCTCCACTGTACTGGACACTCCACTTTATAGTCACTCGTCTCCCTGACACCCTCCGCTCAGTTCGAGACCACTTCCTTGCTCGCTGTCCCACTGAGCTCACAGTCGCCCTCCTAGAGGAGCACCTGCTCGCGGCCGAAAAGAGCATTGTAGCTGTCGGTGCTGCTCGTGGCGCTCCTCGCACCCCCATCTTTGAGGGGTGTTCTCCCTCTCCCCTCGCTCCCTCCTACGCTGCTGCTGCTGCTGTTGACTTCCTTGGTGCTGAGTCTGTTGGCGCTGCTTCTGCTCCTGGTGGGAGGCGCCGCACCGGCAAGGGCAAGGGGGGCAAGGGTGGTGGTGGTGGCGCTGGGGGGGGAGGAGGTGGGGGAGGTGGGGGGGGAGGCGGTGCTGGAGGGAGCGGTGGCGGGAGCGCTGGTGGGAGTGGGGTCGGTGGTGGAGACGGGGGCGGCGGAGGAAGCAGTGGCAGTAGTGGCGGCGGCGGCGGTGGCGGCGGTGGCGGTGGTGGCGGTGGTGGCGGTGCCGGTCGGAGCGGTGGTAGTGGTGGCGGCGGAGGTCGGAGTGGAGGCACTGGCTCGGGCCAGAGCTCCCAGCAGCAGCAGCGTCCTCAGACGACCCAGCAGCTTCGTGAGTGGCTTGCTCAGCGTGGGACGTCGGGGGCCAGTGCCCGCTGTTCTTATGTCATTCGCACAGGTGACCGCAAGGGACAGACGTGTGGGAGGTTCCACACCCCGTACCGCTGCTTCTCCCGCCTTGACGACGCTTGGCGTGAGGAGATGGGTGCGGATGTTGAGCGCCCCCGCTGGGCTGAGCTCATGAGGGCTGGTGTTGATGTCTTTGCTCTTGACTATGATGCTATTATTGCTGCCATGTATGCATTGACTGTTAGTGCCGAGGGAGACTGTTACTTGTGTGTGCCGCCTGACCCAGGTATAGAGCCCGCTGCCCTGGGTACTAGTGAGTCTGCTCTCTCTGGTATGGTGCCCCCTGTACTTGCTCCCCCCAGTGCTGTCCCGGCTGGTTTCGAGTCTGCTCTCTCAGGTACAGCACCCACACAGACTCCTCTCTCAGGTACCGCACCGGCTGAGGCCTGTCACACCTTCACCCTTGACTCAGGTGCTTCCCGTTGCTTCTTTCGTGACAGTACTGAGCTCACACCGCTTCCTGCACCGGTCCCAGTCTCCTTGGCTGACCCCTCTGGGGGCCCAGTCCTTGCCCAGTCCACCACTGTCCTCCCTTGTCCGGCGGTTCCGTCTGGCTCGTTGTCGGGTTTCCACCTCCCCTCGTTCTCGACGAACCTGGTGAGCAACGCTGTCCTCCAGGATCAGTGGGTTGACACCTTTACCCCTGGAGGACAGCGTGTGGCGATCTGCACGTGCTCCAGGACTGGCCGTCACCTGGCTACGTTCACCCGTCGGCCGGGGTCGAGTCTCTACACACTGACCACTGCGTCTCCCCAGGTAGCTGCTGTCGGTCAGGTGTCTGCGTCAGGTCTGGTGGCCCACGCCTGTGAGTGTCGTTCCCTGTCGCACCAGACTCTTCTCTGGCACCACCGCCTGGGTCACCCCTCCTTGCCACGCCTTCGTGGCATGCACCGTCGCCTCCTTGTGTCCGGTCTTCCCAGGTCCCTCCCTCCCCTCCCTGCCTCGCCTGCGCCGCCTTGCCTTCCTTGCGTCGAGGGGCGGCAGCGCGCCGCTCCTCACTCCTCCTCGTTCCCCCCGACAGAGGCTCCTCTGGAGACCCTCCACCTGGACGTGTGGGGCCCAGCCCGCGTTCGTGGTCAGGGCGGTGAGCGGTACTTTCTGCTGGTTGTTGACGACTACTCGCGTTACACCACGGTCTTCCCCTTGCGCACCAAGGGTGAGGTCCCTGCTGTTCTGATCCCTTGGATCCGCACGGTTCGTCTCCAGCTCCGCCGCCGTTTTCGGACGGATCTTCCTGTCCTGCATCTGCACTCTGACAGAGGTGGTGAGTTTTCCTCCGATCTTCTGAGGACCTTCTGTCAGGCAGAGGGCATCGAGCAGACCTTCACGCTTCCGGACTCCCCACAGCAGAATGGGGTTGCTGAGCGCCGCATTGGCCTGGTCATGGAGATCGCTCGTACCTCCTTGGTCCACGCGGCGGCTCCCCATTTTCTGTGGCCGTTTGCTGTCCGGTACGCCGCGCATCAGCTCAACCTCTGGCCCCGTGTCTCCTTGCCGGAGACCTCGCCCACACTGCGTTGGACGGGGGAGGTTGGCGATGCGTCGCGCTTCCGGGTGTGGGGTGCTCGTGCCCTTGTCCGCGATACGTCCGCGGACAAGCTCTCCTCCCGCACGCTTCCCTGTGTCTTCCTTGGCTTTGTCCCTGACGCGCCTGGCTGGCAGTTTTACCACCCCACCTCGCGCCGGGTCTTCGCCTCTCAGGATGTCACCTTTGACGAGTCGGTCCCTTTTTACCGTCTCTTCCCCTACCGCACTGCCCCCCTCCCCCCTCCGCCGCTCTTCCTCGCTCCTGGTCCCCCTCCGGTAGACCCCCTTCCCCCTCAGGGTCCTGCTCCTTCAGGTGTCTCTCAGGTAGACCCTCCTCCCGTCGCTGAGCCTGTCGAGGTCACAGGTGACTCAGGTGCTGCTGCGGGTGGTGCTGCTGGGAGTGCTGAGCCTGGGGGTGCTGAGCCTGGGGGTGCTGGGCCTGGGGGTGCGGAGCCTGGGAGTGCTGGGACTGCGGGTGCTGGAGCTGAGGGTACTGTGCCTGAGAGTTTGCCGCCTGGGGGTGCTGAGCCTGGGGGTGCTGCGACTGGGGGTGCTGAGCCTGCGGGTACTAAGCCTGTGGGTACTGAGCCTGGGGGTGCTGCTACTGAGCCTACGGAGCCTCGGGTTACTGCGTCTGGGGGTGCTCCGGTTCGGGGTGCTGAGCAGTCTCTCACACCGCAGCAGCTTCGTGACTGGTACGTCCGGCGCTTTCGCCGTCCTAGTGGCTCGGCTGGAGTTGGGGGTGCTGGGGCTGCTCGTCCTGGGGGTACTGGAGCTGCCGGGACTGGTTGTTCTGGGAGCACTGCGACTGGAGCTGCTGGAGCTGGGGACTCTGGCGCTGGCGGTGCTAGCGGAGTTGGAGCTGCCGACTCTGGGGGTGGCGCTGCTGCTGGTGCTGCGGACCCGCCTGGTGGAGCTGCTGCTGGAGCTGAGGACCCGAGCGGTGACGCTGCTGCTGGTGCTGGGGACCCGGACGCTGGAGCTCCTACTGGTGCTGAGGACCCGGCCGCTGGAGTCCCTTCTGCTTCTGGAGACGCTGCGCGGCCGCGACCGTACTTCGTACCGCTCCTTCAGCAGGTTCTTGGGCAGGCTCCTCCTCCTTGTCCTCCTCCCTCCGTAGAGTGTCCTCCGCCTGTCCAGCCGCAGTCACAGTTACCGCCTGCCTCGCCTCTCCCTGCTCCCTCTCCTTACGCTGGTCCCACAGGAGGTCTTACAGAGCGTCGTGAGCCTGAGTCTCGTCCTGTGTCGCCTGTTCGTCCTGCTCGCACTGGTAGTCGTGTCCGTCGTGAGCGTCCTCCTCCTGTCCCAGGCACTCACTACATGACTCTGCGTCCCTCTACTGCTCCTCGGCGTGTCCCTCTACCGTCTCCTCCTGCGTCCTCGTTGCCTGCCGTTCCGGACCCTGAGTCTGACCGGTATCGCGCTGAGCACCCTACAGTCACGCGTCTCCTTGCTACTGTTGTCACTGACCCCACCTTTGAGTCCTCGGCTGCGTCTGCTCTGGTCGCTGAGTTGGTTGACTTTGCTGCTGCCTGTCGTCTAGACTACGCGGCTAGCCTTGTCGCTGAGTCAGAGTCTACGTCTGTCTGTCCTCCGTCCGTCGGGGGTGAGTGTGCTCTTGGCACGGACGTCCTTGAGGACAGGCAGGAGGACTTTGACTCTCTTGCGGCTGCTGTACCTCATCTCGTGGCCTGGTTGCTTGCCCCTGAGGGAGACCCGGATGCACTAGACATCCCCACTCCGCGCACTTACGCAGAGGCGATCTCGGGTCCCTACTCCTCTCAGTGGCAGACAGCCATGGACGCAGAGATGGCATCCTGGAAGTCCACAGGCACCTACGTCGACGACGTTCCCCCTCCTGGGGCGAACATCGTCGATGGCATGTGGATTTTCAGGGTGAAGCGGCCGCCAGGTTCTCCGCCTGTCTTCAAGGCTCGTTACGTTGCTAGAGGCTTCAGTCAGCGTCAGGGGGTCGACTTCTTCCAGACCTTCTCCCCCACCCCGAAGATGACCACTCTTTGGGTTCTGCTGCACGTTGCTGCTCAGCGTGACTACGAGCTTCACTCTCTTGACTTCAGCACAGCGTTCCTGCAGGGCAGCCTGCACGAGGAGATCTGGCTGCGCCGCCCACCTGGCTTTACTGGGTCGTTTCCCCCTGGTACCCAGTGGAGTCTCCGCCGGCCAGTCTACGGTCTCCGCCAGGCGCCACGTGAGTGGCACGACACACTGAGGACTACTCTTGCGGCTCTTGGGTTCGCGCCGTCTACTGCTGACCCGTCGCTGTTTCTGCGCACTGACACGTCGCTGCCGCCGTTCTACATTCTCGTGTACGTCGACGACTTGGTCTTTGCTACTGCTGACACTGAGGCACTCGCTCGTGTGAAGTCGGAGCTGCAGAAGAGACACACCTGCACTGACCTGGGTGAACTGCGTAGCTACCTTGGCTTGCAGATCACCCGGGACAGAGCTCGCCGCACCATCACCTTGACTCAGTCACACATGGTGCAGCAGGTCCTTCAGCGCTTCGGCTTCCAGTTCTCCTCACCACAGGCCACACCTCTGGCTACCAGCCACTCGCTCTCAGCTCCACCTTCGGACGAGTCCGTAGAGCCGAGTGGCCCGTACCCAGAGCTTGTAGGCTGCCTCATGTACCTGATGACTTGCACGCGACCTGACCTCGCGTACCCTCTTAGCATCCTTGCTCGTTACGTTGCGCCTGGGAGACACAGGCGAGAGCACTGGGAGGCTGCTAAGAGGGTGCTGCGGTACCTGTGCAGTACATCAGGCATGGGACTGGTGCTTGGAGGACGCGACAGAGTTGTCCTCACTGGTCACTCGGACGCCTCTTGGGTGGACGACCTGGCTACGCAGCGGTCGTCACAGGGTTACACCTTCAGCCTTGGCTCAGGTTCTGTCTCGTGGCGGTCCACCCGCTCTTCCTCTGTTCTCGGCTCTAGTTGTGAGGCTGAGATCTACGCCACAGCCATGGCTGCACAGGAGTTACGCTGGCTCACCTACCTGCTGACTGACTTGGGAGAGCGGCCTAGTTCTCCTCCAGTTCTGTACGGTGACAACAAGGCGGCTCTTGCCTTGTGTCAGGAGCACAGACTGGAGCACAGGACGAAGCACATTGCTCTTCGCTACTTTCTTGCTCGAGAGCTTCAGCAGCGCGGTCAGCTTCGACTTGTGTACGTGGACTCGAAGGCCAACACTGCTGATATCTTCACCAAGGCGCTCCCGCCTAGTGATCATCAGCGGCACTGTACTTCTTTAGGCCTTGTGTCCACGTTTCCTCACTTGCTCACTGCTTGACATTCTTTGTACTGTACTTTATATATATCTTGTTGCTTACTTGCTAGGTTTTTGATCACTGTGTTGCTTGTCTTGTACTATATCTAGCACTGCATGTGAACTGGCCTTGTGGCCTTTACTTGTGCTCGGAGTGTGGTGACGTTGTGATCCACCCTGGGCTTTGTTTTGCTTTGCTGGACTGGTCTTGTGACCCTTTGTTCTCCCCCACTTTGCCTATGGGGGTGTGTTAAACTGTATTATGCTTGTAGGCTGTAGTGGGGTAGCCAATATGGGGTACAACCCAAACTAGGGTTTCCTATTTGTACCCTTGCTTCTTTCAATCCAATCATTCTTGCCTAGTGATTCTGACATATGTGACTATCACGAAATGCATATATGTTTTGAATTGTATATATATGCTTAAATGAATATAATGATGCATACTTAAATGAACATAATGATACATGCTTAAATCAATATGATGATGAAAATAATATAAATGAATTATGCAATGATGATAATAATTCTTCGGTATGCATAATGTTTGATGTTGAAATGCACGCATACCAATACATGATATAAATGCGTGACAGCTAACGATCCAAAAACTATGCTATCGCATCCCCTGCCTAGCATGGGGGGAGCTAATAGCATAATCCTTGAACAATCAGCAGTCACATGAAACAACACAATCTGTGAACTCTAAAAAGATGGTCAACTCTATCATCTCCAGTTCAAGTGGGCTCCCGACAGGCGCGCCAATGAACCTTCTAATGAAATGATAGACCTGATTCACCTTTTTAAAATTCACAGACATGCGTTGTTAATGCAATAATGGATGAATGCACACCCAGACAAGCAAGCACATTCACAACAACCGAACGCATGGACAGCAAAAAAACGAGCCGGAAACCCAAGATTATACATAAAAGATGCAAAACAAAGTAAAAAGGGCAATATGGTAAATTCTATAAGTGCCAACTACGATTTTCCAGGTTGGACTCGCTTTCCTGATCAGCAAGACTCCTGAGAACAAAAAAAAAAAAAGATAATGAGAAAAGCAAGGTAAAGTCAACATAACAGTAAACAAAGCACATCCAACAAAGCAGAAAACAGAAGCATAAAGCGGAAATATAAAATGGAAGCAGAAAACGGAAGCAGAAAACCGAAGTAGCAAACAAAAGCAATAAACACAATGAAGGAAGGCGGGAAGGAAGCATGGAAAAGTAGGAGGGAAGGAAAGATGGAAGGACAGACGGAAGGACTGAGAGAGAGAGAGAGAGAGAGAGAGAGAGAGAGAGAGAGAGAGAGAGAGAGAGAGAGAGAGAGAGAGAGAGAGAGAGAACGAGAGAGAGAGAACGAGAGAGAGAGAACGAGAGAGAGAGAACGAGAGAGAGAGAGAGAGAGAGAGAGAGAGAACGAGAGAGAGAGAACGAGAGAGAGAGAGAACGAGAGAGAGAGAGAGAGAGAGAGAGAGAGAGAGAGAGAGAGAGAGAGAGAGAGAGAGAGAGAGAGAGAGAACGAGAGAGAGAGAGAGAGAGAGAGAACGAGAGAGAGAGAACGAGAGAGAATAATCAGAGAGAACGAGAGAAGAGAGATACAAGAGAGAGAGAGAGAGAGATATCGAGTTATAAGAGAACGAGAGAGAGAGAACTAGAGAAAGAGAACGAGATAGACAACAGAGAACGAGAGAGAAAGGTCCGGACAGAGAACAAGAGAGAAAGATCCGGAGAGAGATAGAGAGATCGAGAGAGAGAGAGAGAGAGAGATAGAGAGAGAGAGAGAGAGAGAGATAGAGAGAGAGAGAGAGAGAGAGAGAGATAGAGAGAGAGAGATATAGATAGAGAGATCTAGATTGAGAGAACGAGAGAGAGAACGAGAGAAGAGATCGAGAGAGGAGACAGAGACGAGAGAGAAAGATCCGGACAGAGAACAAGAGAGAAAGATCCGGAGAGAGATAGAGAGAATCGAGAGAGAGAGAGAGAGAGAGAGAGAGAGAGAGAGAGAAAGAGAGAGAGAGAGAGAGAGAGAGAGAAAGAGACAGAGATAACGAAGGGAGAAATCATCAACTAAATAATGGAATCTAGAAACTGAAATAGAGAGAAAGATGGAAGTAAGGAATTGGAACTAGCGAAGAGAAAGCAGAGAGAGCACATGCAAGGGGAAAGAGAGAAACACGAGGTGGTGCAGAAACTAAGAGGAATGAAGAATCGATGCAACTACGAACAAAAGATTGTTGCACCAAAGAATTTCGCTACTGTAAAGCATTCTAGTTGAAAAGATTGTGCAAAAAAAGAAAATCCAAGATTACAAGGTTGAGGATAAGGAAACAAAGATTGACGCGATAATATGGATGTAGAAGAAAAGGAAGGGAAACAATTACTAGCAGGGAAACATAAACGAAAGAAACGGAAAAACGGACGGAGAAAAGCAAGAACTCTTCACGGCGGTTCTACATCTCTGAACGACGACGTTATTGTAGTCCACGGCCACGACAACAAGAACCACAGGCGCAAACGCAAACGCAAAAGATGTAATAAAATAAGAATCAGGTTAAGCGGTACTTAAATGGAAATGGAGGAGTCGTCAGTGTAAGGAAGGAGCAAAGGAGAAAACGAAATAGACAGATCTGGAAAGACATAGCCTAAATGAACTGGAGGTGAGAAGGTACACAAGAGAGTAAGCGTGAAGACTACGAAAAGTAGGAACGCATGACAAAGGAATGAAGAAAACAGACTAATGAGCAAGGAGGTCGAAATTAAAGTAGAGGACAAAAGAAAATTACGACCAGGAAAAGAAAAAAACGAATGAGAGAAGTGGCATGACTGAAAACGAAAGCGAAGGAAACTATGTGAAGACGACTAGATACTTTCTCTAGCTCACTAGATGCAATCTAGGAGATCAAGCAACATACCCATGTGGTGTCTTAGAGAGAAGCCAAGGTAAGAACAAGCCTCTGCTGGGGAGAAGAAACGAGCGAGAGGAAGCGAGCAAGAAGAAAAGGGAACAATTGAAACCCTGAGGTGTGCTGACTTCGCCGCAAAAAAAACATGTTTTAAAATTTGCGCAACCCACCAGATCAGGTTGTATAGTGCAGTCGAGTAAGTTTGAGCTGGTGAATGTAAGGTCTAAAGTTCGATTCTTGCGGGCATGATGTTTTTACAATGTTTCTAAAACTAACTTTACCGTTTTATATTAAGTATAGTGGTTAGCTTAGCACAGTGGTTTACTTCACGCTTCCCAATCGTAAGGTCGTGGTTCCGATACCAGTCGTGCATAATTATTGAAAGTGAAAAATCACAGATGTTGCACTCATATATTATAATGTATGTAAGAATCTCACAATCTATTTTGATAATTTTACCAAAACGCTTCGCAACCCTAAGACGATTTCGTCGCCTCTTGTTTTTTTTTTTCATATTGTGACAAGACTCTGAAAGGAGTCTGAAATGTAGTCATCATAGGACAAGTGAAACATCACGGTAGTGGGCGGTGGCGGACGCGACCGACAGTGGCCGCAAAACGGGTTGTAGGGCTCTGTCGAGATGGGTCCTGCATAAGTCGCGATTCAATTCCGAATCGAGTTGGGTGACGTACATCTCCTTCGCACCATAGCTACGCCACCGCCCGGGAGCTTTGAAGAGGCGATCGGAACCCCAGCATCAACAGCGGGTGTTGTTGCTGTCGTACGAAAGGAGTGTGTCCTGAGGGTAGAAGGATCCAAGCCGATACGAGCGAAGGCCTCGCGACACCAATTTCGCACGGTAGTATAGGACGGAGGGGCGTCAGTCGACAGCACGCCCGAACCTGGCCGAAAGACCCGAATAAGAGAGCCGAGGGAAGCGGGGGAGAACCCCGCTAAAAGGAGAAATTCTTTAACGGGAGCAACAGGGCAATGGCGAGCGTTCGATGTAGCCACTGGAACCCAAGCACCGGCGCCTCTTTGATCGGTCTTGGAACGAGGAATGAATAGCCATATGCAGTCAGAGTCGAACTCAATGTGGTGCCACTGGAGGGCAACAAGGTTGGAGAAGCGCAGAAAAGCCGAAAACATGAGGAGAGGAATGAGCCCTTTTTGAAAGACAGCAGGGTCTCGCGAGGAAAAATAAGCATCGAACATGTCGTATATTTTGGAGGGGGGCACTGGATCCTTTGCACGCTAGGGACGGGCACGTGTGCGCTGGGCGTAATCCTTGAATTGTGACGAGAGTGGTCCTTTAATAAGGGACGGGGCGCCTAAAAGCCAGTGAGCACACGAGATGGCTGAATAGATGGAGCGAACAGCTGACAGTGTCGCACCCGACCGAATTGAGTATAAGAGGAAGAGGGTCGCGGTAAGATCATTGGCAGGAAGCGGCTGGAGCGAGTTCTTGGCGCAAAAAGTGTGATACTGCCACCAGTATGGCTCGTACGTGCGGATGGTGAATCGGGCGTGAAGGTCCACAGTGAGCGTGACGATGTCTATAAGAAGTCGACAAATATTGGATTCTGCCACACAAAAATTATTCAAGTACAGAAAAAATCCATGCGAAGAACAATGAGTGGCAAGTTAGGTAGCCCTGTTCCACTAAGCGCATACACGTCACTACCAAGTGCCAGACAGTCAGCACCTAGGGGAAGTGCAATGTGATCTAATACGATAGAGGCATGCGAAGTACCCTCCGGGTATAAAATTGGCCACCAGAAGGCGCTTGGCCAGCGGGTGACAAGGAGTGTTAGCCGAGCACGCGAACGTCGTGCGTGTGCGATGACCGTTGGGATCAATGAAGGCGGGGGAAACGCGTACGCATTCTCCGCATGCCAACTGATAGAAAAGGCATCGTGCGCCACAGCACGGGGGAGGAAGTCGGGCGTACAAAAAACGGGGCACGTGGTGGTTGGTGGATGTCGCGAACAGGTCTATTGTATGGGGTCCCCATCGTCGATCGACAAGTCAAAACAAAGGGGGGAGGAGCGAGTAATCGTCGTAGTGGATGACCTTGGATAAGTCATCAGCCTCTGTATTAAGCTCGCGAGGAATCCACTGAACTGTCGGGCGGATGCGGTAGCTGACGCAGAGCTGAATGATAGCGCGACAGACAAGAGTAATCTCGAGACGTCGAGAGCCCCCTTTCCACATGATGTAATAGGCAGCTTGGCTGTCGGTGCGTAGTAGAACGTGCTGGTCTCGGATGCATGGCGCAAAAGAGGTGAGCACCCAAAGAATACCCGTCATTTCACGGAGTGTGCTAGAGGTAGCGGACAGGGTGTGGGGCATCGGAGCAGAAATCGGTTGCACACGAGTTTTGAGGTCTGAAAGCACCGCTCCCAAAGATATGTTACTAGCGTCAACGTAGATGACCGCCTCGTATGTGTGGGGGTTGTGAAATTGAGAGCCATTGAACTCGTCAAATCGCGCCATCCAAAACCGGAGCTCATCCACCGAGCTATCGGAGAGGAGAATCTTATGACTCCAAGACGTGCTTTCCGCTGTTTGCGTGAGCAGGTTATGGGAGAACGCGCGGGCCATGGTTCCGAGCGCTAGCGACATGGATGCCAGCATTCCTGTTACACGCGCGAGGCAGCGAACCGGGACAAGGCGTCCGCTGCTGCCTTCCAAGCATGTCACGCGCATTTCCTCCAGAAGGCGTACGCGTCGTGTCGGGTCCACGAAAAAAGACAGCTCGTTGGTGTTCAGGAGCAGGCCGAGGAAATTGAGGCGTTGCACTAGCTCAAGGTGAGACTTTTTCATATTGATAAGAAATCCAACATGTCGGAGATCTTGTAGAATGGTGTCCCGTGATTGCAGTACACTGGCATGGGTCGCGCTGATAACGAGGAAATCGTCCACGTAAGGAATTACTCGAATGCCTCGGCTTCGCCACCGTTTGGCCAGTTGCTTGATGAGCTGAGTGAACACAAAGGGTGCGGTCGCGAGTCCAAATGGGAGGGAGAGAAACTGATATTCTACACCCTGAAAAGAGAAACCCAGAAAGCGCCAAAAGCTTGGATGAATGTCAATATGATGATATCCGGATTTGAGGTCAATTGTGAATAATCAGTCACCCTGCTGGACGAGATCAGGGATACGGTTAAGTCCCTCATAGCGAAATTTAGATGTCCGTAAGAAACTATTCACGTGCCTCAGGTCAAGAATGACTCCCTGCTTGGCCGGTTGTACAACCACGTTCAGCGGACTAGAGCATATATTTACTGTGTGGGACGGAATAACGCGTGCAGCGCCGGTGGATACGAACTCGGCAATTGCCTCTCTCGTGAAAGCTATATGCTGGGCCACGCCGGGGGGGTTGGGTGCGCGCCGGGGTGTGGGCTCGTAGTCCACCCATGGTAACTGGTACCCGCGCGAAATTATGGAAAGTATAAACCTGTTGTCACACCACGTGGACCACCAAGCCATGCATCCTCGTAAGCACCCGCGCATAATATCTTGAGTTGGGGGTGGTGGCACGGATTAGCGTCCCTATGGGGTGGGAGGTCGTAAAGGAAACGTAAATAGAGATATATGTATCGTAAGCCCATCCCGTTGGGCAAAGGGGATGTAGCATGGCGATGCCCTCCTCGCTTCTCTTCTTCTTCTTCCTCTTTTTTTTTTTTTTTTTTTTTTTTTTACTTCTTCATAAACTTCAACCATTAACATTTCCATGTCCACAAGCTGTGCCATAATTTGCAAAGCATGCACTGTCAGTGATAACGGACTGGAATGGTGAACTAGAAAGGATTGTGAGTACAAATATGAAACCCTAATGTGGTGACCCCCCTATAGGCTAACCCACTACAGCCTACACAAACACAACATATATAATGTTTGACACACCCCCATAGGCAAAGTGGGGGAGACCTAGGGGTCACAAGACCAGTCAAGGCAAAGCAAGGCAACAACAAGCTCAGGGTGGATCTCAAGGATACCACACAAATTCCGAGCACAAGCTAGTGGTCACAAGACCAGTTCATATGCAGGTTTATAACAGAGCATGGGATACAGTGATCACAACCTAGCAAGAGTAAACATGCAGGTAGATATATATATAGTGATCACAGTACAAGCAAGGTCAAGAGGTAAGTAAGTGAGGTCCAGTAGGCACAAGGCCTAGCAGAGTGCAGAAGCGCTGATGGTCACAAGGCGGAAGCGCCTTGGTGAACACATCAGCAAGGTTGGCCTCAGTGGCCACGTAACGCAGACAAAGCTGACCGCGCTGCTGCAGCTCTCGAGCAAGGAAGTACCGCAGGGCGATGTGCTTCGTTCTGTGCTCCAGTCTGTGCTCCTCACACAAGGCAATGGCAGCCTGGTTGTCGACGTACAGCACTGGAGGAGAACGAGGCCGCTCACCCAAGTCGGTCAGCAGGTAGGTCAGCCAGCGTAGCTCCTGGGCAGCCATGGCTGTGGCGTAGATCTCAGCCTCACAACTGGAGCTGAGAACAGAAGAAGAGCGTGTAGAACGCCAAGAAACTGAGCCGGAGCCAAGGCTAAAGGTGTAACCCTGAGACGACCGCTGAGTAGCCTGGTCGTCCGCCCAAGAAGCGTCTGAGTGTCCAGTAAGTACAACTCGGTCTCGCCCTCCAAGCACTAGCCCCATGCCCAACGTACTGCACAAGTAGCCCATATAGGCTAACCCACTGTAGCCTAACAAGCGCAACATATATAATGTTTGACACACCCCCATAGGCAAAGTGGGGGAGACCTAGGGGTCACAAGACCAGTCAAGGCAAAGCAAGGCAACAACAAGCTCAGGGTGGATCTCAAGGATACCACACAAATTCCGAGCACAAGTAAGTGGTCACAAGACCAGTTCACATGCAGGTTTATAACAGAGCATGAGATACAGTGATCACAACCTAGCAAGAGTAAACATGCAGGTATAGATATATATAGTGATCACAGTACAAGCAAAGTCAAGAGGTAAGCAAGTGAGGTCC
The DNA here is from genome assembly GCA_947470075.1 of Closterium sp. Yama58-4. Taxonomy (NCBI): domain Eukaryota; kingdom Viridiplantae; phylum Streptophyta; class Zygnematophyceae; order Desmidiales; family Closteriaceae; genus Closterium; species Closterium sp. Yama58-4. Next base: position 623,644 of record CANIUD010000163.1, read on the forward strand.
AGTAGGCACAAGGCCTAGTAGAGTGCAGAAGCGCTGATGGTCACGAGGCTGAAGCGCCTTGGTGAACACATCAGCAGTGTTGGCCTCAGTGGCCACATAGCGAATACAAAGCTGACCGCGCTGCTGCAGCTCTCGAGCAAGGAAGTACCGCAGGGCGATGTGCTTCGTTCTGTGCTCCAGTCTGTGCTCCTCACACAAGGCAATGGCAGCCTTGTTGTCGACGTACAGTACTGGAGGAGAACGAGGCGGCTCTCCGAGGTCAGTCAGCAGGTAGGTCAGCCAGCGCAGCTCCTGGGCAGCCATGGCTGTAGCGTAGATCTCAGCCTCGCAACTGGAGCCGAGAACAGAAGAAGAGCGTGTAGAGCGCCAAGAAACTGAGCCAGAGCCAAGGCTGAAGGTGTAACCTTGAGACGACCGCTGAGTGGCCTGGTCGTCTGCCCAAGAAGCGTCTGAGTGCCCTGTGAGTACAACTCGGTCTCGCCCTCCAAGCACAAGCCCCATGCCCGACGTACTGCACAAGTAGCGCAACACCCTCTTAGCGGCATCCATGTGCTCCTTCCTGTGACGGCCAGGAGCGACATAGCGTGCAAGGATGCTAAGAGGGTATGCAAGGTCAGGTCGAGTGCAGGTCATCAGGTACATGAGGCAGCCCACAAGCTCTGGATACGGGCCACTCGGCTCTACGGACTCATCCGAAGGCAGAGCTGAGAGCGAGTGACCGGTAGGCAGAGGAGTGGACTGAGGCGAGGAGTACGTGAAGCGGAAGCGCTGAAGGATCTGCTGCACCATATGTGACTGAGTCAAGGTGATGGTGCGCCGTGCTCTGTCCCGGGTGATCCGTGCTCTGTCCAGATAGCTTCACCCAGGTCTGTGCTGTCAAGATAAGCGGTAGTCTTAGGAGCCATAGCTAGGAGAGTCCTAGCTAGGCAAGAGAGTTTAGGCGAAAGAAGGGGGGTTGCAATAGCAAGAATGGGGATACAAATAGCAAACCCTAGAAGGGTTGTACTCGCTACAGAGCACCCCACTACAGGCTAGAGCATAATGTTCTGACACACCCCCATAGCCAAAGTGGGGTGTAATCAGCAGAGCAAGCAAAGCAGTACAAGCTCAGGGTGGATCACAATGTCACCACACATTCTGAGCACAAGTTTAAGAAGCAATAGTTTAAAGTTCACAATTATGAGCAAAGCTAGTGGTAGTCACAACGGGCAAGTGAGGAGGAGGAGGGCTGGCGAGAGGAGAGTAGATGGGAGGCGACGACTGAAGCTGCAGTCACACGGGCAACAGACGGCTCTGGTGCGACACAGTGGCTACCGGGAGTGAGTGCCCCGGAGTACAGGAGTAACAGGCTCCGCGGCTAAGACGAGCAGCAGGAGCAACGGACCCACAGGCGACGGCGCAACCGGCTCTCTGAGCTACCGGGAGTGAGTGCCCCGGAGTACAGGCGCTGCGTACGACACGACGGCAACCTCCCCTCAACCTCCCCCAACAGTCCCACACCCCTCGACACACACCCGCTGCTATTCCGCTAGCTCCACTCCCCCTTCACCCCCCCTTAGTACCACTCCGACGGCTCCAACAGGTCCACCCCCCTCAGCGGCAGCTGCAGCACAGGGAGACGGAGGAGGAGGAGGAGCAGGGAACGGCACACAGAAGCTGCACCCCCATACCCCCCAACCCCAAACCCTAATCCAGGAGAACGGGCAGAAGGAGGGGTGGGGCGCCTTCAGAAGCTTGGGGGACGGACGAGGCGCGCGCACGGGTCTGCCGCAGGCGGGACGAGGCGCGCGCGGGCTGCCCGGGCCGCGCGCGGGCCTGGCGCAGCCCGTACGGGCCGCGCGCGGGCCTGGCGCAGCCCGTACGGGCCGCGCGCGGGCTGTACGGGCCGCGCGCGGGCCTGGCGCAGCCCGTACGGGCCGCGCGCGGGCCTGGCGCAGCCCGTACGGGCCGCGCGCGGGTCCCAGGGGCGCTTCGACGGGCGACGGGGACGTTTCGACGGGCGACGGGGGGCGCTCCGACGGGCGACGGGGGCGCTTCGACGGGCGACGGGGGGGAGCGCTTCGACGGGCGACGGGGGGCACTTCGACGGTGGGAAACCGCCGCGCGCCTCGGGGCGCACGGTAGGCAGAAAACCGCCGCACGCCCCGAGCGTACGGCAGGAAGGAGGCGTCGCGCGACCAGTAGAACAGCAGCGGAAGCATTTGGTGGTGGGCCCACCCACAGGATCGACCCAAGGGGGTCGACCTGCTCTGATAGCATGTCAAGATAAGCGGTAGTCTTAGGAGCCATAGCTAGGAGAGTCCTAGCTAGGCAAGAGAGTTTAGGCGAAAGAAGGGGGGTTGCACTAGCAAGAATGGGGATACAAATAGCAAACCCTAGAAGGGTTGTACTCGCTACAGAGCACCCCACTACAGGCTAGAGCATAATGTTCTGACATGTGCACGTGTGTCTCCTCTGCAGCTCCGACTTCACGTGGGCAAGTGCCGCGGTGTCAGCAGTGGCAAAGACCAAGTCGTCGATGTACACGAGGATGTAGAACGGCGGCAGTGAGGTGTCTGTGCGTAGAAACAGTGACGGGTCAGCAGTAGAGGGAGCGAACCCAAGAGCCGCAAGTGTCGTCCTCAGTGTGTCGTGCCACTCACGCGGTGCCTGGCGGAGACCGTAGACCGGCCGCTGAAGCCTCCACTGGGTACCAGGAGGAACCGACCCAGTGAAGCCAGGAGGGCGGCGCAGCCAGATCTCCTCGTGCAGCCTGCCCTGCAAGAAAGCAGTGCTAAAGTCAAGTGAGTGAAGCTCGTAGTCACGCTGAGCGGCAACGTGCAGCAGCACCCGAAGAGTGGTCATCTTCGGGGTGGGGGAGAAGGTCTGAAAGAAGTCAACTCCCTCTCGCTGACTGAAGCCTCGAGCCACGTAGCGCGCCTTGAAGACAGGAGGAGAACCCGGTGGCCGCTTCACCCTGAAAATCCACATGCCACTGACGATGTTCGCCCCAGGTGGGGGAACCTCGTCGACGTAGGTGCGTGTGGACTTCCAGGAAGCCATCTCTGCGTCCATGGCCGTCTGCCACTGAGAGGAGTAGGGACCCGCCATCGCCTCAGCGTAAGTGCGCGGGGTCGGGATGTCTGGTGCATCCGGGTCTCCCTCAGGGGCAACTAGCATGGACACGAGGTGGGGCAAAGCAGCAGCAAAGCACTGGAACTCCTCCTGTCTGTCCTCAAGGACGTCCGTGCCAAGAGCACACTCACCCCCGACGGACGGAGGACAGACAGACGCAGACTCAGACTCGGCAACAAGGCTAGTGGCGTAGTCTAGACGACACCGGGCAGCAAAGTCTATCAACTCAGCGACCAGAGCAGACGCAGCAGAGGACTCAAAGGTAGGGTCAGTGACAACAGTAGCGAGGAGACGGGTGACAGTGGGACTGGCAGCACGACGGGAGTCAGACTCCGGATCAGGAAGAGTAGGCAGAGAGGAAGCAGGAGGAGACGGTAGCGGGACACGCTGAGGAGCAGTGGAGGGACGCAGAGTCATGTAGTGAGTGCCAGGGACAGGAGGAGGACGCTCACGTGGGACACGACGACCAGTGCGAGCAGTACGAACAGGCGACGCAGGACGAGACTCAGGCTCACGACGCTCTGTAAGACCTCCTGTGGGACCAGTGTAAGGAGAGGGAGCAGGGAGAGGCGAGGCAAGCGGTAACTGTGACTGCGACTGGACAGGCGGAGGACACTCTACGGAGGGAGGAGGACAAGGAGGAGGAGCCTGACCAAGAACCTGCTGAAGAAGTGGTACGAAGTACGGTCGCGGCCTCGTAGCGTCTCCAGAACCAGCAGAGACACCAGCGGCAGGGTCCTCAGCACCAGGAGCAGCTCCAACGTCCGGGTCCTCAGCACCAGCAGCAGCTCCAACGTCCGGGTCTCCAGCACCAGCAGCAGCTCCACCGTCCGGGTCCTCAGCTCCAGCAGTAGCTCCAACGCCCGGGTCCGCAGCACCAGCAGCAGCGCCACCGCTCGGGTCCGCAGCACCAGCAGCAACTCCACCAGCCGGGTCCTCAGCTCCAGCAGTAGCTCCAACGTCCGAGTCCTCAGCACCAGCAGCAGCTCCACCGCCCGGGTCCTCAGCACCAGCAGAAGCTCCAACGCCCGGGTCCTCAGCACCAGCAGCAGCGCCACCCCCAGGGTCCGCAGCACCCGGAGGACCACTCCGAAGACTGCAGCGGCGTGTGTACCACTCTCGGATCTGCTGAATGGGGGGGAGCTCCTGGGTAGGAGGGGAAGTACCGGGACGAGCTCCAGCAGCACCTCTCCGGAGGCGGCAGTACTCGAGGTACCTCTCCTGCAGCTGCTGGGAGGAGAGGGCTCCTCCAGGTGTAGCACGCTCAGGCTCAGCACCCCCAGACTCAGCACCCCTAGACTCCGCACCCCCAGGCTCAGCACCTCCAGGCTCCGCACCGCCAGGCTCCGCACCTCCAGGCTCAACACCCCCAGGCTCCGCACCCCCAGACTCAGCACCCCCAGGCTCAGCACCCCCAGACGCAGGACGAGAGTCAACAGCTACCTCGACAGGCTCACCCGGGTCTACCTGGGACACACTTGAGGGAGCGGCACCCTGAGGGGGGAGGGGGTCTGGTACCTCAGCACCTGGAGCGAGGAAGAGAGGCGGGGGGGGGAGCGGGGCAGTGCGGTAGGGGAAGAGGCGGTAGTAGGGGACGGACTCGTCAAAAGTGACGTCCTGAGAGGCCAGGACACGACGCGAGGTGGGGTGGTAGAACTGCCAACCAGGGGCGTCCGGGACAAAGCCAAGGAAGACGCAGGGGACAGCGCGACGGGAGAGCTTGTCCGCGGACGTGTCGCGGACAAAAGCTCGGGATCCCCAGACCCGAAAACGCGACGCATCGCCAGCCTCTCCCGTCCAACGTAGTGTCGGAGAAGTCTCGGGCAAGGAGACACGGGGCCAGAGGTTGAGCTGATGCGCAGCGTATCGGACCGCAAACGGCCACAGAAAATGGGGGGCAGCCGCATGACTCAAGGAGGTACGAGCGACCTCCATGACTAGACCAATGCGGCGCTCAGCAACCCCATTCTGCTATGGAGAGGCCGGAAGCGTGAACGACTGCTCAATGCCCTCCTGCTGACAGAAGGCCTCCAGGAGGCCAGAGGAAAACTCCCCACCTCTGTCAGAGTGCAGACGCAGGACAGGAAAGTCGGAGCGGAAACGCTTGGTGAGTTGGAGACGAGATCTGCGGATCCAAGGGATCAAGACATCAGGTACGTCACCCTTGGCTCGCAAGGGGAAGACCGTGGTGTAGCGCGAGAAGTCGTCAACAACGAGCAGGAAGTACCGCTCCTGACCCTGTCCACGGACGCGGGCTGGGCCCCACACGTCCAAGTGGAGCGTCTGCAAGGGAGCAGTCGTCGGGGGAAAGGAGGAGGAGTGAGGAGCGGCGCGCTGCCGCCCCTCGACACAGGGAATACAGGGAGGAGCAGGCGAGTCGGGAAGGGGAGGGAGCACCCTGGGAAGACCAGCAACAAGGTCCCGTTTGTGCATGGCCCGAAGGCGCTGCACAGACGGGTGACCAAGGCGGTGGTGCCAAAGGACAGTCTCATGCGCCAGCTGACACGAGCAGGGGGCGGACAGCTGACCTGACACAGACGCAGACGTAGACGCAGACGCAGCTACCTGAGGGGACTCAGTGGTCAGTGTGTACAGGTCCGACCCCGGCTCTCGAGTGAAAGTAGCCAGGTGGCGACCCGTCCGAGCACACGTGCAGTGTGTCACGCGCTCGTAGGCAGGGGTGAACTGGTGAACACCCGAGTCCTGGAGCGCACAACCCGCCACCAAGTTCGTAGAGAACGAGGGGAGGTAGAGACCTGAAAGCGTGCCGGACGGGACCGCAGGACAAGGAAGAACAGTGGAGGAGGTCGCAATGACCGGACCCCCAGAGGGGTCAGCAAGGGAGACAGCAACTGGCCGAGCGAGTGGCTCAAGGACAGTGCGGTCACGAAAGAAAGAGCGAGAGGCACCTGAGTCCAGTGTGAAGGTGTGCAGTGCTGCAGTCAACTCAGTACCAGGGGGCACGGACGCACTAGCACCTAGGGCAGCAGCCTCACCAGGACCTGTGGGAGCAGACGCACTAGCACCTAGAGCGGCAGTCGGACTGGCCTGAATGCCCGGGTCGGGCGGAACACGCAAGTACTGAGCACCCTCTCCACTAATAGACATCGCATACATGGCAGTGAGAATAGCATCAAAGTCTAAAGCCCAAATATCAACACCCCTCTTTTCCAGATCAGCCCAGCGTGGCAGCTCAGCGGCATCAGGAAACTGGGTGCGCCACGCGTCGTTAAGGCGCGCGAAGCAGCGCTGCGTGGGGTGCGGCCTCCCACACTGCTGGCCGCTGCGGTCACCAGTGCGAATGACGTACGTGCAGGTAAAGCCACGCTGCGCATACCACTCACGGGCGGCCTGAAGCGTCGGGGCGGGCTGCTGACTCGGGCCTCCGCCAGTGCCTCCACGACCACCACCCCCACCGCCGCCGCCCCGGCCACCTCCACCCCTGCCGCCGCCACGACCACCTCCGCCTCCGCTGCCGCCTCCACCACCACTCCCACCGCTGCTGTCTCCTCCCCCACTGCCGCCACTAGTCTCCCCAGCCGCGCCTCCACTCCCACCGCCTCCACCCCCACCTCCTCCGCCACCACCCCCACCCCTGCCCCCCTTGTTCCTGCGGCGCCCGCTCGAAGCAGACGCGGTCCCGACCTTCTCAGCACCAAGAAGGTCGACAGCAGCAGCAGAGGCGACAGAGGGGAGGAGGGGGGAAGGGGAACACCCCTCAAAGAACGGGGTGCGAGGGTCGCCACGAGAGGTGCCTACAGCGACGATGCTCGCCTCAGCTGCAAGCAGTTCCTTCTCGAGGAGGGCAACAGTGAGCTCAGTGGGGGAGCGAGAGAGGAAGTGGTCCCTGACTGCGCGCAGAGAGTCAGGGAGGCGGGTGACGATGTGGTAGAGAGTGATCCAGAGCGGGGGGGGGTTGCTAGTGAGAAACTCGGCAGGCATAGCAGCGCGAAAGCGGGCCTCACTAGTCTTAAGGTGGGTGATGAGGTCTGCGACAGTGTGAAAGGAGGCTAGGTCGGGGAACAGGTAGGGGAGAGTGAGGCGGCCTAGCGTAGCAGAAGCGGGTGAGGAGTAGCGGGCAACTACAGCGGTGTAGAGGTCCTTAGCAGTCTTGCACTGGCCGAAGTGCTCGCGCTCGTCTAGCGGCAGGGAGTTGCGAATAGCAAAGCGAGCGTGCGCATCACGAGTCTGCCACTGAGAGCGTAGAGTGCTGTCAGCAGACGTGTCAGGGGCAGTAGCATGGCCTAGGGCGTGGTCGTACAGCGAGATGTCTTCCTTGGCAGTGAGCTGTAGGAACAGGTGCAGGTCATCTAGCCAGGTTTCGAACTTCACCGGACGGCCCTCGGCATCGAAAGCTAGAACGGGAGGACTAGCCATAGTGACAGTAGTAGGAGGAGGAACTAGGCCGCTGGAAAGGTGTGCGTAGGGTCAACGGGACCGGCGGGGCCGCTAGGTAAGGCACGGGCGGGGTCGACTGTCCGTAGTGGCACACGAGCGGCAGGAGTAGGGAGCGTGGCAGCAGGAGCTGCAACGGCGCACTGGTGGCAGCTGCAGTGGCAGCAGTGTGCGCGGTAGGTAGCGTAGGGGCAGCGGCGGCGCACGGGCAGCGGCGGCGCACGGGCGGCAGCAGTGCACGTGCGGCGACGGCAGGAGGCGGCGGTGCGCAAGCAGCAGCGGAAGCAGCGCACGGGCGGCAGCTGCGTATGCGCACGTGCGGCAGTGGCAACGGCGCTCGGGCGGCTGCGGGCAGCGGGGCGTGCGCGAGCAGGCGACGGGCGGCTGCGGGGCGTGCGTGAGCAGGCGAGGGGCGGCTGCGGACGGGCGGCCTCTGCGACGGCGGGCTGCGGGCCTGCGGGGCGTGCGCGAGCAGGCGACGGGCGGCTGCGGGGCGTGCGCGAGCAGGCGACGGGCGGCTGCGGACGGGCGGCCTCTGCGACGGCGGGCTGCGGGCCTGCGGGGCGTGCGCGAGCAGGCGACGGGCAGCTGCAGCAGCGGGTGCGTCAGCGTGGCGCACAGGGCAGCGGCGGGCAGTGCGCGAGGCTACGAGGCGCACGGGCAGCAGCGCAAAGGCGCGCGGGCAGCGGGGAGGCAGCGTGACGGGCCGCGCGCGAAGAAAATAAAGCGCGCGCGGGCAGCTGGCGGGGCGCACGCGTGAAAACGGCCGCGCGCGAGCGGCTAGTACGGCGCGCGCGGTAAAAAAAAAAAGGAAAGCCACGCGCGGGCGGCTAGCGAGCTGCGTGCGCGTGGTAGGTAGGTAAGGAGCGCTCTAGGACGCGCAGGCGCACGAGGCGCACAGTAGGTAGGTAGGTAGGTAGGTGGGCCCTAAGAACAGTCCTAGCGACGGACCTGCTCTGAAACCATGTCAGTGATAACGGACTGGAATGGTGAACTAGAAAGGATTGTGAGTACAAATATGAAACCCTAATGTGGTGACCCCCCTATAGGCTAACCCACTACAGCCTACACAAACACAACATATATAATGTTTGACATGCACGCATTAAAATATGCAAAGCGGTCAATCAGGCAATGCGCGCGAGCTGGTTGGCTCCTTGCTCGCGCTAGGGGCACTGGGCAAAGCCATGTCCCGGTTCACGGCAAATGAAGCAACGCCCATCCCCATCGCGGCGCCATTTGTTCCAAGAGCGTTCCCTGTTGCCCCTACCACAGTTGTTCTGGTTATACCGCTGAGGGTAGGAGGTGGTACGATCGGGGCGACTCTTTTTCATCGCCGCCACAATTTGAGTGGCGGATTTAACCGTCTTATCCTCCACCACCTCTCCATATTTAATCTTTAGGGCCACATTGGCCACGTCAAAGCCGCGCTGGTCAGCGGTGAACAAGAACATAATATTTTCTTCGGCCTCTTGTTCAATCTCTTTTAACTAGAGAGCCGCTTGTTTGCTTCCTTCAGAAGGTAAAACACTCAACGCATGGCGAGCAATAATTTGAATCCTTTCAAAACCAACATTTGAGTGCGAACGTCGTCGCTCTTAACAAGAGCCGATCGCAACTGAGGACGAGCTGGAGGGATGGGAACGAGTGCCGATGACGAGTGCGTGGGGGGAGGATGCGGAAGAGAGCGAGGGCCGTTACCTTCGTTAATATCCTCAAAAATGCCACGCTCGCCTTCCTCCTCGTCCGCGGCCGCCTCGGGAGCCTCGACATTGCGTGTTATTGGGCGAAGGTTCTCAGGACGAGCCGGCCTCCCGTTGACGAAGTGCGTCGACGTTGTGCATCGGGTTGTTGGCGTTTCGATGCTCCATACGGTCGCTCCAAGAAGGTGTAGCCCGAGTGTTCGTTGGAGTTGGAGAAGCGGGACGCTCCATAATGCGTGTTGCAGGGGCTGCAGAAAGCTGCGCCAGAATCTGGAGCAGATTTGCCTGTGCAGTAGTGTCGAGATTCTCCAAAATCGCGGCAAAATCTGGACGAGCAGCTGCGCGCGCGGTCCCGATTTCGTCCGGATTCTGCTGCGATGAGGGCCTCGAGTTTCTCCTTGGCGAAAGATTCGCCACGCGCGCTGCAGACGCTGGCGCGCGATCTCCCTGCCCCTCAGGCGCGTGCCTTTTCTGGCCTAAACCGCGCGCCTGAGGGGCCTGAGGGGCCCGAGGGGCCGAAATTGTCGCGGCTACAGTGTTGGCAGCCGGATTTCCGAGTCCGGGCGGCCCCTCATGGTCCAGGGGCGTCATCATTTCGCCCCTGGCGATTTTCTGCTCCTCTTGCAACAGTCGCGCCGGCAGGGCGGGGTCTCGATCGAGATTCCTCCTGATTGCGTTCATCGGGGTGACTGCTACGAGCGCCACTCGAGGCGATTGGATCACGGTCGGTTCCGCGAGCCGCGGCTCCAATTAAATCAAGAGCCGTAATTGCAGCGCGATGTTCATTTCGTGGCGAACGGGACCTCTCCCTCCCGGAGGCTGAAGTTCTCTCATCATCCCTCCGAGGCGATCGATGCCTAGACGAGCTCCTTGTAATAACGCGAGTAGGAGGAGGCCGTCCGTTGACAGCAAAAACGAATCAACTCGCCATATTGTTAAGTCGAGCAGCCTAAACGTCTTGTAGGAGGGTTGAGGGTAGATGAGATCCAGATCTAACCATAGGAGGAAGAATGTGTTGAAAGGCTAGGCGGAAACGAGAAACAGGAAAGGTGTTTTCACTAGCAGGCACTTGAGTACATATAGCAAACCCTAATCTGGGCTGTACTCGCTATAGAGTACCCCACTGCAGGCTAGACAAACATCACATTCTGACACACCCCCATAGTCAAAGTGGGGTATAATCAGCACAACAAGCAGACAAAGCACTAGTTCACTGTGATAAGCAAAGCTAGAGACTACCACAGCGGGCAAGTGAGGAGGAGGAGGAACTGTGGAGGTGAGAAGATGGGAGGTGACGGCTGAAGCTGCAGACACACGGGCAATAGGAGTGCGCAGCACTGTCGCTACCAGGCTATACCCGGACTACTCAGGCGACAGGCGCAGCTGGCTCTCTGTGCTCCCAGGAGTGCTCACACTGTAGCTACCAGGCTATACCCGGACTACTCAGGCCACAGACGCAGCTGGCTCTCTGGACTACCAGGAGTGCTCACACTGTGGCTACCAGGCGCAGAGCCCCGGACTACTCAGGCCACAGACGCAGCTGGCTCTCTGGACTACAGGCGCTGCGGACGACAAGACGGCTGCCTCCACTCAACTTCCCCCAGCTGTCCCACACCCCTTTCACACACCCCCTGCTGTACCTTTTACACTGCTCACACGCCACCCCCCTCGTACCACTCCAACGGTTCCAACACATCCACCCCCCTCAGCGGCAGCTGCAGCAGTGGGAGCCGGAGGAGGAGGAGGAGCAGGGGACGGCTCACACACCCGGCACCCCCATACTCTCCACCCCCACACTCTCCACCCCCAAACCCTAACACAGGAGCGCGGGCAGCAGCGGGGGTGGGGCGCGGTCAGAAGCTCGGGGGACGGCGTGCGGCACTGGGGCGGACTGTACGGGCCGCGCACGGGCCTGGCGCAGGCCGGACGAACCGCGCGCGGGCTGCCCGGGCCGCGCGCGGGCCTGGCGCAGCCCGTACGGGCCGCGCGCGGGCCTGGCGCAGGTCGCGCGGGCCGCGTCGGGTGACAGGGGGCGACGCGCGAGTCCCCGAGGGCTCCGCGACGGGCGACGGGGGGCGACGCGCGGGTCTCCGAGGGTGCCTCGACGGGCGACGGGGGGCAACGCCCCGAGCGCGCGGCAGGAAGAAAAAACGCCGCGCGCCCTGAGCGCGCGGCACGCAGCAAACATCGCGTACGCAGAGCGTGCGATAGGCAGAACAGCAGCGGAAGCATCGGGTGGGCCCACCCACAGGATCGACCCAGGAGGGTCGACCTGCTCTGATAGCATGTCAAAAGGCTAGGCAGAAACGAGAAACAGGAAAGGTGTTTTCACTAGCAGGCAGTTGAGTACATATAGCAAACCCTAATCTGGGCTGTACTCGCTATAAAGTACCCCACTGCAGGCTAGACAAACATCACATTGTGTCAGAATGTGCCAACTCAAATTGAGACGAGTGAACTGAGACTAGGTGGCAGGTCTGTGGAACCGCCGAAGGATAAGATGGGAATGCCTCCTTATTGCATTCCCCTTTCTTTAAATCTTGTCACAATCATTAAATTTAGAAATATATTTCTAAATTATTCATCTCGCCGAAAGCAGCGCGACAGCAAGGATACATAACTGACTCGATATTGAGTAGTTACTCGAGTCGTCGCTGTAACGAATTGCAACAGCAGTTACAACAGCAATTGGTTAAAACCTTTCATATTCCCTTGTAATTATACAAATGCCTTGTATCACTTTGCTATAATCAACTCATCTTGTCCTCATACACAAGCACGAGGTGGTTCAAATCAGTTCACTAGAACGCTTCCGCTAATCACATCATTATCCTAAGTCTTAGTCTTGAAAATGATCCCAAGGGCTTTCTCAGCCCAACAATGAGTACCGTTGTTTGATTGTGTCTGTCGCTGGATACTTCATATTTTTTTATCTCACTTGGATAGCAAATGACAAAATGCGTTGTTTACGTTGTCACGAGTGCATCGCCTCCTTTGGACTCCAGATGTGAAAATATAACGCGCAGAGAAGTCGTTGAGCCTTTTGTGTGGTACACCAGCGAGGCAACGGTGTCTACCAACGCTGGTGTTGTGATACAGTGTCCAAACGATGTGGCTGTTGGACTTCCCGTTCAAGCCAGCTTCGGAAAGGGGCTTCCACCAGGGCCTCAGAAGTCAGGAATTTTACCCTAATTTTCTGAAGTTTGTGTTTGACCCTTGTTTTTTGTTGTGACCCTGATGGACCAGCCTTTTTTTTTTTTAGAACCCTGATGGATCAGTGATTTTTTTTTTGGCAACCCTGAATTTTCATTGTTTTGTGTTTGATGACACTGACGAGTCGGTGTTGTATCAGTGTCGACCCTAAAACAGAAAACTCTGATTCTCGCATATTGGCACGCCGTCATCATTCATGTACCCACTGTGCATTGACGCCACCCTGCGGCTCGACCCGATACGGCTTACCTGGCTGATTTTGGGCAGTGTTTGCACAACAGCGCTATTCGAGTGGCTTTTCCAGGTGTTTCAATGCTTCGTTGTCTCTGACTTCGTTGTTTTTCTTGGCCTCGCTGCGCACAAACGCAGTGGACCAGTGGTGAATGGTGTCTGTTTCACTACGCAAGGGCGCGGTGGTGCGGTACGACCAGCCGACCCATGCAGGGGATCTCTTGAATCTCTCATTCTTGCTCTCCACATCACAGGGTTCAACCCCCTCGGCTGGCTCAATCAGTGTTTTTTGAAACGCCACCCTGTGTGCTCGGTGTTTTTTTTTTTTAACTAACCCTGGAAAATCAGTGTTTCTAAGTAGGCAACACTGAAGATCAGTGTTACACCTACATGGGACCCTGAGTGCTCAGGGTACCCTAAAACGAATCTGAGGCCCTGGCTTCCACTAACATGGCTAGGAACCCCATGCTAGAATAGTTTCGATTAGCGTGGGTGTACAGTCAGCTTATTTACATGCTGTCTAAAGTGCAATGTTTTTAGCCACAATTGTGTAACTAGAAAGCACATCATACAGTCAATATGTGCCTTCTATTTCACTGGCACAAAATGCATATAAAATGCCTAAAACAATGTTTTCTCACAGATTTCGCCACGGAGAGCATCATTGTGGCACCGTGCCAGAAAGCCCCTCCTCTTCAAGCAGTCTCACTAACCCAGCACTTTCCAAAACGATTCGTGTTTGCACGTTCGGCCGTATTTTCGACGCTTGCAACAATCTTAACACTCGTCGTGCCCCCTCCTCCACTCGCCGCTCATACCCATCGTCCTCCACCCCAACATGCTCCGTCACGCCACCACCTCCACTATTACCACAGGAATCACCCCCATCATCTCCATCTCGCTTCGAATCTTCCTCTTCCACCGCCTCATTCCCCTTATCCTCTCCTCCCTCCACCCCGCGCCCTTCATGCCCGGCCTCTCCCACTCCCTTGCCCTCTTTCCTCCGCCTGGCTCCGCGCAACACAGCCCTAAGCACCAGATTGTACATCCCTGCATCCATAGCATACATGCCTCTGCCCACCTCACTCACCACTCTTTCCACCCTCTCCATCTCCCCTGCCTCTGCCAACCTCTCCACCACTGCAACAAACACCCCCACCCTCACCTGTAACCTCCGCCGGCCCCTCTCACCTTTCCGTCCACCCACCACCCGCGCTCCACGCACCCACCCGCCACTCCCCACCCCACTATGCGCACCTACACTGCCCCCTGCCCCCACTCCCCACTCACTCCCGCAGCCTTCCCCTAGCGCATCCACCACTGGGTTTGGAGCATCAACTCGGGGGCTTGCACTTCCTCTCGTCCACGACCACGGATGCCCCGCTGCTGCCGCTGCTGCTGCCTGCAGCAGCAGACTCACAGCACCATCTGTATCCTCGTTATTGAGTGCTCCGGTAATGAGGTGGTGGTAGGTGGTGGCGTCAGGGAGCATGTGCGAGGCGCGCATGGTGGAGAGGAGGGAGAGTGCGTGGTGCATGCGGTGGGAGCGGGTGTATGCGAGGAGTAGGCAGTTGTACGCTGCTGTTGTTGGTAAGTGACCTGCTTGCTCCATGGCTGCGAAGGCCTGCGGTGGAGAGGGGTTGGGATGGGATGGGATGGGATGGGATGGGATGGGATGGGATGGGATGGGATGGGATGGGATGGGATGGGATGGGATGGGATGGGATGGGATGGGTGGGATGGGATGGGATGGGATGGAATGGGATGGGATGGGATGGGATGGGATGGGATGGAGGTAGGGCAGGAGCACTATCATGTGGTTTGAACGTTACTCTGTTGGTGTGATAAGGTGGAAGAGAATAGTATAGTGGAAGGTGGGATAAACGAATGAACGAACTCCAGTCGGGAAGAAGCACAAGAGCGGGGAAGTGGCAGGTTTGCAGGAGGCATGACACCGGCAGGATAAAGAAGAGGAAAGGTAGGGAAAAGGAAGGATGGACGGAACCTTTTCAGCCTCTTCCACTCGGCCAGCAACAGCATAGCAGTAGATTCGAGCCATGTGCAGTATCCTGCATGGGACAGAAATATACAGAGGAAGGGGTGCAGAGGGGTGAAATCGCGGAAGAGAGGGCTGAAGAGGGGCGTGAAGAGAGGCGAAGAGGGATGGGAAAACATTCTCAAGGGAGGAACTGTCAAATTATATATAGGTGTTAGTGTTGTCTAGGCTGTAGTGGGGTAGCCCTTATGGGGTACAACCCAAAAGTTAGGGTTATACTTGTACCCTTCTTTCACTCAATCGATCATTCCATTGTCTAGATTCTGAGATGGTGCGGGGCCTGGGGGTGCTGAGCTTGGGCGTGAGGAGCCTGGAGGTGCTGCGTCTGGGAGTGCTGAGCCTGCGAGTGAGGAGCCTGGTGGTGCGGAGCCAAGGGGTGCTGTGCCTGGAGGTGCGGAGCCTGGACGTGCGGAGCCTGGAGGTGCGGAGCCTACGTGTGAGGGTTCTAGGGGTGCTGAGTCTGGGGGTGCTGAGCCTGGAGGTGCTGGGTCTGAGGGGGCTGAGCCTGCTGGTGTGCGGTCCCCTTGGAGTGGCCGCCTTCGTCCGCGTGTGCCTCTCACCTCCCAGCAGCTGCACGACTGGTACGGTCGCCGTCAGGGTCGCACTACTGGAGCCCGGGGCTCTACTGCTGGAGGTCCTTCTGCTGACGTCTCTGGGGCTAGGAGTGGTGCTGGTGCTTTGCCTACTGGAGGTGCTTGAGTCACCGGTCCCGGAGGTGCTCGTACTGGAGGTACTGGAGCTGCTAGGGCTGGGAGTACTGTGTCTGGGGGTGCCGCTGCTGGGGACACTGCGACTGGAGACCCTGGGACTGGGGGTGCCGGTTCTGGGGGTGCTGCTGCTGGTGCCGCTGGTTCTGGAGGAGCTGGCGCTGGGGGTGCTGGAGTTTCTGGAGGTGCTGGAGCTACTGGTGCTGCTGGTCCTGCACAGCCGCGATTGTTCTTCGCTCCGCCGTCTCCGTCGTCTCAGCCGCCCCCTGACTCTGTGCTTCGCCAGGTTCTTAGTCTTCCGTCTTCTACTGGTCTTCCGTTACTGCCTGGCTCGCCGCTGCCTGCTCCCTCTCCTTACCCTGAGCAGTCAGGGGGCCTTACTGAGCGTCGTGAGCCTGCGTCGCGTCCTGTCTCGCCTGTTCGTCCTGGAAGTTCCACTCGTCGTGTTCCGCGTCCGCGTCCGCCGCCTGTCCCCACCGCGCACCTTGTCGTCCGTCGTCCTTCCTCTGTTCCACAGTCTGTTTCTCTGCCGTCTCCTCCTGCGTCTTCCTTGCCTCACGTTCCGGACCCTGAGTCTGACCGGTTTCGTGCTGAGCACCTTACTATCACGCGTCTGCTCGCCACTGTTGTCACTGACCCCTCGTTTGAGTCTGCTGCTGCGTCTGCTTTGGTTGCTGAGCTTGTTGACTTTGCGGCTGCCTGTCGTCTAGACTACGCTGCTAGCCTTGTTGCTGAGTCTGAGTCTGTCCGTCCTCCGTCCGTCGGGGGTGAGTGTGCTCTTAGCACGGACGTCATTGAGGACAGGCACGAGGACCTTGAGTGTCTTGCAGCCGCTGCGCCTCATCTCGTGGCCATGCTGCTTGCCCCTGAGGGAGACCCGGATGCTATAGACATCCCCACACCGCGCTCTTACGCTGAGGCAATCGCGGGTGAGTACTCCTCTTAGTGGCAGACAGCCATGGACGCAGAGATGGCATCCTGGAAGTCCACAGGCACTTACGTCGATGAGGTTCCCCCTCCCGGGGCGAACATCGTCGATGGCATGTGGATTTTCAGGGTGAAGCGGCCGCCAGGTTCTCCGCCTGTCTTCAAGGCTCGTTATGTTGCTCGAGGCTTCAGTCAGCGAGAGGGAGTTGACTTCTTCCAGACCTTCTCCCCCACCCCGAAGATGACCACACTTCGGGTGCTGCTGCACGTTGCCGCTCAGCGTGACTACGAGCTTCACTCCCTTGACTTCAGCACAGCTTTCCTACAGGGCAGCCTGCACGAGGAGATCTGGCTGCGCCGCCCACCTGGCTTCACTGGGTCGTTCCCTCCTGGTACCCAGTGGAGCCTCCGGCGGCCAGTCTACGGTCTCCGCCAGGCGCCGCGTGAGTGGCACGACACACTGAGGACGACGCTTGCGGCACTTGGGTTTGCTCCTTCGACAGCTGACCCGTCGCTGTTTCTGCGCACCGACACTTCGCTGCCGCCGTTCTACATCCTTGTGTACGTCGACGACTTGGTCTTTGCTACTGCTGACACTGAGGCCCTCGCCCTGGTGAAGTCCGAGCTGCAGAAGAGACACACGTGCACAGACCTGGGTGAGCTGCGCAGCTACCTTGGCTTGCAGATCACCCGGGACCGAGCACGCCGCACCATCACACTGACTCAGTCACACATGGTGCAGAAGGTCCTTCAGCGTATCGGCTTCATCTGGTCCTCGCCACAGTCCACTCCTCTGGCTACAGGTCACTCGCTCTCAGCTCCACCTTCGGACAAGTCCGTAGAGCCGAGTGGTCCTTACCCAGAGCTAGTGGGCTGCCTCATGTACCTGATGACTTGCACTCGTCCTGACCTTGCGTACCCTCTTGGCCTTCTGGCTCGCTACGTGGCTCCTGGTCGGCACCGAAAGGTGCACTGGGATGCTGCGAAGAGGGTACTGCGCTACTTGTGCAGTACATCGGGCATGGGGCTCGTGCTTGGAGGACGGCGAGAGGTGGTCCTCACTGGGCACTCAGACGCTTCTTGGGTTGACGACCAGGCTACGCAGCGGTCGTCACAGGGTTACACTTTCAGCCTTGGCTCTGGTTCTGTTTCTTGGCGTTCTACTCGCTCGTCTTCTGTTCTCAGCTCCAGTTGTGAGGCTGAGATCTACGCCACAGCCATGGCTGCTCAGGAGTTACGCTGGCTCACCTACCTACTGACCGACTTGGGAGAGAGGCCTCGTTCTCCTCCTGTTCTGTACGTCGACAACAAGGCTGCCATTGCCTTGTGTGAGGAGCACAGACTGGAGCACAGAACAAAGGAAACGCATCGCTCTGCGTTACTTCCTGGCTCGAGAGTTGCAGCAGCGTGGTCAGCTTCGTCTTGCACACGTGGCCACTCGGGCCAACACTGCTGATATATTCACCAAGGCACTTCCGTCTGGTGATCATCAACGCTTTTGTACTTTGTTAGGCCTTGTGCCTACGTTTCCACACTTGCTGTAGACTTTGCTTGTACTGTGATCTATATATATATATACCTGCATGCTTGTTCTTGCTAGGTAGTGATCACTGTACTGTATTTGCTGCATATATAGTTTTGCATGTGGACTGGCCTTGTGGCCATTTGCTTGTGCTCAGTGTGTGGTGACGTTGTGATCCACCCTGAGTTTGCTTTGCTTCTCTTGACTGGTCGTGTGACCCCTTGTTCTCCCCCACTTTGCCTATGGAGGTGTGTCAAACAGTTATATATAGGTGTTAGTGTTGTCTAGGCTGTAGTGGGGTAGCCCTTATGGGGTACAACCCAAAAGTTAGGGTTATACTTGTACCCTTCTTTCACTCAATCGAGCATTCCATTGTCTAGATTCTGAGAGGAACAACGTGGAGCATGTATGGAAAAGCCAAACACAAGACTCACCAAAGCAGTCAACCACCCAATACATGGGCTGGAACTAGCAGATGAACTAATCCTCAACCAAGCACCCCATACTCCCCCTCACTGCCCCTCATGGATCGGGTCAGGGTTGCCCCCTCACGGCACTCAGCCCCTAGGCAGCTCTACTCAACCCCCACCTAACCACCCCACACTACCCCTCACCCCATCCTCTCCCATCTCCAACATCCCCATCACGCCACCCCCCACTCCCCCCCAATACTCTTTCCCAATCTGTCAGAGCCTCACCTGAGCTCACCTCACGTGCCCTGAGCTCATGTGCCCCCCTCCCCCCGATTCTCCCCCCACGCCTCTCAACGTCTCACCTGAGCTCACGTGCCCTGAGCTCATGTCCCCTGACTCCTTGCACCTCCCCCACCACCTCTTCCACCCGCCGCACATCCCCTATCCTCGCATACGCCCACGCCAGCCCCACCAGCACTGGAACCGGCATCGCCTCCCCCTTCCCCGCCTGCAGCTTCCGCATCTCCCCCACCACCCCCTCCGCCTCCCCCACGCGCCCCTTGGAGAAAAACGCCCAGGCGGCGGCGGTGAGCGTGGGGAGGGCGGGGGGGTGGGGCGAGTGGGAGAGGCGGAGCAGGAGGGAGCGGATGGATGGCAGGTGGCGGCGCCGGGCATACGCCTGCATGAGATGCTCGTGGGCCGTTGGCGTGGGGAGGATGCCCTGGAGGGGTGGTGGAAAGTGGGGGGTGGAGAGGGAGTGTTTTGAGTCGACTCAAACACTCCTTTCACATGGCCTGCATGAGATGCTCGTACGCCGTTGGGGATGGGGGGATGCCCTGGGGGAGTGGGGGAAAGTGGGGAGAGGGGGAGAGGGGGTTGAGTGAAGGAAGGAGAAGGATGGGATGGACTGGGGGATGGGTGAAAGGGAGAGAGCGGTGGTGGATGATGACCGGCAAGCATCATCCCAATTGCTCCACCCACATGTTCTGCCCATCCATCCAGTCACGTCCCCTCTCTTCGCCTCCCCGCATCACCATTCCCACCTCTCCAACACTCCCCTACGCCATTCCCCCTACCCCACCCCTCCCTATGCTAACCCTTGCCCCTACCCCACCTCCCCTTTCCCCCGACTTCACCTCCCTCCCTCAACTTTCCTCCGTCCACCCCCCTCGCCTTGCCCCACCTTGCTTGCCATCTCCTGTGCAATGCGCTCCACGTCCCGCAGCAAGCCTCGCACGCCATACGCCAGCATGCGCGCCTCATACCCCAGCGCACTCTCCCCCACGCCCAGCGCGCGCAGCATCACCATGCGCGACTCCACCCGCCGCACTAATCCCCGCCGCGCATAGTTGTGCAGAATGCCCGTGTATACCTGGGGGGGGAGAGGAGGGGGGAAGGGGGAGGGGATGGGGGAAGCAGGCTTGACACGCTTGACATGCAGACTGCCACGTACACCTGGACGTGGGGGGAGAGGGGGAAGGGGAGGGGCCTCATACCCCAGCGCACTCTCCCCCACGCCCAGCGCGCGCAGCATCACCATGCGTGACTCCACCCGCCGCACTAATCCCCGCCGCGCATAGTTGTGCAGAATGCCCGTGTATACCTGGGGGGGGAGAGGGGGAGAGAGGAGGGAACGGGGATGGGGGGAGAAGAAAGAGAGGATGGGAGCAATGGGCTTGAGGCGATTCCAACACAAGGACCAGCCCCCGCCGCGCATAGTTGTGCAGAATGCCCGTGTATACCTGGGAGGGGAGAAGGGGGAGAGAGAGGAGGGGGAGAGGGAGGGGGACGGGGAGGGCATGTATTGAACAGTGTTCGGATTGTGCAGAGCAGATGGCACAGATAGTATCGACTGTGGAGAAAGGTCCAATTCACTAGGTATTTAATCGACATGGCATGACTGGGTTGCTTGATTCTTCTAGACACCAGATGCACACACCAATTACCTCCTCCGTTTGCAGGTGTCTGGGCAGCAGCGTAAACATTTCTTCTGCCCGGGTGATGCGGCCTGCCCGCACGCAAACATCCAGCAGCAACCTCCAGTCGTCCTTGCCCAGCCAGTAGTGCGGGCTGCGCACCACGTGCTGCGCCACCTGGGGGGATGGAGGATGAGGGAAGGGTGTCGAGGGGAGGTGGCAAGGAGTGGGTTTTGATTTGAGTGAGCACCACACCTTGACCAGCCAGCTGTGCGGGCTACGCACCACGTGCTCTGCCACCTGGTGCGGTGAGGCGGATGGAGGGAAAGGGGGAAGGCGTGCTTGGGGAAGTGGGGATGGGGGGATGAGGGGTTGGATGATAGAGGGAGTTGACAAAGGGGGTTGTTTTCTGAACTACATCACACCTTGCCTTGCCCAACCAGCTGTGCGGGCTGTGCACCAAGTGCTGTGTCACCTCTGGGAGAAAAGGAAGGTGGGAAGATGCAGAGGTAATGCGCGCGCGTGTGTGTGTATGTGTGTGCATGCGTGTGCATACGTGTGTGTGTGTGTGTGTGCATACGTGTGTGTGTGTGTGTGCATACGTGTGTGTGTGTGCATGAGCATGAATGAATGTGTGTATGTGTGCGGGTGCATGGGTGTGTGTGTGTGTGTGTGTGTGTGTGAGTGTGTGTGTGTGTGTGTGTGTGTGAGAGTGTGTGTGTGTGTGAGTGTGTGTGTGTGTGTGTGTGGGTGTGTGTGTGTGTGTGTGTGTGTGTGAGTGTGTGTGTGTGTGTGTGAGTGTGTGTGTGTGTGTGTGTGAGTGTGTGTGTGTGTGTGTGTGTGTGAGTGTGTGTGTGTGTGTGTGTGTGTGTGTGTGAATGTGTGTGTGTGTGTGTGTGTGTGCAAGCACGCATGTATGCAACAGGGGGCAGAAGATTGGAGAGAGGGAGAGCAAGGAGGCTTGGCTGAAACCCGCTCTTCCTCCTCCCATCTACCTGCCTCTTCGCACCCCACAGCAAACCTCCAGGATTCCTCAGCACCCTTCATCATCCTCCAACACACCACAGCACCCCACAGCACCCTGGCACATCGCACCTCAAACGCATGGACAAGCCGAAGCCGCTCTTTGAGCCGGCCAATCAAAGCCAGCAGCAATTCTTTGGACAGCGGGCGACCGCCGTGCCCGTCTGCGTGGTGGTGGGCGTGCCAGGAGAGCACAGCGGGCAGCACACGTGCACTGCCCTCTGGCACATGCTGCACTGCCCACCACACACTCTCCAAAGCCTCTGCTGCTCGTGAAACACCAAGTGGGGTGGGGCAGTGGGGGGAAAGGAGGAGGGGATTTGGCTGGCAAGGGTGAGTTGACAAGAGCTTGGACATGGCGGAATGTGTTTGTTCATGAGGACATGGCGGAATGTGTTTGTTCATGAGGACAATAGTGTGATGCGGCGATTTGGAAGAGAAGGGGGGCAACGGTGAGTATGTGATAAAGCTGAACCCTCCCTCCTCTTTCCTCTCCCTCCCTCCTTTCCCTCCCTCCCTACCCTCCATTGTTCACCTGCATTGTACCCTGCGCTCTCCTCCTCCTCGCCCTCGTGAACTCCCTCTGTCTTTGTAAATCCCGCCTGCCCCGCCTGCCAAGCTGCCTGCCCCGCCCGCCCCTCGCCTTCCCTGTCTGAACCCTTCCGCATAGCACTGCCACCTCCCATTCCTCCCATCCTTTCCATTCTCCATGTGCACCCTCCGCCCTCTCTGCTCCCTTCCGGTATCTCCTCCCCCACCTCTCTTCCCTCCACCTCGGCCTCCCTTCTCCCAGCCGCCCCATCCCTCCTCTCCACCTCCCCACCCTTTTGCTCAACCTCCCCCTCCCTTCTCGCCACTACACTCTCCCCCATCACTGCACTACTGCCATGTAACCGCCTTGCCTTGATCCACGCGCAGGCCAATTCCCCTCCTCCGCCTCCTCCTCTTGCTGCCACTGCACCTCTCCCCACGCACCTCTTCATTTCCTCCCCCCATCCTCTCCCCCAACCCCCCCCACCTCCTCCTCCTCCGGTGTTCCTCCCACAACCCCCCCACTCCACTCCACTCCTTGCCAATGGAAAACTGACACGTGGCAGCTCCTCATTGCGGGCGGCAGGAAAGGGGAGACGGTGGTGGAGACGATGAGGGAAAGGGGGAGGGCAATGTGGGGAGGCATGTATGTGTGGGCATGGGGGGTCTTTTCGAGGAGGTTTCTCAGAACACAGGGGCACGTGTGACAGAGGGAGTGGTGTGAGAAGGAGGGCTGCAGGGAGTGACTGTACGACTCGTGATTGTGTTGATGGTGGTTGTAGCGAAGGTGATAAGCGGAGAGATAGGCGGGAAGCGGGAATGTGGAGGATCCGGTTGGTGTGCGTGAGGGTGTGAATGTGTTGGTGGCTGTGGGTGTGGGGCGGGGGCGGAGCGAATTGCGGAAGGAGCGGGAGGGAAGGGCGGAGGGCAGCTGCGTCAAGCGCGTGCGCGCGAGGCGAGGGGAGGAGCGCGCTGCAGAAGCGCGGGAGAGGGGGAGGGGAGGGGAATGGGAGAAAGAATTGAGCACAGGGATCGTGAATATGGGATGTGGTGAGCACGGGGAAGACGAGGAGGCGATGAGAGCGCATGCATGTGAATAATGGGTGTGTTTTATTTCACCCACCAGTGCACGAGCGTGAGGACACACGCGCCATGCTGCGGACCCTACGCAGTCTCGTTTCTAACACCCTCGTACCCTCTGCACGCTCAACCCACATGCTCACACTCCTCCCGCGCTTCCTGCGGCCCTTCCGCCTGCTTCTCCCCCTGCTACCTACGCTAAAGGCGATCGCGCGCAAAGCCCCCCCTCCCTACCTGGGAAATCGATCCGAGGACTGGCGGCAGCGGCGGGCGGAGTAGAGCAGCGCGGCGGCGAGGAGCATGGCGGCGAGACTCGCACATGGGCGCCGTCGCGGCGCACAGACGCGTCTCAGGGGAGGACATGAATCGGAGCACTGCGCGCGTAAACTGCCGTTCTACTCCGTTCCTACATCGCAAAAACAGGGGGGGTCGAGGGGTAACGTTAAGTTCAGGTGCTCCAAAGCTGCTTGGCGTAAACTGACCTTAGGGTTACGCCAAACCTACCGTGGAGCTGCTTTCAAGGTTGGCGCTTCGGGAATTAGCGGAATGACAGAAACGTGGTGGAGTTTCATTCGCTATCGATACATAGCTACGGGAAAGCTGCTCCTACCAAATTGCTTGGGCTTAGGGCGTGTAACATTGTACCGACCGACCTGAAAAAACGACCTTTGGGCGGTTCTGACGATTGCGAACTATTTGGGGTTACACCCACTGATTAGCATTAAGTGGTAGTCACTCTGACCACAGAAAAAAAATCGGTTGGATTTTCATTTCATTTTGGTTCGGCGACTTTCGCGACTTGTACTAATCTTATCCAGGGAAGGGTGTTCGACATCCAGTTATTTCCCCCGAATTTTTTTCGGGGCACTATGAGCTTGCTAAACATTACTGTCTGTGCCCCGTTTATTTAACGCCCCTTTGGAAATTCTGAAACTTGGATTAAACCTTTAATTCTAATTACGGGGGCAGTTCAGGGTGGGTGCCCCACAGCTCGCGAACAGAATGGTCGTTCTTTTCGAAATATGTGGCGGGGTTCGTTTAATCGTTACAAATTTCGCATTCGCGTGACCCGACCGTTTGGTCGGATTTTAGGCTTGGTCGATACAATGTTTCACGCCCTTAGTGCATTTCCTGTGTTTCGGTTCGCGCATTTCGCCCAATCAAGGGTTAGGCCAAGAACTCTCTCATACTCGAATCCTCGCTAAGAATTCTCTCGTTCTGTTTGCAGGAATTCTTTTTGTAATTTAAAGGCTTTGTCTGTAACCTATAATGTGTTATATAGGTACAGATTCGATCATTGCATCATTTTGTTTCAAATCAACTATATTAACTACGAAGGCTACTGTTGTTGTAATTAATTTTCTGTCAGCACTGCGTGCAAAAATATCGTACAGATCCAATGCAACATGTGATTAGATTCTTTAACAATATGCAAACAAGATAGAGATATATGCATGTAAGCAAGGATCTGTAAGCAAGGATGAGTGGGCTGGGAGCCACTGCTGCGATCATAAACTAGATCGTAACCAGGATCACCTCGGGAATGTTCGCACAGAGTGTGTGGTAGTGTTGGATCCTTGACATCAAATCAGAGTGAATGTAAAATGATTGAGATGATTAAAAAAATGCAAATACAAACATAGAAATAGTAGTACAAGGGAATATCGATCGTCCTAGCTAGCCATGTGCTCTAAGGGGTACATTCCCTTATTCAAATTCAAACCCAACTGTGCCGTGCGTACAATTACAAAACTATTCCCGCGCTTTTCATTCCTCCTCCTGCTGCCGATGTCGTTTGATGCTGACAGTCCAAACGTTCTCTAACTGTTTGCGTCGCTTTGAGTCATGTCTGACTCTGTCTTCAGCCTCGGTACTGTGTGCTTCGCTTGCTGATGTCAGGAGTGCACAGTGCTCTTTCTTAATTTACCATTCGTAACACCCCCCTTCACTCCTGACCGTAGTTCAAATTGACTCGCTTGACTACCCCACGGAGTTCGGAGCAGTGCTGGTACTGCTGACGTTGCGGTTGCTTCGTCAGAATGTGCCTTGTCACGTGTTTGGCAGTAGGTCTGGTCCGCCTTTCCCTTGTCCACTTCGTCCTTGACGAAGAAGTACCGCAGCGCGATGTGTTTGGTGCGGTTGATGAATCCGGGCTTTTTCGCGATTCGGATCGCGCTCTGGTTGTCGCAGTGCAGGCAAAAAGTCGACGAAGGTGGGATTTTCGATTCTTGCACGAGTTCCTGCAGATAAAGACCTTCGCGAACTGCTGCTGTCGCGGCGATGAACTCAGCTTCGGCCGATGACAAGGCAACCGGCTCCTATTTTTGCGAGTTCCACGAGATTGGTCGTGTTGGCTCGAGATGAAACAGGAACCCTGTCCTGGACCATCGATTGTCATGTTCCGCTGCGTGATCGGCGTCGACGTAGCCAATGAAGTTGAAAGGGTTGGCACTGTTGAACAGCAGAGCCCAATCTTTGGCGTGGAGATGAACTGTAGGGCGCGCTAAAGATCCAGAAGGTTCTCAGCCGTTGGTTTGCGGGAGTACTGAGCCAGTTGGCTCGCGATGTAGGAAAGGTCAGGTCTGCTAGCATCACAGGCAAAGAGAAAGCATCCTAGCTGCTCCTGGTAAGTATGGATTCCAGCAGGGGACAGGGCATTGTTGTCGGGTTTGTGGTTTGGTCCGAGAGTGCGGTAAGGGGTGAAAAGTGGTGCCAGCGCAATGTTGAAGCATTTGCCAAGTTCCTCTGTGTACTTGGCTGCTGAGAGATGAAAAGCTTCTGGCACGTAGGAGATATTAAGGCTAAGGAACTGCTTTACGTCGTGATTGCAAGTAATGCCGACGCGCGCCACTAGGTTCTTTTTGAATTGTTCGAGCAGCTCGTTGCTTGACCTTTTATAAAGTGAAACGTCGACGTAGACCGTGTGCAGAAGAACCGCCTCATCACCAAGGGCTCTAAGTGCGAGTTCTTTAAGCAGGAGTTGGAATTTCTGGGGCACGTAATTTCCTGCGACAGCATTCAAATTGACCCGGCGAAGATCAAGACTATTCAGGAGTGGAAGTCGCCGGCTAATGCCACGGAAATTGAGAGTTTTCTAGGGTTCGTGAGTCATGTCCAGCGGTTTATCCTGAATATGATGGGGATAACCGGCCCGCTGCCCGACTTGCTGCATAAGGACAGGAATTTTGTGTGGGGGGAGGAAGCTGAGGCGACTTTTAAGAAGTTGAAGACCGTGTGCAGACGAACTGCCTCATCACCAAGGGCTCTAAGTGCGAGTTCTTTAAGCAGGAGTTGGAATTTATGCGGCACGTATTTTCCTGCGACAACATTCAAATTGACCCGACGAAGATCAGGACTATTCAGGAGTGGAAGTCACCGGCTAATGCCACGTATTTTCTTGCTAGAGTTTTCTAGGGTTTGTGAATCATGTCTAGCGGTTTATCCTGAATATGGAGGGAATAGCCGGCCCGCTGCCCGACTTGCTGCACAAGGACAAGAATTTTGTGTGGGGGGAAGAAGCTGAGGCGGCTTTTCAGAAGTTGAAGGATTTTCTCGTTTCCCCTCCAGTTTTGCGCATCACCGACCCATCGAAACCGTTCGAAGTCGTCATCGATGCCTCATATATATATGTATATAAACAAGAGCAAGTTTACAAAAACAATAACAGTCGTAACTGTGCATGAGGGGTGGCTACGTGGCTACCCCAGGTGCGGCATCTAAGGAGGTCGGCGAGTCATCCTCGTTGCGAGCCAGATATTTGTGAAAGCGTTCGTCCACTTCCACGACTTCCAGTTTTTGTCCCTTATTCGAAACAGAGCTTGTTCTCTCCCTCCATCGTGCGGCGAAAATTCTCCTCTTGTTGTGTACCCTGGCACTTCCTCCACAGCGCATCCTTCGAGCGCGTGTAGATTCTCGCAGGCGGAAAGCCCTTTTCGATGCGGCGGAGCACCCGCTTCGTCCGAAAAAAATTCCCCCTGAAAACCGCATCACAACACTCCATCTACAGTTGATGTAATGTGATTGACGTGATCGTCACCTCCGGAAAAGGTGTCGTGGACCCCGCCTTCAAGAACAGCAGATCCCCTAGAGAATCAACTGTGCGCGAGCTGTTCATCATGCGAAGTGTTTTATGGAGCGCAGAGGTCACCACCTGGATCTTAGGGCAGCTGTATAGGCAGTGTTCGAGGGTTTCAACACCTCCACAGTACGGGCAGACCAGCCTGGTGCTAAAAGAAGCCACCCGCTCTCCCACTTGCAGGTTCAGATTGTGGATGCGCTGCAGAATGTCCCTCAGCTTGCTCGGAGTGACCAAGGAGTCCCGGATGGCAATGGTCTTTTTCCAATCAATGTGCCTGTTCCATCTGCCCTCCCACAGCAGATGCTTCGCAAATGGCTTCTGCCCTTCCTTCTAGAGCAACTTCAACCGCTTCAGTGGCGCAATCCCCACGTTCTCAAAGATGGGGAAGTTGGTGAGTTTGCGCCCCGCAGGGTGGTATACACGCCGAGATCCAGCCGAGTTGGGCGCTTGCGCCCCCTTACTAGGTACCCTGAGCAGCAGGTCTTTCCATCTTGTGGTGCAGCATCAAACACCTTCTTTGCCAACTTAGCAGGTCCCTTTCCGCCAAGCTCCCTTTCTAGAGTAACTGGGTCTTTGAGCTCAGGAGCACTGTTGCTACCAAGCTTGATTAAGTCTCCTAGCCGTTTTTCCAAGAGTGGTTTCACATTCTGCTGACCGCCGATTGGTGTGGTGCCTTTCAGCAGGAGGCGTTTGTTGAAGACGATCCGCTCGCTCGCCACCGCTTCCTGAGTACTCGCCTCTGGAAGGTTCCCCAGCGGTGTCTTCATGAAATTTTCACATGCCACCTTCCAGCGGGCACTTTTCCCCTCCCATTTTTTCAGCAGTTTTTCGTGGGCAAAGAACGTCTCGATGCCCATAGGTAGATCGGTTGCTCGCGTCATAAGGTGCTTCTGTCTCCAACGACAGCAGGCCCACTCTTCTCGCCGTGAGACATGCGTGGATCATTTCCGGATTATGCACTCCCACTCTTCCCAGCTTCCGTGGTGTGTAGAGTAAATCTTTGCTCCAGAGCCTGAACCCCCCGATCCGTCGTTGCCTTCTTTCTGAAGACGAAATTCTGGAAAGCCTTGGAAATTGTGCCCCATAGTTTCGCAGGAGGTGGGTAGTCCTGTGCTTGAAATGCTGCTTTCGGCATTGTGTAGCTGTTGACTACTGCCGTTCGTGCTGTTGTCGAGAGAAACTTCTCATGCCACTTCTTAACCTTCCCCGAGATATCCTCCGCAGTTTTTTCCCATGTTGGCAGGCAACTCTCCGAGGGGGTGATCCACACACTGAGCAGCTTCCCCGCTTCATCCGCTTTTGCCCATCTGAAACTGAGCGTCCCAGCGGTCGTCCTACCAAGATTGTTCCCCAAAGGTAGGATAACCGACTTTTTTCGATTTGTCGCTAGCCCAGACATCAGCTCAAACCTTGCTAACACATGCCCTGCTCTGTTGATCTGCTGCTTCCCTTCCAGGACCAAATCCGTATCGTTCGCATATCCAACGTATGACAGCCTTTCATCTGGTTCGCTGATCCCCATCTTCCGTTTAAGGACCGTCTGCGCCAACGGCTCCACCACACATAAAAAGAGGTATGGCGCAAGAGGGCACCCCTGTCGAACGCCAGAGACTACCTTCACTCCTTCCCCCATCCATGTGTTGAGAAAGATAGGCATGAATGGTTGAACTAGGAAGCATTGGGATACAAATATGTAAACCCTAGAGGGGTTGTACCCCTTAGTGGCTACCCCACTATAGCCTACACAATATGCATAACATATATGTTTAACACACCCCCATAGGCAAAGTGGGGGAGAACTAGTCGTCTCAAGTCCAGTCAAGGCAAAGCAACGAAGTCACCACACATCTCGAGCACAAGCACAAAGGCCGCATGGCCAGTTCACATGCATAGTTATATAAACACAGCAAGTAGTACAGTGCTCACTGCCTAACAAGTGTAAGCATGCAGGTATATATAAAGATCACAGTACAAGCAAGGTCAAGCAGTGAGCAAGTGAGAGAAAGTGGGCACGAGGCCAAGAGCAGTGCAGTGACGCTGATGATCACTAGGCGGAAGTGCCTTAGTGAATATATCAGCTGTGTTGGCCCGCGTGTCCACGTAAGCAAGACGAAGCTGGCCACGCTGCTGCAGCTCTCGAGCAAAGAAGTAACGCAGAGCGATGTGCTTCGTTCTGTGCTCCAGTCTGTGCTCCTGACACAAGGCTAGGGTTGCCTTGTTGTCGCCGTACAGAACTGGAGGAGAACGAGGCCACTCTCCCAAGTCAGTCAGCAGGTAGGTGAGCCAGCGTAACTCCTGAGCAGCCATGGCTGTGGCGTAGATCTCAGCCTCACAACTGGAGCTGAGAACAGAAGAAGCACGTAGACCGCCAAGAGACCGAGCCGGAACTAAGGCTGAAGGTGTAACCCTGTGACAACCGCTGCGTAGCCAGGTCGTCAACCCAGGAGGCGTCGGAGTGTCCAGTGAGGACAACGTCACCCCGTCCTCCAAGCACCAGCCCCATGCCTGATGTACTGCACAAGTAGCGCAGCACCCTCTTAGCAGCCTCCCAGTGCTCCCAGGCGCAACGTAGCGAGCCAGGATGCTAAGAGGGTACGCAAGGTCAGGTCGAGTGCAGGTCATCAGGTACATGAGGCAGCCCACAAGCTCTGGGTACGGGCCATTCGACTCTACGGACTCGTCCGAAGGTGGAGCTGAGAGTGAGTGACCAGTAGACAGAGGAGTAGACTGCGGTGAGAAGAACTGGAAGCCGAAGCGCTGAAGAACCTGCTGCACCATGTGTGACTGAGTCAAGGTAATGGTGCGGCGTGCTCTGTCCTGGGTGATCTGCAAGCCAAGGTAGCTACGCAGCTCACCCAGATCAGTGCAGGTGTGTCGCTTCTGAAGCTCTGACTTCACAAGAGCGAGTGCCTCAGTGTCAGCAATGGCAAAGACCAAGTCGTTGACGTACACGAGGATGTAGAACGGCAGGAAAGTGTCGGTGCGTAGGAACAGCGACGGGTCAGCAGTGGACGGAGCAAACCCAAGAGCCGCAAGTGTCGTCCTCAGTGTGTCGTGCCACTCACGAGGCGCCTGGCGGAGACCGTAGACTGGCTGCCGGAGGCTCCACTGGGTACCAGGAGGGAACGATCCAGTGAAGCCAGGTGGGCGACGCAGCCAGATCTCCTCGTGCAG
Organism: Closterium sp. Yama58-4; assembly: GCA_947470075.1. Taxonomy (NCBI): domain Eukaryota; kingdom Viridiplantae; phylum Streptophyta; class Zygnematophyceae; order Desmidiales; family Closteriaceae; genus Closterium; species Closterium sp. Yama58-4. The sequence continues at coordinate 653,727 of CANIUD010000163.1, forward strand.
GCTGCCCTGTAAGAAGGCTGTGCTGAAGTCAAGAGAGTGAAGCTCGTAGTCACGTTGAGCGGCAACGTGCAGCAGCACCCGAAGAGTGGTCATCTTCGAGGTAGGGGAGAAGGTCTGGAAGAAGTCGACTCCCTGTCGCTGACTGAAGCCTCGAGCAACGTAACGAGCCTTGAAGACAGGAGGAGAACCCGACGGCCGCTTCACCCTGAAGATCCACATGCCATCGACTATGTTCGCCCCAGGAGGGGGAACTGCGTCGACGTAGGTGCCTGTGGACTTCCTGGATGCCATCTCTGCGTCCATGACTGTCTGCCACTGAGAGGAGTAGGGACCCGTAATCGCCTCTGCGTAAGAGCGCGGGGTCGGGATGTCCAGTGCATCCGGGTCTCCCTCAGGTGCAAGCAGCCAGGCCGTGAGATGAGGTACAGCAGCCGCAAGACACTCAAAGTCCTCCTGCCTGTCCTCAAGGACGTCCGTGCCAAGAGCACACTCACCCTCGACGGACAGAGGATAGACAGAGTCAGACTCAGCGACAAGACTGGCAGCGTAGTATAGACGTCAGACAGCAGCAAAGGCGACAAGCTCAGGAAGTAAGGCAGACGCAGCAGTAGACTCAAATGACGGGTCAGTGACAACAGTAGCCAGAAGACGCGTGACGGTGGGGCTAGCAGTACGAACAGTGTAAGACTTAGGGTCAGGAACCTCAAGAAGAGAGGACGCAGGAGGAGCCAACAGCGGGACGCGCTGTGGAGCAGAGGAGGGACGAAGTGCCATGGTGTGAGTGCCTGGCACAGGTGGAGGGCGCGGACGCGGGACATGACGAGCAGTACGAGCAGCGCGAACAGGGGAGGCAGGACGAGACGCAGGCTCACGACGCTCTGTAAGGGAGACCGGCTGCTCAGTGTAGCGGGACGGGACCGGCAGCAGCGAGCCAGGAGGAAGGGCAGTGGACGAAGGAAGACTAAGAACCTAGCGGAGGACTGACTTAGTCGGTAGCTCGGACAGTGACGGCGGTGGCAAGAAGAACGGACGCTGCTGCACAGTACCTCCAGCTCTAGGGCCTCCATCACTGCCAGCTCCAGCGCCACGAGCGCCAGTGCCTCCAGCTCCAGCACATCCAGCTCCAGCACCACTACCTCCAGTACCTCCAGCTCCAGCACCTCCAGCTCCAGTACCTCCAGCTCCAGCACCTCCAGCTCCAGTACCTCCAGCTCCAGCAGCGCTACGCCGACTGCGGGTGCGCCGAGCGAGCCACTCGCGCAGCTGCTGTGGAGAGATGGGCTCCCGGTGAGGAGATCGCAAAGGCGAGGCACCCGGAAGACCACCAGTAGGCCCAGCTGCACTAGGCTCAGGCGCAGAACTCCCAGGCTCAGCACTCCCAAACGCAGCACCCACAGCCGGAGCACCTCCAGGCTCAGCACCCCTAGACGCAGCACCCCCAGGCTCAGCAACCCTAAAGAGTCCCCGCACGCTCTGGCTTAGTACCCCCAAGCTCAGCACCTCCAAAAGCAGCACCCCCAAGCTCAGCACCCCCAGGCTCAGCACCCCGAGCAGCACCACCCTCAGCGGCACCTGAGTCAGAAGTGACCTCTACAGGCTCAACCAAGGGAGGAGGCTCTACCTGGGACACACCTGAAGGAGCAGGAACCTGAGGGTGGAGGGGGTCTACCGGAGGGGGACCTGGAGCAAGGAAGAGTGGCGGGGCGGGGAGAGAGACAGTGCGGTGAGGGAAGAGGCGGTAAAAGGGAAATGACTCGTCAAACGTGACATCGTGAGAGGGCAGGACCCTACGCAAGGTGGGGTGGTAGAACTGCCAGCCAGGCGCGTCAGGGACAAAGCCAAGGAAGACGCAGGGAATGGTGCGAGAGGACAGCTTGCTCGCTGCGGAATCGCGGACAAAGACACAGGAACCCCAGACTCGGAAACGTGACGCATCGCCAACCTCTCCCGTCCAACAAAGCGTAGGTGAGGTCTCCGGCAGGGAGACACGTGGCCAGAGGTTGAGCTGATGCGCAGCGTACCGGACCGCGAACGGCCACAGAAAATGGGGAGCAGCCGCATGGATCATGGAGGTACAAGCGACCTCCATGACTAAGCCAATGCGGCGCTCAGCAATCCCATTCTGCTGCGGGGAGGCCGGAAGCGTGAACGACTGGCGAATGCCCTCCTCCTGACAGAAGGACTCCAGGATTCCAGAGAAGAACTCACCACCCCTGTCAGAGTGCAGACGCAGGACAGGAAAGTCTATACGGAACCACTCGCGCAGCTCGAGACGGACAACTCGGATCCAGGGATCAAAACAGCAGGAACATCCGCCTTGCTGCACAAGGGGAAGATCGTGGTGTAACGCGAGTAGTCGTCAACAACCAGTAAGAAGTAGCGCTCGCGACTCTGTCCCTGGACGCGGGCTGGGCCCCACACGTCCATGTGAAGAGTCTGCAGCGGAGCTGTTGTTGGGGGAAACGAGGAGGAGTGAGGAGCAGCGCGCTGTTGCTCCTCGACGCAAGGAATGCAGGGCGGGGCAGGGGAGGGTGGGAGGGAAGGCAGAAACCTGGAAAGACCAGAGACCGGAAGACGGGAGTGCATGCCACGAAGGCGTGGCAGGGAGGGGTGACCAAGGCGGTGGTGCCAAAGGAGAGTTTGGTGCGACAGGCGGCGACACTCACAGGGGGCTGCTACCTGAGCGGACAGGGACACTTGAACAGACGCAGTGACCTAAGGCGGTGCAGTAGTAAGCGTGTACAGACTGGACCCCGGCCGACGAGTGAACGTGGCCAGGTGACGGCCCATCCGAGAGCACGTACAGATCGCCGCACGCTGGTGTCCAGGTGTAAAGGTTTTAACCCCTGCATCCTGAAGGACAGCGGTGCTCACCAAGTTCGTCGAGAACGAGGGGAGGTGGAGACCAGACAGTGAACCGAACGGTACGGCCGGACACGGAATTACAGTAGAAGAGCGTGCAAGAACTGGGCCCCTAGAGGGGGTCAGCAAGAGAAACGGCGACATGCCTAGTGAAAGGTGTGACTGTGGTACTTTCGCGAAAGAAACAGCGGGAAGCACCTGAGTCAAGCGTGAAGGTGTGCGAGGCCTCAGCAGACGCAGTACCAGAGAGAGCAGACTCACTAGCACCTAGAGCAGCAGCCTCTATACCAGGGTCATACGGCGCACACAAGTAACAGTCACCCTCAACACTAGTAATCAAAGCATACATGCCAGCAATGATTGCATCATAGTCTAGAGCAAAGATCAGCCCAGCGGGGTAGCTCAACCTCGTCGCCCATCTCCTGACGCTAAGCGTCGTCTAGGTGAGAGAAAGAGCGGTGTGGGGTGCAACTTCCCGCACGTCTGACCAGCACGGGAACCTGTGCGAATAACGTATGAGCAGCGACCACTACCACCACCCCTAGACGCCGCACACTAAACAAGCCACTCACGAAGCTGTTGGGGCGAGAGGTGCTCACGCAGGCGCTGCTACTGCTGCCGCTGAACTTTGCCAGTGCGATCACTACCGCCACCGCTGCCACCACTCCCGCCGCTGCCACTCCCACCACCACCTCTCCCACCGCTCCCACCGCCACCACGACCACCGCTACCACCACCTCCGCCGCCGCCGCCACCTCCGTCGCCAACGCCCCCACTCGCTCCACTACTCCCGCCACCACCACCACCACCTCCGCCACCCCAACCACCTCCACCACCACCCCCCCCGCCGCCACCCCCACCACCCTTGCCTCCCTTGCCCTTGCCGCTGCGGCGCCTCCCACTAGGAGCAGAGGCAGCTCCGACCTCCTCAGCACGAAGGAAGTCAACAGCAGCGGTAGAGGCAACCGAGGGCTAGGGAGGAGGGGGAGCACCCCTCAAAGACAGGGGTACGTGCGGGGGGTGCCACGGGCAGCACCTACAGCGACAAGGTTAGCTTCTGCTGCGCGGAGGTGCTTCCCTAGGAGGTCGATAGTGAGATATGTGGGGGCAAGAGCGAGGAGGGTGTCGCGGACTGCACTCAGAGAGTCAGGGAGGCGGGTGATGATAAAGTGGAGAGCAATATAGATCGGGGGCTCGTTCTTGGGCAAGAACTCGGCAGGGAGGGCAGTAGGATAGCGAGCGTCGCTAGCGCGAAGGTGGGAGAGGAGGTCGTCTACAGTGGCGAAAGAGGACAGGTTGGGGAACAGGTAGGGTAGGAAGAGGCGGCTAAGCGCTGTAGTGGCAGGGGAGGAATAGCGCGCAACTACAGCGTCGTAGAGGGCCTTGGCTGTTTTCGCGTCGTCAAAGTACTCGCATTCATCTACCTGCAAGTGAGTGTGAATGGCTAGGCGAGCGACAGTGTCACAGGTGAGCCACTGCGAGCGAGTCATAGCGTCAGCTGAGTCTAGTGGGGCAGGAGAGGCACCAGTGCCTACGCCGTAAAGGGAAACGCCGTCTCTAGCATCACTGAGCAGGAACAGCTGTAAGTCCTACAGCCAGGTGTCAAATTTGATCGGGCGGCCATCTGGGTCGAACGCGAGGACGCGGACAGTCGCCATAGCAGTTCAGTGACAGCGCAGTGCAAGTGGGGCGGCGCTCAGCAGAGCCGTGGCTAGCACGGCAAAGGCAGACGCGGGCGGCAAGGGCGGCGCGCGCGAGGTGGGGCAGGGCGGCAGCGCGACGGCTGCAACGGTGGGCGCGGGCGGCAAAGGTGGGGCGCGCGCGGGTGGGGCAGGGCGGCAGCGCAACGGCTGCTGTGGTGGGCGCGGGCAGCAAGGGCGGCGCCCGCGCTGGGTGGGGCAGGGCGGCAGCGTGACGGCTGCAGGGGCGAGCGCGGGCGGCAGGGGCGGCGCTCGCGCGGGGTGGGGCAGGGCGGCAGTGCGGCGGCTGCAAGGGGGTCGCACAGGGCTGCAGGCAACAGCGCGGGGTGGGGCAGGGGCAGCGCGACGGCTGCAAGGGGGGTCGCGCGGGGCTGCAGGCGGCAGCGCGGGGTGGGAAAGGGGCAGCGCGACGGCTGCCGGCGGTCGCGCGGGGCTGCTGGCGGTAGCGCGGGGTGGGGCAGGGGCAGCTCGACGGCTGCAAGGGGCGTCGCGCGGGGCTGCTGGGGCTGCGCGCGGGCGATGAGGGCGGCGCGCAAGCAGCTGGCGCGGTGCGCGGGGCTGTAACGGGCCGCGCGCGGGCGATAGGGGTGGCGCGCGGGACAGCAGGGGCGGCGCGCGCGATAGCAGGGGCGGCGCGCGCGATAGCAGGGGCGACGCACGGGGCAGAGGAAGCAGCGCGCGGGCCGTAGGGGTCGTGCGCGGAGCAGTGTAGGCAGTGCGAAATGCAGTAGAGGCATTGCGCGTAGCTACAGGGGCGGCACGGGTGGGTACTACAGGGTAGGGTAGGCTGTGGGGTAACGCAGTAACGGGTGGGCCCTAACAGAAGCGGTCCTACGGACCTACTGCTCTGATACCATGTTGAGAAAGTTAGGCATGAATGGTTGAACTAGGAAGCATTGGGATACAAATATGTAAACCCTAGAGGGGTTGTACCCCTTAGTGGCTACCCCACTGTAGCCTACACAAGCATAACATATATGTTTAACACCAGCCGTTCACTAACAGTCGTGTCTGTGTTCCCTTATGCAGGCCTTCCACCCATTTCAAGAACCGGTCCGGAAATCCCATTGCCCTCATCGTCCGAAAGAGATAACCACGTGAGACCGAGTCAAACGCCTTTTTGAAATCCACGAGTAAGAGGAACCGATCCTCGTTGTCCCTCCGGGCTGTATCAATGATGTCAGCAACAAGACCCACTGTGTCCATCAGGCGCCTCCCTGGTAGGAAACCGTATTGCTCTGGCGATATCACCCTGCCCAGAAACTTCTTCATTGTGTCAGCCAGAACCCGCGCCAGCACCTTGTAAGTAAAGTTAAGCAACGTGATAGGTCAGTAATTGTTTAACTGATCCTTGTCGCCCTTTTTGTGAAGCAGGATTGTAACCGCCTACTTCACCTCCATTGGGAGCACCGCTGATGATACGAAAGCCTTGGCAAGAGCCATGAAGCCCTTTCCCAACAGGTCCCAGTGGGCTTCAAACAGCTCCTTCGGCACGCCATCTTTCCACGGCAATATATTCGCTGCCATTGCGCTAAAGGCCCGCTTCACCTCCTCTTGTGTCTATTCAGCTAACAGCTCTGCTGCCTCCCATGATAATAGTGTCTTCCCATTCGCATGACGCCACTTCTCTTCCAACTGACAGCGATCTGTCCCAAAAATATATGCAAAGAATGCTGACGCCGCACGAAGAATGCCGCTCGTCGTCTACAGCTCAGCAATCTGGGTGCTCGCCTTCCTTGCCCGCACCATCGCCGTAAGTGCTGTGACGCCACTTCCCCTCTGAGTTCTAGTCACATACCAGACATCAGGTGTAGCTTGTTTTTTTCGTGATGCCTGGTATTCCTGCATCTGCGCCTTCTTCACTGCTAACTTTTCGCTTGTCTCTATGTAGGACGGATCACGCATCATTCCCTGCCGAAGTTCCGCGACAAGTAAACCAGATGAGTCGCCGTCGCCTTAACCCGCTTTCCTTCTTCCTTCGCAAAAGCACGGAGACCAACCGCCAGGCGCGAGAGCAAAAGCTCGAAGCTGCTGCCGTCAGTAACAACACACTTCTCCACCGTCGCCTCCACAATCCTCCAGACACCCCTTTTGTTAACCATTGACACGTGGAGCCTCCAGAGCCCGGGACCGATGCAGATTTTGGCGTCTATCCAAAGAGCTATTCTAATCGCGAAGCTGTGGTCCAAGATGTAATCTGTCGGCATAACGTGAGAAGCTTGAATCAGGTGAGGTAGAAGCGAGTGAGAGATAAGGGCTCGGTCAATGCGCGTGCTAGCCTGCTGGATCTGCGAGAAGAAAGTGAATTCACGCCTCCTCGGGTAAAGCATTCTAAAAGCGTCTTATAACAAGAAAGACTTGCAGCAGGTAAAAAACCTATCGTTTTCAGCGGTAGAACCTAATCGCGACGACTTGTCTAACACCGTGTCTTCCATGATATTGAGATCCTCCATAATGAGCAGGTGTCAGGATGGTGGAAGCAGATCTACTACTGGACTTAGGGTGTCTCGAAGAAAGATTGTGCACAAGGTCGGATTGTCTGGGAAATAACAGGCTATAACCGTAAGCTAAAAACCAAGACCCTGAATCTCTGCAGAGACTAATTGACCTGAAGGGTGGACTATCACGTTGCGGAAACTAAGGAGCTGTGATCTACACAGCAGAGCTACCCCGCCGGCCTTCGACTTGGGTGAGGCTGCTACCGCTAAGCTATAAGTGGGGTGAGACTAGAGTGGGTGATCTAAGGCTAATCTAGTGTCTGAGAGGATAATGATGTCAGCTGCTTGTCTGGACTAGTCTAGAAATCGTTGTTGTTTGGTCTTATCCCCTAGGCTGTTGACATTAACGCCTGCGAAACTGATAAGGCTTTTCTTACTTCTTTATTTACAATTTGAGAGTTAGCACAATGGCAAGCGCAATGGTAAGCAAGGTCAGGAACATGAAAGTAGTTACCATTAATGTAATGAATCCTCCCACTTTTCTATGTTATTTGTCGTTCCGTGATGAAAGCATCATGATTGACATCATAATGCTGACCACCGCAAAGCAGGCAAGATAGCGCAGGGAAGTGGACCAGATATCGACGGCCGATCTTCAGCGGATCTTTGAAAACGTGACGCCAGCGGTATCTGTCGCCGGGATGAGGAATCACAAGACCCTTGATGACATCGGTATCGGCTTTGGTGACCGGGTGCAGGACGCGGTGAAAGCAGACTCCATCTTTGAAGGCCGGTCGCTTCTGGTTCCGTAACTTGCACACCACCATCAGCTCGCGCAGCATCTCCGGCGTCTTCATCGCAGGTACGTCGTGAATCACCACTTCAATCGCCTGTGCATTCGTAGCACGCTCGCGCACGAAAGCAGGGTCGTCGGTGTGCTGCCACTAGAGCCGGAAGACTATGCCGTTGGGTCGCATGTAGTCAACCTCCTTGGATCGAATGCTCATGATATCTTCTTCACGCAGGACGGAGACTTGCAGACGGCAGTATCGAGTTTTCGCCACGTAAGCCGGTAGAAGTTCTTGAAACTTCGCCGTCTCGACAGCATCGGCGGAAAGCGCGGACGACCAAACATGCCTCATCAAGGTACGCACTGTAGTGATGACAGACGCCACCTCCAAAGCGAGAGCCACCGGAAGCAGCGGAATCGCAGTGTAGCGGACGCGGTAGAAAGCTTCCGTCCTGACTTCGACTTCAAGCTCCTCGTCAGAGTTATCTTCAAGGAAGCAGCTATCAGGTACAGTTGTATGGAGGGAGTGCAGCTTCTCTTCCAGTGAAAGACCAGAACCGCTAGCAGTCGGCTCAGCCGGAGGAGCAGTGCTTGATTCCTCTGGAGCTTTGCCTTTTCCCTTGTTTTCAGGATCAATCGAAGCTGGAGTAGGCAACGGAGGAGGAGCTTCCAGCGACGAGGCCTCCGGCAGAGCCTTGGGCTTTCCCTTAGGAGGCATTGTGCAATGGTGAGATGAAAATGGCTGCAAGACAGAAAGACAGTCGTCTGATGTCTGAATGAATGCCATAGAACTGAGCACAGACACATTAAATAGTAGAAGACCAAAGGCACTAGCCCATTATTCTTGTTGTTGGTGATGAGAAACCGAGGTAGATGCCCTGGGATCTTGGTATGCAATAGGCGTGATAGAACAATTGTAACACTTGTTGATGAAGGCTCTTCTTAAGAATGAGAACCGAAACTTTGGGAATAGTAGCGTGCCAAAAGGAACCTTGAATTTAGTTGCCTGGCCGACAGTTCAATCCGCTGCAGTACTCATCATCCATTCGAACCCGCTACGCTACTTACGGGACTATTCACCCACGACTACACTACGGACCCGTTTTTCACGACTTGAAATCAATAGCAGGCCACGACGCAGAAGGGGAACTATTACCTAAATGCTGGAACCGACCGGATTCGGGTTCCCGCTTACCGGCTGCTGCGTGAACTCCTCATCCAGGAGGTCCAGAATTCCAATCTCTCCGGACATTTCGGGGTTGATAAAACCCAGAAAATGCTGCACCGATATTACTATTAGCCTGATTCTTCTAACGACGTGCAGCGTTATGTGTCCTCATGCAGGGTATGTCAGGCCATGAAACTGACACGACAACGGCCAGCTAGATTGTAGCAACCCCTGGAGCCACCCGAACGACCGTGACAATAGGTGACGATGGACTTTGTCACTGGGCTACCAGCCGGGCCGTCCGGCAATGACACTTTCCTCGTCGTCGCCGATCGCCTCACGAAAATGGTGCACTTCGCACCTTGTCGTACGACAATCACGGCCGAAGAAACTGCACGCCTCTTCATCTCCACCATTGTACAACTGCACGGCATCGCGTCGGCGATCATCAGTGATTGGGACCCGAAGTTGGAATCAAAGTTCTGGAAGGAGACGTGGGCGCAGTACGGCACGAAGCTACAGTTCTCGTCGGCATACCACCCGCAAACCGACGGCCAGACCGAGCGGACCAATCAGACGATGGAGCAGCAGATTAGGACAAACTGCCCCGATCCTGCTCGATAGGAAAATTCACTCGACATGCTAGAGTTTGTCAAACATTATATGTTTATATGATTGTAGGCTGTAGTGGGTGACACCTTAGGGGGTACACTGGATTAGGGTTTCCTATTTGTATCCATCCTTCTGTTAGTACAGTCATTCCAGTCTGTTATTTTGACATGGTTTCAGAGCAGGTCCTTCGCTAGGACCGTTTTTTTTTAAGGGCCCACCGCTACCTAACTCCCTACCTACCTACCTACCTAGGGCGCCTCGACTTTTTTTTCGGCCCCCTAAGCACTAGCGACCCGCGACCCGCCCCTTAAGGCCCCGTCGCGCCGCCCCTTAAGCCCCGTCGGCCCCGCGTTCGCCCCTTACGGCCCCGCCGCGCCGCCCCTTAAGGCCTCGCTACGGCCCCGCGCTCGCCCCTTTACGGCCCCGCGCACCGCCCCTTACGGCCCCGCGCATCGCCCTTTACGGCCCCGCGCACCGCCCCGTACGGCCCCGTCGGCCCCGCGATCGAACCTCCCGGCCCGCCGCTCGCCCCTTAGCGACCTAGTCGGCCCCGCGATCGCCCCTTCAGGCCCGCTGCCGCCCCGTGCACCGCTTACGCAGCCCGCACTGAGCCCGCGCAACGCCCGCACAGCCCGCGCTAAGCCGCGCAGCCTACGCACCGCCTGCGCACCGCCCGCGCACTGCCCGCGCACCGCTCGCGCCCCACTTAGAGGCCCCCTGCGGCCCCGTACCGCCTCGCTTAGCGGTCCCGCGCCGCCGCGCGGCCTGAACTGAGCCGCACCGCCCGACCGAGCCGTGCCGCCCGTACTGAGCAGCCCCGTTTACACTGCTCCAACTGCTACTACTACTGTTCCTACTACTGCTACTGCTCCTGCCGCTATGGCTAGTCCTCCCGTTCTAGCTTTCGATGCCGAGGGCCGTCCAGTGAAGTTCGAAACCTGGCTAGATGACCTGCACCTGTTCCTACAGCTCACTGCCAAGGAAGATATCTCACTGTACGACCACGCCCTAGGCCATGCCACTGCCCCTGACTCGTCTGCTGACAGCACTCTGCGTTCCCAGTGGCAGACCCGTGATGCGCACGCTCGCTTTGCTATTCGCAACTCCCTGCCGCTAGACGAGCGCGAGCACTTCGGCCAGTGCAAGACTGCTAAGGACCTCTACACCGCTGTAGTTGCCCGCTACTCCTCGCCCGCTTCTGCCACGCTAGGCCGCCTCACTCTCCCCTACCTGTTCCCCGACCTAGCCTCCTTTCACACTGTCGCAGACCTCATCACCCACCTTAAGACTAGTGAGGCCCGCTTTCGCGCTGCTATGCCTGCCGAGTTTCTCACTAGCAACCCCCCCCCGCTCTGGATCACTCTCTACCACATTGTCACCCGCCTCCCTGACTCTCTGCGCGCAGTCAGGGACCACTTCCTCTCTCGCTCCCCCACTGAGCTCACTGTTGCCCTCCTCGAGAAGGAACTGCTTGCAGCTGAGGCGAGCATCGTCGCTGTAGGCACCTCTCGTGGCGACCCTCGCACCCCGTTCTTTGAGGGGTGTTCCCCTTCCCCCCTCCTCCCCTCTGTCGCCTCTGCTGCTGCTGTCGACCTTCTTGGTGCTGAGAAGGTCGGGACCGCGTCTGCTTCGAGCGGGCGCCGCAGGAACAAGGGGGGCAGGGGTGGGGGTGGTGGCGGAGGAGGTGGGGGTGGAGGCGGTGGGAGTGGAGGCGCGGCTGGGGAGACTAGTGGCGGCAGTGGGGGAGGAGACAGCAGCGGTGGGAGTGGTGGTGGAGGCGGCAGCGGAGGCGGAGGTGGTCGTGGCGGCGGCAGGGGTGGAGGTGGCCGGGGCGGCGGCGGTGGGGGTGGTGGTCGTGGAGGCACTGGCGGAGGGCAGAGTCAGCAGCCCGCCCCGACGCTTCAGGCCGCCCGTGAGTGGTATGCGCAGCGTAGCGTTACCTGCACGTACGTCATTCGCACTGGTGACCGCAGCGGCCAGCAGTGTGGGAGGCCGCACCCCACGCAGCGCTGCTTCGCGCGCCTTAACGACGCGTGGCGCACTCAGTTTCCTGCTGCCACTGAGCTGCCACGCTGGGCTGATCTGGAAAAGAGGGGTGTTGATATTTGGGCTTTAGACTTTGATGCTATTCTCACTGCCATGTATGCGATGTCTATTAGTGGAGAGGGTGCTCAGTACTTGCGTGTTCCGCCCGACCCGGGCATTCAGGCCAGTCCGACTGCCGCTCTAGGTGCTAGTGCGTCTGCTCCCACAGGTCCTGGTGAGGCTGCAGCCCTAGGTGCTCGTGCGTCCGTGTCCCCTGGTACTGAGTCGACTGCAGCACTGCACACCTTCACACTAGACTCAGGTGCTTCTCGCTCCTTCTTTCGTGACCGCACTGTCCTTGAGCCACTCGCTCGGCCAGTTGCTGTCTCCCTTGCTGACCCCTCTGGGGGTCCGGTCATTGCGACCTCCTCCACTGTCCTTCCTTGTCCGGCGGTCCCGTCCGGCACGCTGTCAGGTCTCTACCTCCCCTCGTTCTCTACGAACTTGGTGGCAGGTAGTGCGCTCCAGGACGGGGGTGTTCACCAGTTCACCCCCGCCTACGAGCGCGTGACACACTGCACGTGTGCTCGGACGGGTCGCCACCTGGCTACCTTCACTCGGGAGCCGGGGTCGGACCTGTACACACTGACCACTGAGTCTCCTCAGGTAGCTGCGTCTGCGTCTACGTCTGGGTCTGCGTCAGGTCAGCTGTCCGCCCCCTGCTCGTGTCGCTCTCTGGCGCATGAGACTGTCCTTTGGCACCACCGCCTTGGTCACCCGTCTGTGCAGCGCCTTCGGGCCATGCACAAACGGGACCTTGTTGCTGGTCTTCCCAGGGTGCTCCCTCCCCTTCCCGACTCGCCTGCTCCTCCCTGTATTCCCTGTGTCGAGGGACGGCAGCGCGCCGCTCCTCACTCCTCCTCCTTTCCCCCGACGACTGCTCCCTTGCAGACGCTCCACATGGACGTGTGGGGCCCAGCCCGCGTCCGTGGTCAGGGTCAGGAGAGGTACTTCCTGATTGTTGTTGACGACTTCTCGCGCTACACCACGGTCTTCCCCTTGCGCGCCAAGGGTGACGTCCCTGATGTCTTGATCCCTTGGATCCGCAGATCTCGTCTCCAGCTCCGTGAGCGTTTCCGCTCCGACTTCCCTGTCCTGCGTCTGCACTCTGACAGAGGTGGGGAGTTCTCCTCTGGCCTATTGGAGGCCTTCTGTCAGCAGGAGGGCATTGAGCAGTCGTACACGCTTCCGGACTCTCCACAGCAGAATGGGGTTGCTGAGCGCCGCATTGGTCTGGTCATGGAGGTCGCTCGTACCTCCTTGAGCCATGCGGCTGCCCCCCATTTTCTGTGGCCGTTTGCAGTCCGATACGCTGCGCATCAGCTCAACCTCTGGCCCCGTGTCTCCTTGCCCGAGACTTCTCCGACACTACGTTGGACGGGAGAGGCTGGCGATGCGTCGCGTTTTCGGGTCTGGGGATCCCGAGCTTTTGTCCGCGACACGTCCGCGGACAAGCTCTCCCGTCGCGCTGTCCCCTGCGTCTTCCTTGGCTTTGTCCCGGACGCCCCTGGTTGGCAGTTCTACCACCCCACCTCGCGGCGTGTCCTGGCCTCTCAGGACGTCACTTTTGACGAGTCCGTCCCCTACTACCGCCTCTTCCCCTACCGCACTGCCCCGCTCCCCCCCCCCGCCTCTCTTCCTCGCTCCAGGTGCTGAGGTACCAGACCCCCTCCCCCCTCAGGGTGCCGCTCCCTCAGGTGTGTCCCAGGTAGACCCGGGTGAGCCTGTCGAGGTAGCTGTTGACTCTCGTCCTGCTCGGGGTGCTGAGCCTGGGGGTGCTGCGTCTGGGGGTGCTGAGCCTGGGGGTACTGCGTCTGGGGGTGCTGAGCCTGGGAGTGCTGAGTCTGGGGGTGCGGAGCCTGGGGGTGCTGAGCCAGGAGGTGCGGAGCCTGGAGGTGCGGAGCCTGGAGGTGCTGAGCCTGGGGGTGCTGGGTCTGGGGGTGCTGCGTCTGGGGGTGCTGAGCCTGAGCGTGCTACACCTGGAGGAGCCCTCTCCTCCCAGCAGCTGCAGGAGAGGTACCTCGAGTACTGCCGCCTCCGGAGAGGTGCTGCTGGAGCTCGTCCCGGTGCTTCCCCTCCTACCCAGGAGCTCCCCCCCATTCAGCAGATCCGCGAGTGGTACACACGGCGCTGCAGTCTTCGGAGTGGTGCTCCTGGTGCTGCGGACCCTGGGGGTGGCGCTGCTACTGGTGCTGAGGACCCGGACGTTGGGGCTGCTGCTGGTGCTGCGGACCCGCCTGGTGGAGCTGCTGCTGGTGCTGAGGACTTGGGCGTTGGAGCTGCTGCTGGAGCTGAGGACCCGGGCGGTGGAGCTGCTGCTGGACCTGAGGACCCGAGCGGTGGCGCTGCTGCTGCTGCTGAGGACCCGGGCGTTGGAGCTACTACTGGTGCTGAGGACCCGGCCGGTGGAGCTGCTGCTGGTGCTGTGGACCCGGCCGCTGGAGTCTCCTCTGCTTCTGGAGACGCTGCGCGGCCGCGACCGTACTTCGTACCGCTCCTTCAGCAGGTTCTTGGGCAGGCTCCTCCTCCTTGTCCTCCTCCCTCCGTAGAGTGTCCTCTGCCTGTCCAGCCGCAGTCACAGTTACCGCCTACCTCGCCTCTCCCTGCTCCCTCTCCTTACGCTGGTCCCACAGGAGGTCTTACAGAGCGTCGTGAGCCTGAGTCTCGTCCTGCGTCGCCTGTTCGTCCTGCTCGCACTGGTAGTCGTGTCCGTCGTGAGCGTCCTCCTCCTGTCCCAGGCACTCACTACATGACTCTGCGTCCCTCTACTGCTCCTCAGCGTGTCCCTCTACCGTCTCCTCCCGCGTCTTCTTTGCCTCACGTTCCGGACCCTGAGTCTGACCGGTACCGTGCTGAGCACCCTACTGTCACGCGTCTCCTCGCTACTGTTGTCACTGACCCTACCTTAGAATCCTCGACTGCGTCTGCTCTGGTCGCTGAGTTGGTTGACTTTGCTGCTGCCTGTCGTCTAGACTACGCTGCTAGCCTTGTTGCTGAGTCTGAGTCTGAGTCTGTCTGTCCTCCGTCCGTCGGGGGTGAGTGTGCTCTTGGCACGGACGTCCTTGAGGACAGACAGGAGGAGTTCCAGTGTCTTGCTGCTGCTTTGCCCCGTCTCGTGTCCTTGCTAGTTGCCCCTGAGGGAGACCCGGATGCACCAGACATCCCGACCCCACGCACTTACGCTGAGGCGATGGCGGGTCCCTACTCCTCTCAGTGGCAGACAGCCATGGACGCCGAGATGGCTTCCTGGAAGTCCACACGCACCTACGTCGACGAGGTTCCCCCTCCTGGGGCGAACATCGTCAGTGGCATGTGGATTTTCAGGGTGAAGCGGCCGCCGGGTTCTCCGCTTGTCTTCAAGGCGCGTTACGTGGCTCGAGGCTTCAGTCAGCGAGAGGGAGTTGACTTCTTCCAGACCTTCTCCCCCACCCCGAAGATGACTACTCTTCGGGTGCTGCTGCACATAGCCGCTCACCGTGACTACGAGCTTCACTCACTTGACTTCAGCACTGCTTTCTTGCAGGGCAGCCTGCACGAGGAGATCTGGCTGCGCCGCCCACCTGGCTTCACTGGGTCGTTTCCTGCAGGTACCCAGTGGAGGCTTCAGCGGCCGGTCTACGGTCTCCGCCAGGCTCCGCGTGAGTGGCACGACACACTGAGGACTACACTTGCGGCTCTTGGGTTCGCGCCTTCTACAGCTGACCCGTCGCTGTTCCTGCGCACCGACACTTCGCTGCCGCCGTTCTACATCCTCGTGTACGTCGACGACTTGGTCTTTGCCACTGCTGACACTGCAGGACTCGCCTACGTGAAGTCGGAGCTGCAGAGGAGACACACGTGCAGCTGACAAGCTATCTTGGCTTGCGGATCACCCGGGACAGAGCACGGCGCACCATCACCTTGACTCAGTCACACATGGTGCAGCAGGTTCTCCAGCGCTTTGGCTTCACGTACTCCTCGCCTCAGTCCACTCCTCTGCCTACCGGTCACTCGCTCTCAGCTCTGCCTTCGGATGAGTCCGTAGAGCCGAGTGGCCCGTATCCAGAGCTTGTGGGCTGCCTCATGTACCTGATGACCTGCACTCGACCTGACCTTGCATACCCTCTTAGCATCCTTGCACGCTATGTCGCTCCTGGCCGTCACAGGAAGGAGCACATGGATGCCGCTAAGAGGGTGTTGCGCTACTTGTGCAGTACGTCGGGCATGGGGCTTGTGCTTGGAGGGCGAGACCGAGTTGTGCTCACAGGGCACTCAGACGCTTCTTGGGCAGACGACCAGGCCACTCAGCGGTCGTCTCAGGGTTACACCTTCAGCCTTGGCTCTGGCTCAGTTTCTTGGCGCTCTACACGCTCTTCTTCTGTTCTCGGCTCCAGTTGCGAGGCTGAGATCTACGCTACAGCCATGGCTGCCCAGGAGCTACGCTGGCTGACCTACCTGCTGACTGACCTCGGAGAGCCGCCTCGTTCTCCTCCAGTACTGTACGTCGACAACAAGGCTGCCATTGCCTTGTGTGAGGAGCACAGACTGGAGCACAGAACGAAGCACATCGCCCTGCGGTACTTCCTTGCTCGTGAGCTGCAGCAGCGCGGTCAGCTTTGTATTCGCTACGTGGCCACTGAGGCCAACACTGCTGATGTGTTCACCAAGGCGCTTCAGCCTCGTGACCATCAGCGCTTCTGCACTCTACTAGGCCTTGTGCCTACTGGACCTCACTTACTTACCTCTTGACTTTGCTTGTACTGTGATCACTATATATATCTATACCTGCATGTTTACTCTTGCTAGGTTGTGATCACTGTATCTCTTGCTCTGTTATAAACCTGCATGTGAACTGGTCTTGTGACCACTAGCTTGTGCTCGGAATTTGTGTGGAATCCTCGAGATCCACCCTGAGCTTGTTGTTGCCTTGCTTTGCTTTGACTGGTCTTGTGACCCCTAGGTCTCCCCCACTTTGCCTATGGGGGTGTGTCAAACATTATATGTTTATATGATTGTAGGCTGTAGTGGGTGACACCTTAGGGGGTACACTGGATTAGGGTTTCCTATTTGTATCCATCCTTCTGTTAGTACAGTCATTCCAGTCTGTTATTTTGACAGAGTTCGCGTTCAACAATGCACCGTCCAGCACGACTAATCACTCCCTATTTTTCTTGAATTATGGGATGGACCCGGTGGTGCCAACCACGACTAGACTTAACAACCCGGTCCCAAGGTCCCAAACTTTTGTGACGGAACTCCAGGAGATTCGCGAAACAGGTATGGACGCAATTCGCAAGGCTAACACCGCTGTTCGAAAATATACAAATGTTCTTCGATGTGAAGTGATAATGACAGCTGGCCAACTAGTGCTGCTCAACACGAAAAAACTTCGCATACCCGGGTCGTCAAAACTACGGCCACGATTTTGTGGGCCTTTCAAGATCATCCAGATGGTGACACCTCCCACCGCAAAGCTGCTGCTATCCGACGAATGGCGTGTCCACAACACTTTCCATGTTAGCCTTCTTCGCAAGTTCGTGCCTGCCACAACAGACATCGCACACTAGAATGCGGCACCAGCAGCCCGACCTGTCCCGGAACTGACACTTGACCCGTCCAAAATGTTGGCGCATCGTGTTCGGCTCGACGCTGTTGGCCGCCACGTAAACTTCTTAGTCCGTTGGACTGACCGCAGCAGTGAGGACGACACGTAGGTGCCATCCGCCTCGCTTTAAGCGTCCCCGCTTGTTGGTGATTATCTCCCCCGCAAGCGAGCTGCGGATATTAGCCACCTTTCCTTATTTCTTACTGGGGTTGACTGCTACGCGTACAATCTTGACATTTCGGCCTTCGCACGTTCGGCCAACATTCACGATGCCGAGGCTGCTCCACGTCGCCTTTGGCTTTTCGATCGCCAAACCTACACCCAGCCTCATTTTCCCAAGGTTGCGTCCTAGCTAGGGTAGTCACTATATTATCGCGTGCCTTTATTGTATGTTCAATTCATTGAGTCACTGTCTCGTAATTCGTTATCCTGCGCACTCCCTTTTGCAACTTATAACACGTCGCATATAAGTTGGCGCGAGAAGTTTGGAAACGTTACCGTGAGAGTCGAAATTGAGAAACTTGCACACGCGATGTGTTATGAGTTGTAAATGAGTAGAGTGCACAGAATGCAATAACGCGGAAGTGATTACAACTAGCATTGATATAGCGAAGGCTAGCTAGGTCGAGGTTGCGGGACCGCGCATGGTCGGGTGCAGGTTTGGGGTTCGAGAACCCGTAGGCGACGCGAGGGACGTTTGAAGGGCGAGGTCGGCGGACCAAGCCTGAAACTCCGAAAGTTGAAGTTGTACGCGCATAAAGTGCCTCAGTAAGGAATTATGTGAAATTCCTTACCCCCCCCCCCCCCTTTAGAAAGGAGGTCAATATCAGGAACGCATCGGCGGGAGAGGTAATCCCGTAATACTGAGTGGCCTTGCAGCGAGTCACGTGTCAACTTCACTTGTGCGATCAACCCATCGCAGGAGGAAATTCATTTGGCGTCCAGTCGGTGTCGCACGCATGCAATGATTCAAAATCTTCTAGGGCTGGAGTGTCGGGTCTGCCATAGGCCTGACACTTGGCACAATGTTTGGGCGGGCGATATCAGACGACTGTGGGGCCATGTAATGTTGCAGGAGACTCACGTGGAAGGCATCGTGGATTTTCCAGTCATCTGGTACTAGCAGTTTTGCCGTGACTAGGGTCAGCATTTTGATGATGCGGAAAGGTCCTACGTAGCGGGGACGCAATTTGGCTGGCTGGGGCAGTCGAAGATTTTTCGTGTCCAGCAGGATCATCTGCCCATCGTGGAAGGGTAAATCCCTTTTATGTTTGTCGGCGTTGCGGTTGGCAACGGTGTTAGCCTTTCGAATAAAGTCAGTTGCTTTGTTGCGGGCTGCCTGAAGTTCCGACACAAACTGCTGGGATCGCGGTACCAGATTGTCGGGGGACGTTGAAGAGGGTACCACGGGGTCTATCCCGTAATTGAAGTAGAACAGTGACTGATTAGTCATTGTGGAGGGTGTGTTGTTATACGCAGACTCCGGCATAGGGAGAAAATATTCCCACTTGGTCAGGTCGCGGCAGTTCATGCGAATCAACTGCTCCATAGTCTGATTTGTCCACTCTGTCTGATGGTCGGTTTACAGGTGGTATGACGACGAAAACTGCAACCGCTGTTGCCGTACTGTGCCCGCATCTCCTGCCAGAACTTTGACGTAAATTTGGGGTCCTGATCTCTGATGATCGACGAAGATAACCCGTATAGGCGTACGATGGACGAGATGAACAGTTTCGAAGTTTCTTCGGTTGTAATCGTCGTGCGGCACGGTGCGAAATGCAATATTTTTGTTAGGCGGTCAATGAAGACCAACACCGAGTCATTGCCACTTGCGCCAGTTGGTAATCCTGTGACGAAATCAATTGTCACCTGTTGACACGGCCATTCGGGTGGCTCTAGGGGTTGCAGCAGTCCAGCTGGGAGTTGTCGCAATGACTTAATGGCTTGGCAGGTCGGGCAAGCTGTCATGTAGCACTGCACGTCCGACGCCATGTCGGGCCAGTAGTAATGCCGGTGCAGCAGCTTCAGTGTTTTGTCAATGCCGAAATGCCCGGAGAGGTTGGAGTCGTGTACCTCCTGCGTCAGCAACTCCCGTCAGGGTCGATATGAGAGGACCCAAACTCGGTCCATACTAACTTTTAGGTAATAATTACCGTGTGGCGCGGTGACCCGTATGCGTTCATTTTTCCTGAAGAAGTGGTCGATCCTGTATCCGTGGGAAAACAGTCCCGAAAAGAGTGGGTTGGAATGGGCGATTAGTGATGCTGTGGTCTGCATTGATGGGCAGGTCAGAGCGTCGGCGATGTTGTTGGCGCCCTTCTTGTACGTGATGGTGTAGCGGAAATTTGACTCGAGGTAATCGAGCCACCTGATTTGGCGCGGTTTGAGTTGTGGTTGGTTGCGCTGTAATGACTTGTGGTCAGTCCCGACCGTGACATCGACTCCCGTGAGATAACAGCGCCAGATATGAAATGCATGCACAATGGCGAGCATCTCTTTATCGTGTACAGGTAGTTGCGCTCGGGTGGCTGCATTTTGCATGACTCGTACGCGATTGGCTGCAGGTCGTTGCCAAAAACTTGTAGAAGGACGGCTCCGATGGCGAAATTGTTGGCGTCCGTCACGACTTCGAACGGTCGAGATGGATCTGCCAGCCAAAGTACTGGGGGCGAACTCAAAATTCTTTTGAGCACGTCGAAGGCCTACTCCTCTCTCTCCCCCCACAGAAACAGTGCGCCTTTGTGCAGTAGATCGCTTAACAGCTTGGTCACCCCCGCCATATTCGGTTTAAAACGGCGGACGTAGTTAACAAAGCCCAGGAAACTCAGCAACTCTGTGATGTTCGTAGGCGGCTTCCAGTGTGAAATTGCTGTCACTTTGCGAGGGTCGATTTTAATACCCTCCCCTAAAACCACGTTCCCCAGGAACTCCAGCTCCGGATGTAAGAATTCGCACTTAGAGCCCTTCGTAATCAGTCGGTTTTGCTGCAAGCGCCGGAACACCTCCTCCAAATCTCGAAAATGGTACTCCCGAGTCTTGCTGTACACCAGGATGTCGTCCAGGTAAACGATAATTTTTTTGTCGAGCATGTGCCGGAACACCCCGTTCATGGTCAACTAGAATGTTGATGGTGCGTTCGGCAACCCGAACGACATCACTGTATACTCGTAACTGCCATAGCGGGTGCAAAAAGTAGTCTTCGAGCAGTCGTCGGCGAACATGCGAATTTGATGGTAGCCACCTCGCAAATCGATTTTCGCGAAGTAGCGAGCCCCGCGATGCTGATCCAACAGGTCGTTTGCTCGCGGAATTGGGTAACGTGACTTGATGGTGATCTGATTCAACGCTCGATAGTCGATACACATGTGCAAGCCTCCATCCTTCTTCGGTATAAACAGTATCGGGGCGGCAAATGGTGACGTGCTCGGTCGGATAAATCCCTTCGAGACCAGATAATCCAGCTGTTTCCGCAACTCGTCGAGCTCCGGTTGGCTGAGCCGCCACTGGGACTGAACAGTTGGTTGCGCGCCAGACTCCAGCTCGATCCTGTGGCCTTCTGCTTGCTGAGGTGGCAGCCTATAAGGTAGGACATCCGCGAAAATTTTGGAATACCTCCGAATTATGTTCCCTACGTCTTCAGGTACAGCAGCGCAGAGCGTGTCAATGTCGGCGATTTTTTCGGATGCCACCACCTCGTACAGCTGTACGGCGTAGCCTTGCGCTCCCCGTTTTATCGCCCTCGTCAGCGTGATCGCATTGACACGTGTCGTAATCGGCTGCGGCTTTGTCCATTTCGGAAGTGTTACGCGCCCATTGTTGCCAAGCACCGTGCACGCTCCCGTCGTCTTAGTCGATCGTCGGACTGAATCGCTGCAGCCAATCTCGCCCCAGCAGCATATCACAACAGTCCAGTGTTGTCGCCAGCATCTTCATCGAGAACCCGAAATCGTCGCCACACTTCATCCGAATTTGTCGCACCTCGTCCCGTATCGCTAGCGGTGTCCCATCCACCAATCTTGCGTCGATCTCCGGTAGACACTGTCCAGCTTAACTCCAGTTTTTCTGGCCGTTGACAGATTGATGAGGCTGTAGCCAGCCCCTTCGTCAACGAATATTTTTATTTTATAACCGTTAACCCTCCCCACGACCAGCACAGGGTGATCCACGTGTTCATCCACTTTATTCGTCCGGTTGCGGTCGATAGCCCGTATCGGTACCACTACACAGTGTAGATGGTGATTGCCAGACGACGGGGTCTCGTCAGTAGGTGGCCCGACTGCTACTGACTCGTCTCTTTTCCCGACCCCTCTCCGTCGTTCCTGTTTCCTTTCCTGTTTTAGCTTCAAGCAGTCTTTCCTCCAGTGGCCCGGTTGGTTGCAGTTGAAGCACGACCCTGAGGCTTGTCCAAGCGCATCCACACCGTTGATCGTGGGCAGTTGAGGCGATCCACGAAAACGAGTGCTCTATTGAGAACGCATCCTCGCCCACTACTTCAGCGCATCCGATGATTCAGCCACCTGGACGACATCGTTGAAGTCGCGTGGCCTCGTATATTGCACCTCGAACTTTATCTCGTACTTGAGCCTGCGACATATTTGTCGAGCCGCTCCGCATCGCCCATATCGTCCACTTGGTCGGCAGAATGTCATTGTGTAGTCTTGGACCGATGTAAACTACTTCCAGGCACGCAGCTTCATGCGAGCGAAATCCGAGGCAGATACATGCTCGAATATGGTTCGCAAGGCAGCACCCCACTCCTTCCATGTGCGTATCATGGCCACTCTGAAGATCGATGTTGCCTGTTGCATGACTAGACAGAAGAGGAGGTGAAGCGGGCCTTTAGCGCAATGGCAGCGAACATATCGCCGGGGAAAGATGGCTTGCCGAAGGAGCTGTTCGAAGCCCACTGGGACCTGTTGGGAAAGGGCTTCATGGCTCTTGCCAAGGCTTTCGCATCATCAGCGGTGCTCCCAACGGAGGTGAAGGAGGTGGTTACAATCCTGCTTCACAAAAAGGGCGACAAGGATCAGTTAAACAATTATTGACCTATCACGTTGCTTAACTTTACTTACAAGGTGCTGGCGCGGGTTCTGGCTGACAGAATGAAGAAGATTCTGGGCACGGTGATATCGCCGGAGCAATACGGTTTCCTACCAGGGAGGCGCCTGATAGACACGGTGGGTCTTGTTGCTGACATCATTGATACAGTCCGGAGGGACAATGAGGATTGGTTCCTCTTACAACGTGGATTTCAAAAAGGCGTTTGACTCGGTCTCACGCGGTATCTCTTTCGGACGATGAGGGCGATGGGATTTCCGGACCGGTTCTTGAAATGGGTGGAAGGCCTGCATAAGGGAACACAGACACGACTGTTAGTGAACGGCTGGTGTTAAACATATATGTTATGCATATTGTGTAGGCTACAGTGGGGTAGCCACTAAGGGGTACAACCCCTTTAGGGTTTCATATTTGTATCCCAATGCTTCCTAGTTCAACCATTCATGCCTAGCTTTCTCAACATGGTATCAGAGCAGTAGGTCCGTAGGACCGCTTCTGTTAGGGCCCACCCGTTACTGCGTTACCCCACAGCCTACCCTACCCTGTAGTACCCACCCGTGACGCCCCTGCAGCTACGCGCGCTGCCTCTACTGCATTGCGCGCGGCCTGCACTGCCCCACGCACGACCCCTGCTGCCCGCGTGCTGCTTCCCCTGCCCCGTGCGTCGCCCCTGCTATCGCGCGCGCCGCCCCTGCTATCGCGCGCGCCGCCCCTGCTGTCCCGCACGCCACCCCTATCGCCACGCGCGGCCTGTTACAGCCCCGCGCACCGCGCCAGCTGCTTGCGCGCCGCCCTCGTCGCCCGCGCGCAGCCCCAGCAGCCCCGCGCGACGCCCCTTGCAGCCGTCGAGCTGCCCCTGCCCCACCCCGCGCTACCGCCAGCAGCCCCGCGCGACCGCCGGCAGCCGTCGCGCTGCCCCTTCCCCACCCCGCGAAGGTTGAGCAGAAACGTTGATGATCGCCAAACCCTAGGGCTTTGGTGAAGATATCAGCGGTGTTGGCCTGTATGGCCACATAAGCAAGGTGAAACTGACCACGCTGCTGCAGTTTTCGAGCGAGGAAGTCACGCAGAGCGATGTGCTTCGTTCTGTGCTCCAGTCTCTGCTCTTGACACAAGGCAACCATGGCCTTGTTGACGTACAGGACGTTGTCGCCCTACCTTTGAGTCTAAATGCCTTTACTCCAAAAGTTGGAGTTGTACGCGCATGAAGTGCCTCAGTAAGGAATTAGGTAAAATTCCTTACACGATGTTTTACAAGTTGCGGTGTAACCACGCGTGTAACAAGTTTAGATCTCGACAAGCGTGCATATAAAGGACGTTGTCACGGAGCATGGATTCCCTACATTGGGCAGAACTGCACAGAGCAGGGATAGGTACCGTAATTCATTTTACAGTACCACATTCACCACATCAAATTCAACTACAGTTTCCCAACGGAAAAAATGGCCACATAGAAAATGTGCTTGCAAAAAAATCACCTCTAGGGTTACAACAATGCTTTCTTGTTCACAACAATGCTTGTTGACCAGAGAAGTCACAGCCACAGTTTCCTTCCCTCAGGTCTGCTCCTCATCCAGATAATAGGGGTCACCATCCGCTGCACCCCCTGCTCCCTGCTCCCCTTCCCGCTGCTCACCCCGCCCTTCCCCCTCTCGCCCTCCCTGCTCTGCTGTTGCTAACCCTGCACCCATGCCAGCAGCAGAATCAGTGGCAGCAGCAGCAGCAGCCAGAGGGCCATCAGGGGCACGTGGATGAGCCTGCTGTGCGCCGTCCAAGGCGTCATGCTGGGAGGGCAGCGGCAGCGGCAGCGGCAGCGGCGGCAGGTTGGTGGTGAGCCCCACGCCCGTGGCATGGCACGCCCGCGTCTGCGGTATGTTCTCCAGCGGCCGCTTCTCTGGCTCTCCGGGACACTGCAGGGCGGGGAGGGGATGGACGGGTGTTGCGGAGGGGTTGGCAGGGATGGTGTTGAGGGGTTGGCAGGGATGGTGTTGAGGGGTTGGCAGGGATGGTGTTGAGGGGTTGGCAGGGATGGTGTTGAGGGGTTGGCAGGGATGGTGTTGAGGGGTTGGCAGGGATGGTGTTGAGGGGTTGGCAGGGATGGTGTTGAGGGGTTGGCAGGGATGGTGTTGAGGGGTTGGCAGGGATGGTGTTGAGGGGTTGGCAGGGATGGTGTTGAGGGGTTGGCAGGGATGGTGTTGAGGGGTTGGCAGGGATGGTGTTGAGGGGTTGGCAGGGATGGTGTTGAGGAGCGCACACCCCACGGCCATGCCCTCATCCCCTCATCAGCACTTGCTCCTCCACTTGGTGCACGTAGCAGGGCTCGAAGGAGCCGAGCATGCAGGCATGGGTTAGTCATTCACAGTTGAAGACAGTCTTATGGGGTAGCAACGACAAGCGCACTGGCCACCGTCATCCACTCACCAGAACGCTCTCCTCCACTTTGTGCACGTAGCAGGGCTCGGAGGAGCCGAGCATGCAGGCGAGGCGGCCGTTGGAGCGCCAGTCGGTGTGCTTCCACTTGGCCACGTTCATGGTGTAGGGCGTCACCCCCGCCACCCCCGCCGCCACATACCCAAACGTTGACGTGTCCGTCACCAGCAGCACATCGCTGGCATGACAGCACCACAGGGGCGTATGACCACACGGGCACGGGGGGGGAAGGGAACCACCACCAATCAGTCGTGTGAGAGATCAATGTTGAGGGGTATACGGGTGTAAAGAGCGGGATGAGAGAAGAGGTGTGAGAAGAGTCGCAGATAGTCACATATGTGAGCAATGCTAAAGGTAGATGGCTGCAAAAAGAAATCCGAAAGCATGGATCACGCGAGGTTGTAACTGGGAATGTGAGGGCGGAGAAGGGGGGGACTGGAAGTGGAAAAAAAGTGAGGGCAGAGAAGGGGGTGTCGGGGGGGGGGGGGGGGGGGGGGGGGGGGGGGGGGGCACCAGAAAGCGAGGAGCCACATCTCGGTGACGGCGAGCTCGTACTGCAGCAGGTCGTCCTGCTTCTCCTCGCCCTCGCCACTCACACTGCCAAATGCATCATGCATGCGTTATGGTGCATGGGAGATGGTGCATGGGTGGGAGATGTGTAGAAAAGATGGCATTCCTTCTTCATTTCATGCTCCATTCTGTCATGAAAAACAAAAGCCGTTCATTTCATGCTCCATTCTGTCATGAAAAACAAAAGCCGTTCATTTCATGCTCCATTCTGTCATGAAAAACGAAAGCCATTCATTTCATGCTCCATTCTGTCATGAAAAACGAAAGCCATTCATTTCATGCTCCATTCTGTCATGAAAAACGAAAGCCATTCCTGCGTGCAAACACACAGCGCAAGAGAGGCATGCGAACCCCCCTGAGTAAGCAAAGCAGAGAACATCCTGTCTGGTAAACCAGCACCAATGCTAGAGAACGTAGATGGTGTGGGGTAGCACCTGAAGACGGAGACGGTGGAGCCGTCCAGCGGCTTGCCGAGCATGTAGCGGTCGCGCAGCTTGGCGCCGTGCGTGGGGTCCAGCTCAACACATCTGAATGGTGCTGGATGGCAGGGCACCATCACACCTGAATGGTGCATGGAGCGCACCTGAAGACGGAGACGGTGGAGCCGTCTAGTGGCTTGCCGAGCATGTAGCGGTCGCGCAGCTTGGCGCCGTGCGTGGGGTCCAGCTCAACACATCTGAATGGTGCTGGATGGCAGGGCACCATCACACCTGAATGGTGCATGGAGCGCACCTGAAGACGGAGACGGTGGAGCTGTCTAGTGGCTTGCCCAGCATGTAGCGGTCGCGCAGCTTGGCGCCGTGCGTGGGGTCCAGCTCAACACATCTGAATGGTGCTGGATGGTAGGGCACCATCACACCTGAATGGTGCATGGAGCGCACCTGAAGACGGAGACGGTGGAGCCGTCCAGCGGCTAGCCGAGCATGTAGCGGTCGCGCAGCTTGGCGCCGTGCGTGGGGTCCAGCTCAACACGTCTGAATGGTGCTGGATGGCAGGGCACCATCACACCTGAATGGTGCATGGAGCGCACCTGAAGACGGAGACGGTGGAGCCGTCCAGCGGCTTGCCGAGCATGTAGCAGTCGCGCAGCTTGGCGCCGTGCGTGGGGTCCAGCTCAACACGTCTGAATGGTGCTGGATGGCAGGGCACCATCACACCTGAATGGTGCATGGAGCGCACCTGAAGACGGAGACGGTGGAGCCGTCTAGTGGCTTGCCCAGCATGTAGCGGTCGCGCAGCTTGGCGCCGTGCGTGGGGTCCAGCTCAACACATCTGAATGGTGCTGGATGGCAGGGCACCATCACACCTGAATGGTGCATGGAGCGCACCTGAAGACGGAGACGGTGGAGCCCTCTAGTGGCTTGCCCAGCATGTAGCGGTCGCGCAGCTTGGCGCCGTGCGTGGGGTCCAGCTCAACACATCTGAATGGTGCTGGATGGCAGGGCACCATCACACCTGAATGGTGCATGGAGCGCACCTGAAGACGGAGACGGTGGAGACGTCTAGTGGCTTGCCGAGCATGTAGCGGTCGCGCAGCTTGGCGCCGTGCGTGGGGTCCAGCTCAACACATCTGAATGGTGCTGGACGGCAGGGCACCATCACACCTGAATGGTCCATGGAGCGCACCTGAAGACGGAGACGGTGGAGCCGTCTAGTGGCTTGCCCAGCATGTAACGGTCGCGCAGCTTGGCGCCGTGCGTGGGGTCCAGCTCAACACATCTGAATGGTGCTGGATGGCAGGGCAGCATCACACCTGAATGGTGCATGGAGCGCACCTGAAGACGGAGACAGTGGAGCCGTCTAGTGGCTTGCCCAGCATGTAGCGGTCGCGCAGCTTGGCGCCGTGCGTGGGGTCCAGCTCAACACATCTGAATGGTGCTGGATGGCAGGGCACCATCACACCTGAATGGTGCATGGAGCGCACCTGAAGACGGAGACGGTGGAGCCGTCCAGCGGCTTGCCGAGCATGTAGCGGTCGCGCAGCTTGGCGCCGTGCGTGGGGTCCAGCTCAACACATCTGAATGGTGCTGGATGGCAGGGCACCATCACACCTGAATGGTGCATGGAGCGCACCTGAAGACGGAGACGGTGGAGACGTCCAGTGGCTTGCCGAGCATGTAGCGGTCGCGCAGCTTGGCGCCGTGCGTGGGGTCCAGCTCAACACATCTGAATGGTGCTGGACGGCAGGGCACCATCACACCTGAATGGTCCATGGAGCGCACCTGAAGACGGAGACGGTGGAGCCGTCTAGTGGCTTGCCCAGCATGTAACGGTCGCGCAGCTTGGCGCCGTGCGTGGGGTCCAGCTCAACACATCTGAATGGTGCTGGATGGCAGGGCAGCATCACACCTGAATGGTGCATGGAGCGCACCTGAAGACGGAGACAGTGGAGCCGTCTAGTGGCTTGCCCAGCATGTAGCGGTCGCGCAGCTTGGCGCCGTGCGTGGGGTCCAGCTCAACACATCTGAATGGTGCTGGATGGCAGGGCACCATCACACCTGAATGGTGCATGGAGCGCACCTGAAGACGGAGACGGTGGAGCCGTCCAGCGGCTTGCCGAGCATGTAGCGGTCGCGCAGCTTGGCGCCGTGCGTGGGGTCCAGCTCAACACGTCTGAATGGTGCTGGATGGCAGGGCACCATCACACCTGAATGGTGCATGGAGCGCACCTGAAGACGGAGACGGTGGAGCCGTCCAGCGGCTTGCCGAGCATGTAGCGGTCGCGCAGCTTGGCGCCGTGCGTGGGGTCCAGCTCAACACGTCTGAATGGTGCTGGACGGCAGGGCACCATCACACCTGAATGGTGCATGGAGCGCACCTGAAGACGGAGACGGTGGAGCCGTCCAGCGGCTTGCCGAGCATGTAGCAGTCGCGCAGCTTGGCGCCGTGCGTGGGGTCCAGCTCAACACGTCTGAATGGTGCTGGATGGCAGGGCACCATCACACCTGAATGGTGCATGGAGCGCACCTGAAGACGGAGACGGTGGAGCCGTCTAGTGGCTTGCCCAGCATGTAGCGGTCGCGCAGCTTGGCGCCGTGCGTGGGGTCCAGCTCAACACATCTGAATGGTGCTGGATGGCAGGGCACCATCACACCTGAATGGTGCATGGAGCGCACCTGAAGACGGAGACGGTGGAGCCGTCTAGTGGCTTGCCCAGCATGTAGCGGTCGCGCAGCTTGGCGCCGTGCGTGGGGTCCAGCTCAACACATCTGAATGGTGCTGGATGGCAGGGCACCATCACACCTGAATGGTGCATGGAGCGCACCTGAAGACGGAGACGGTGGAGCCGTCTAGTGGCTTGCCGAGCATGTAGCGGTCGCGCAGCTTGGCGCCGTGCATGGGGTCCAGCTCAACACATCTGAATGGTGCTGGATGGCAGGGCACCATCACACCTGAACGGTGCATGGAGCGCACCTGAAGACGGAGACGGTGGGGCCGTCTAGTGGCTTGCCCAGCATGTAGCGGTCGCGCAGCTTGGCGCCGTGCGTGGGGTCCAGCTCAACACATCTGAATGGTGCTGGACGGCAGGGCACCATCACACCTGAATGGTGCATGGAGCGCACCTGAAGACGGAGACGGTGGAGCCGTCTAGTGGCTTGCCCAGCATGTAGCGGTCGCGCAGCTTGGCGCCGTGCGTGGGGTCCAGCTCAACACATCTGAATGGTGCTGGATGGCAGGGCAGCATCACACCTGAATGGTGCATGGAGCGCACCTGAAGACGGAGACAGTGGAGCCGTCTAGTGGCTTGCCCAGCATGTAGCGGTCGCGCAGCTTGGCGCCGTGCGTGGGGTCCAGCTCAACACATCTGAATGGTGCTGGATGGCAGGGCACCATCACACCTGAATGGTGCATGGAGCGCACCTGAAGACGGAGACGGTGGAGCCGTCCAGCGGCTTGCCGAGCATGTAGCGGTCGCGCAGCTTGGCGCCGTGCGTGGGGTCCAGCTCAACACGTCTGAATGGTGCTGGATGGCAGGGCACCATCACACCTGAATGGTGCATGGAGCGCACCTGAAGACGGAGACGGTGGAGCCGTCTAGTGGCTTGCCCAGCATGTAGCGGTCGCGCAGCTTGGCGCCGTGCGTGGGGTCCAGCTCAACACATCTGAATGGTGCTGGATGGCAGGGCACCATCACACCTGAATGGTGCATGGAGCGCACCTGAAGACGGAGACGGTGGAGCCGTCTAGTGGCTTGCCGAGCATGTAGCGGTCGCGCAGCTTGGCGCCGTGCATGGGGTCCAGCTCAACACATCTGAATGGTGCTGGATGGCAGGGCACCATCACACCTGAACGGTGCATGGAGCGCACCTGAAGACGGAGACGGTGGGGCCGTCTAGTGGCTTGCCCAGCATGTAGCGGTCGCGCAGCTTGGCGCCGTGCGTGGGGTCCAGCTCAACACATCTGAATGGTGCTGGACGGCAGGGCACCATCACACCTGAATGGTGCATGGAGCGCACCTGAAGACGGAGACGGTGGAGCCGTCTAGTGGCTTGCCCAGCATGTAGCGGTCGCGCAGCTTGGCGCCGTGCGTGGGGTCCAGCTCAACACATCTGAATGGTGCTGGATAGCAGGGCACCATCACACCTGAATGGTGCATGGAGCGCACCTGAAGACGGAGACGGTGGAGCCCTCTAGTGGCTTGCCCAGCATGTAGCGGTCGCGCAGCTTGGCGCCGTGCGTGGGGTCCAGCTCAACACATCTGAATGGTGCTGGATGGCAGGGCACCATCACGCCTGAATGGTGCATGGAGCGCACCTGAAGACGGAGACGGTGGAGCCGTCTAGTGGCTTGCCGAGCATGTAGCGGTCGCGCAGCTTGGCGCCGTGCGTGGGGTTGAGCGACACCACCAACGCGCCGATGCTGCGCCCGCGCATGCCCAGCAATGCCTCCTCTGTCACCTGTGTGGGCGTGTGGTGTGCATTGGTGGGGAGTGAGGCATGGAGGGAGTGCGTGGGGTTGAGTGACATGACACCACTAGCGCCCCGATGCTGCGCCCGTGCATGCCCAGCAGCGCCTCCTCCGTCACCTGTGTGGCACCCGGGGTGGGTGGTGCACGTTGGTAGGGGGTGGGCCATGGTGAGTGGCGCATAGGGAGCGGGGCATGGGGAGTGGTGCGTGGGGAGAGTGCATGGAGGTAACTGGTGCACGTGCTGAGGTCCGATAATGGAGCGCCTCACCAGTGCTGAGGTCCGATAATGGAGCGCCTCACCAGTGCTGAGGTCCGATAATGGAGCGCCTCACAAGTGCTGAGGTCCGATAATGGAGCGCCTCACAAGTGCTGAGGTCCGATTATGGAGCGCCTCACGAGTGCTGAGGTCCGATAATGGAGCGCCTCACGAGTGCTGCTTCGGTTCCACATGGGATAGAGCTGGTTCACTGCACTGTAGTATGCTTGCATCCAAAGCAACGGATCGGGCCATTTCAGCTACATGGAACGAGAGAGTCCCCACGCCATGGCAGCAGCAGCTGCATTGCGTTCCCCACATGCCACTCACAGATGTAGCGGTTTCGCGCCATTGGTTGGTGGGCATGACAGGTGGCAGCACTCTGGCGATGTTGGTGGCGCACTCAAACACGTTCACCATCAAATCCTCCTCTGTCTCCTCGAATGCGCGGATCTGACATGCATACACACATGCACATGCACACACATGCACACACATGCACACACATGCACACACATGCACACACACATGCACACACACATGCACACACACATGCACACACACATTCAAACACATGCACACGCATGCACACACACATGCACACACACATTCAAACATATGCACACGCATGCACACACACATGCACACACACATGCACACACACATGCACACACACATGCACACACACATGCACACACACATGCACACACACATGCACACACACATGCACACACACATGCACACACACATGCACACACACATGCACACACACATGCACACACACATGCACACACACATGCACACACACATGCACACACACATGCACACACACATGCACACACACGCGCGCGCGCACACACACACACACACACACACACACGCACACACACACACACGTGCACACATGCGCACGCACGAGAGCGCACACAAGCATGCATACAGATGACAAAACGTGTAGGCATAAAGATGTGGTGAAAACATATAAACTCAAATCCCACTCTCATAATCCATCCCTCCTGTCTTATTTCCTGTCTTATTCCCCCACCCCCATTCCCCTTCTCATTCATTCCCCTTCTCTCCAACCTCCCATTCCGACCTTCCAACACAATCCCTCCCACCCAACTCCAACCCTCCTTCCCCTTCCCTTATCCCACTTCCCCCTCCTATACCTCCCTTCCCCCTAACCCGCTCCTGCTCACGCCCTGGGCGGACCTGCAGGCCGACGGTGAGGGAGTGGTGGGCGAGGTGCCCGTGGTAGAGGCGGGTGATGCGATCCCACAGGTAGTTGGCGGGGTGCAGCAGGTACCTGCACCGCACATGAACATGCACATGCACGGAGCACACATGGCACATGCATGGTGTACACTAGGGATGAGCAAAATCGCGAACGTGTGTTCGGTTCGCCCGAACATGTTCGGGGGCGAACCGAACTATTTTGTTTTTTTCCGTTAAAATGTTCGCGCGAACATGTTCGGGTTCGGCCCGAACATGTTCGGGCGTTCGCGGCGCGCGCATTTGTACATGCCCGAACATCGAACATGTTCGGGCATGTACCGCGTTCTCCCGAACATCTGAGATGTTCGGGAAATTTCCAGCGCGACATTGGTCGCGCTGGTTGGCTACGTAAGTGACGGAAAAAGTAAATCGAGCTGTTTCACATCTCGATTTACTTTTCCTAGTGTTGACCTAGCCTATACGCCATCCCACTTACCTTCCTATACTAAATCGCCCAAATCTACCTTTAGTCAGGCACAAATGGGGTGTTAGGATATGTTTTAGGGTTGTGCCAGCAGGTTGTAACGGTTAGAACCTTGCCCTGCTTGTAACTATGGTGACAGGGTGCGCGTTGCTGGGTTCGCTATGCCTTGTTGACAGTGCTCCTCTCCTCGGCTCTGAAACAGGTTTCCATGGTTTATAGGTGAGTACAAGGGGTGAGACTGGTAAAGGAATGAGCATCCATTTTCCCACTGGGGGTTCACATCCACTGAAACGTGAACTGGTTCCCCCCCCCCCCCCCCCGCAGTGTTGGGCGAACCCGAACATGTTCGGGTTCGCCCGAACATGTCACAAGTTCGGGCCCCTTTAAGAGGTTCGCCCACAGTGGGCGAACCTCGAACATGGTTTTCCATTAAAACTAGTTCGGGCGAACCTGTTCGGTTCGCCCCGCCCACAGAGTGTGTTCGAGGATGTTCGGACGAACATGTTCGATGTTCGTCCGGTGCTCATCCCTAGTGTACACATGGCACATGCATGGTGCACACATGGCACATGCATGGTGTACACATGGCACATGCATGGTGTACACATGGCACATGCATGGTGCACACATGGCACATGCATGGTGCACACATGGCACATGCATGGTGCACACATGGCACATGCATGGTGCACACATGGCACACGCATGGTGTACACATGGCACACGCATGGTGTACACATGGCACATGCATGGTGCACACATGGCACACGCATGGTGTACACATGGCACACGCATGGTGTACACATGGCACATGCATGGTGCACACATGGCACATGCACGGCACCCGCACGGCACATGCATGGCACCAGCACGGCACATGCATGGCACACACACAGCACACGCATGGCACACGCACAGCACACGCATGGCACACGCATGGCACACAGGTGATTGGCGAGGTTGGTGCTAGAGATTGGAACCACAGGGGGTGCTGCAGTGCAGGTACCTGCGTGGGGCCAAGGGGACAGACAGAGATGCCCAACGACACGCCACCCCACCCACACACCCTCCCCCCCCTCCCCCCCCCCCATTCATTCGCACCCTCCAACCTCTCCAACCAACCCTCTTTCCAACCGCGTTCCAACCCTCTCAACCCGAGCCAGATTAACTGAACCGCGTTGGATAGGAGCGGATGGGTGGTCAGACTGATTTCGGACAAGTTCGAGTAGAACCGGCTGTGCTGGGCCAGACCGTGCCAGCCGCATGGGGTTTGCATTGAACTGGTTATGTTTTATTTTATCGGCAATTGTTACGAGCACACAAAATCACAAGTTCAGACCTCAACAAGTCATCAGCCTAGACAAACCCCATGCGACTGGGAAGCCTAGCCTCATTCACAGTGGGAATGGAGTAGGACAGCTAGTTGGGTTGGGGGATGTTACGAATGGAGGGATGTTACGAATGGAGGGATGGGCGGTAACTGACCGAGAAAGGTGGGTGAAGACTCGTCGATCGGGAAAGAGGGTGTCAAGCTGTACCTGCGGAGGCAGATAGAGGGAGTGTGGTGCGATAAGGGGGGAATGGAGAGAGGGAGAGCAGGCAGAAGATGGGTGTGGAACGGAAGAAGACATGCTTGGGCGAATAGAGTGTGGTGACAATGAGGGGTGCAGTGTACCATTGGTGGTACTGTACAGTGCAGCATGGGCACTGTACCTGCAGCATGGGCACTGTACCTGCAGCATGGGCACTGTACCTGCAGCATGGGCACTGTACCTGCAGCATGGGCACTGTACCTGCAGCATGGGCACTGTACCTGCAGCATGGGCACTGCACCTGCAGCATGGGCACTGTACCTGCAGCATGGGCACGAGGTAGAAGTGCGGCACGAGGAAGTAGTCGGTGTAGAGCGTGGCGAAGCGTGCTGCTGCCATCGCCTGCTGCTCCGCCTCACAGAACATGCCCCACGTGTCCGCCTTGGAGCTAAGCAGTGGGTGGGGGGAGAGCAGGGAGTGGGAAGATAAGCAAGAACTGGAAGGTGGGGGGATGAGGGGGTGAGGAGAGCAAGCAAGGAGGGCATGCATGCACCGGGTGAGCAGGAGAAGGTGCAGCTCCAATGGGACCCGAACCTCGCCATGGTCTTTGCTCCTCACGAGCCACATGCCATGCCATACATGCGCAGCGTGCTGGCAGCAGCAAGAGCTTCGTGTGCTTGCTGACGTCACTCACTCCCATGAAATGTGCATGCTGGCGTCACCAAGTAAAAAAATATATATATATACAATTTCCATAAAATTAGGTCCATTATTTACGGTAAAAAATAAATGAATTAGGGAAAAAAAAAAAAAAACAACAGCTCTTTTCTTGTTAGAAAAGAAAAGAGAGAAAACGAAGAGGTCGAAGAAATCCCAATTATTGCTACGAATGGAAACATACAAGAAAAGGCTTCTAAGTTGATTGATGGGTTACCCTTCTCCCTACTAAATGACTGTACAAAAAAACTTTTTTTCCGCCAAACAAAAAAAACTACAGGTTAATGTGACTGTAACTGTTTCATACGATACCCATGTTTAAAGTAAATTATAACGACCATTATTTCTTACCCTGAACGTCACTCACTCCCATGACATGTGCATGCTGACGTCACTCACTCCCATGACATGTGCATGCTGACGTCATGGCCATCCCATCCATCGACAATTCCTCGGTTGCGTGCCGGCGATCTGTGCACCGTCTGGGATATGGTGCTGGGGGCGGGGGGTGGGGGATGGGGCAGGTGCGATGGGGTGCACAATGTGGCGAGGGTAATTGGGAGGGGAGGCAGGAAAGCGTGTGAGGAGGGCATGTGAGGGCATGTGAGGAGGGCATGTGAGGGCATGTGAGGGCATGTGAGGAGGGCATGTGAGGAGGGCATGTGAGGGCACGCGAGGAGGGCATGTGAGGGCACGCGAGGAGGGCATGTGAGGAGATGTGAGGAGGTCATGTGAAAGACAGTGGTGCGGAGGGGACGTGCGGACCCGGTGCGTGCCTTGGTGGTGGACAGCAGCACACGAGCACAGAGCCGAGTGCAGGGGCGCAGAGCAGAGCAGTGATGAGGCACAGCACAGGGATATTTTGAGTCGACTTAAAAATCGACTCAGCACAGGGATACTGACTTGGGGTACTTTGCAGTGTGCACCGAGCTTGCATGCATGGGGACTCACACTCACTTGAAGGCATCGAGGGGGTTGGTCCAGGAGGAGGCGGGGAAGGAATTGGTTTTTGAGTCAACTAAAAAATGAACATGGGGACTCGACTCGACTCACTTGAAGGCATCGAGCGGGATGGTCCAGGAGGAGCCAGGGAAGGGTTGGCAGAAGAAACGGACGAGGAAGAAGTCGGGCGGCTTTTGAGTCGACTCAAAAGTCACCTCGTTACAATGGCACACGACACACAGCTTGCATGCATAGGGTACTGTGCACCCAGCATGCATAGGGTACTGTGCACCCAGCATGCATAGGGTACTGTGCACCCAGCATGCATAGGGTACTGTGCACCCAGCATGCATAGGGTACTGTGCACCCAGCATGCATAGGGTACTGTGCACCCAGCATGCATAGGGTACTGTGCACCCAGCATGCATAGGGTACTGTGCACCCAGCATGCATAGGGTACTGTGCACCCAGCATGCATAGGGTACTACGCACCCAGCATGCATAGGGTACTGTGCACCCAGCATGCATAGGGTACTGTGCACCCAGCATGCATAGGGTACTGTGCACCCAGCATGCATAGGGTACTGTGCACCCAGCATGCATAGGGTACTGTGCACCCAGCATGCATAGGGTACTGTGCACCCAGCATGCATAGGGTACTGTGCACCCAGCATGCATAGGGTACTGTGCACCCAGCATGCATAGGGTACTGTGCACCCAGCATGCATAGGGTACTGTGCACCCAGCATGCATAGGGTACTGTGCACCCAGCATGCATAGGGTACTGTGCACCCAGCATGCATAGGGTACTGTGCACCCAGCATGCATAGGGTACTGTGCACCCAGCATGCATAGGGTACTGTGCACCCAGCATGCATAGGGTACTGTGCACCCAGCATGCATGGCATGGCATGGGGTCTCACACTCACTTGAAGGCATCGAGTGGGATGGTCCAGGAGGAGCCAGGGAAGGGTTCGCAGAAGAAGCGGAAGAGGAAGGAGTCGGGTGGGATGATGAGCGTGCGGTTTGTCAGCAGCGCGTAGGAGAAGGCTGAGATGAGCGCCATTATGCGATTGCCCACCCCTGCACCCATGGAGCAGGAGAAGCCACGGCACAGGTGGATAGGAAGATTTGAGGCGAATGCATAGCACGACTGCAACCATCCTGAGCAGCGGCGTACTTGCCTTACATACATACACACCAATGGACGAACCTCAACTGCTTTCTCACACGCTTCTTTGCACCCCGCTCGCTCAGCCTTCCATTCGCTCTCGGGAGCTTTCTTAGCGCACGTGCACACCACGATTCCCAGTTGCTCTCGGCCATCACACGTTTCCAGCACGCACCAGACAGAACAAACGAGCGTGCCGGCCGGTGCATAATGGGCAGCATGCTCCGCGCAAAGCTTGTGATAGGCGGGAGCAGGCGGCGCGTGGGATCCAGTCAAGATTGAGACCCCACATTTATCTTGGTCCCATTAAATGTTTTGAGAAGTATCAACAACTTGCGGTGTGGTTCTCCCGCTAACATACACACTTCTGCCGCTTACCATGGCGGGCGGGCGGCATATAGAAGAGATACTTGCAGTTCCCCAGCCCCTCAATGCCGTCCTTCCACCCCGTGGACCTGCTCCCCCCCGCACAGTGATTGATGGGGCGACGGGTGCACAGATGGGTGGGGCGATGCGAAAAAGGCATGGAATGGCAACGGCAGAGGCATGGAATAGGAAAGGCAGAGGCATGGAGGATGCTTGGATTAGAAACGGCAGAGGCATGGAATCGAAAAGCTAACAGGCTGCAATAGAAGGCTCACGGGTCACGGTAGAAGGCGTGCCAGTCGTGGACCTGCGTGCAGCGGCGGTGCATGCGACGGTACTCCGACAGACGCCGCCTCAACGCCATCGATGGCGGCAGCTGGCGGTCAGGCCGCTGCCATGCACCCAGAGGGGGAGG
Source organism: Closterium sp. Yama58-4 (assembly GCA_947470075.1). Classification (NCBI taxonomy): domain Eukaryota; kingdom Viridiplantae; phylum Streptophyta; class Zygnematophyceae; order Desmidiales; family Closteriaceae; genus Closterium; species Closterium sp. Yama58-4. The sequence continues at coordinate 691,031 of CANIUD010000163.1, forward strand.
GGAGGCACGACGCAGAGGGGGGGGCGCGACGCAGAGGACATGCAGAAGAACGGGGCGAATTGATGAGTGAGTGAGGCTTGAGACCGAGTAGGGGACAGGAAGACGAGGAGAGGAGGTGAGGAGGGAACGGTGAAACAAGAGAACAGACAGGAGCGGAATCTAAGCGTAACATACATGATACACCGTGACATACATGCATCTCACCGTGACATACATGCATCTCACCGTGACATACATGCATCTCACCGTGACATACATGCATCTCACCGTGACATACATGCATCTCACCGTGACATACATGCATCTCACCGTGACATACATGCATCTCACCGTGACATACATGCATCTCACCGTGACATACATGCATCTCACCGTGACATACATGCATCTCACCGTGACATACATGCATCTCACCGTGACATACATGCATCTCACCGTGACATACATGCATCTCACCGTGACATACATGCATCTCACCGTGACATACATGCATCTCACCGTGACATACATGCATCTCACCGTGACATACATGCGCATCTCCCATTGGCTCCAGCATCTGTCCCCTGCCCGCCGCGTGTGCCGTTTAACTCCGTCCGCCCACATCCCAGGGCCCGCCATGCCCCCACGCGCGCCCACGTGCATGCCCTCACGCCCGTCGCCGCTGACGCCGTTCCCCCCGCCCCCCTCACTTCCACCGCCCCCCTCACTGCCTTGCCCATCCGCCAGCCTGCGTCGCCCACCCGTGCCTCGCCTGCCCTCCCCTCGCCTGCGCGCCTCTCCGCCCACTGAGACTCCTCGTGTCTCCGCCACCTCCCTTCCCCGTGTCGCTTCCCACCTCCCCTCCCACTTCCGCTCCCCCTGCCCCTCCCACAGCGCGCCCCTTGGCGACCGCCGCCACGTCCCTTTCTCGTCGCTGCCACGCATGGCCTGCTGCGACTGCCGCCCTGACAACCACCCACCCACATCGTCGTCATCAGCGCTTTCCCTCTCACCATCACCTCCGTCGCCGTCACCTCCGTCACCGTCACCTCCGTCAATGTCAGCACGTTCGAGTAATCCCCCAATCACACGATCACTCACGACATCCCCCCTCGTGCCAGTTTCAACATCATACCCCCTCCAAGCATCGTCGTTCCCACCCACGCGCCAGTCACGGTCATCCCGCACCTCACCGTGCGAACCGTTTCGCCGCCATACCCCAACCAGCTCGCCCACCCTCGCTCTCGCTAACGCCCCGCTCGCGACGGGCCCTTCACCAGCGGCGGCGGCGGCGGCGAATATAAGCAGCGCCGCCGCAACGCGCGCGACAGCCATCACGACAACGTCAGTCGGCGATGTGTTAGAGGGACATTGACCGTCGCGAATATCTGGGTACCTAATTCACTAGCCCCGCAATGCCGTCACGGCAATGTCCTCCGATGGCATTAGCGGAGTGTGCGGCTGCTGATATTCACAATGGAGAATTCACGGTTTTCGAGCTATACTCGCTGCCCGGATGTAGTCACATCCCGGAAACCCTAATTACCATCGCTGCTCCCTGATTGCAAATTCACGCGTTTGCACAAGAGGAACTGCGCGTGGCGCGACTGCCAGTGGGTTCACCGTGCGGTTCACCAGGCTGAGTGCGCCGTGCATTCTGGGGAAGCTACAGTCGAAGCCGTCTACGCGTGATCTGCGCGCGCACGGTTATGCTGTTCAGCACGCCGATCGTGGAACGAAAGGCGCTGCGAAGACGACCACTGCCTAATACCGAGTGGAAGGGAGAGCTCGCTGAACGGGCTGCTGTGTGCCTGCTCCGATACATGGCTAAAAACGGGGGATCAAACGTGTTGGAGAAGACTGTACTTTTTCGCAAGTGGTAATTTGTCATTACCGTATGGCCCGGATATAAGCGCCGTCCGATTAAAGGCGCCGGCGCTTCTATCTGGAGCATGGCGCTTATAGAGGATCCTCGATTAGAAGCGCACCCCTTTTCAGGTCTGAACTTATTATAAGCGCATGTGCAAAGTCTGTTATCTACTTATCAATCTAATTTCACAGAACATTACATTTTTTAAACAATTCCTAACAAGAGTTGTTTCACCCTATCAATTTCAAGGTTCATACACAACAGCCTACTCAGGTTGAACCAGCTACTCAAGTCCGACTACAGCCTAGCTACCTACTCCTCCTCGTCAGACTCGGGCTCCTGGCAGTTGTTGCCAAAGAAGCCGTCAGCGATGATGTCGTCATCGACATCGACTTCACGAGTCAGCTGGCTTCGCCTGTGCGCCATGGCAAGCGAGTCCTCGCTGCCGTCAAGAGCGTTGCTGATGCCACAGGTGAGAAAGGCGCGCTTGATGAGGTCCGCGGGCACTGCCTTCCATGCCCGCGAGATCCACTTCACTACCACCGCAGGAGGCGGCTTCTTGAGGTTCCCTGCACCAACAGGCAGAGACACATCACTCTCGTCAGTTTTAATAAACGGTTCACGAGAGCATGTCAAGGAACGACTGTAGTTCTTCTATGTAAGCTTACCTGCTGCTGTCAGTCGCTCTTGGCCTTCGTCTTCAAACCACTTCTGGTACTGCTGGCGGACGGAGGCCTTGAACGACTTGTTGATAGAGACGTCCAGCGGCTGAATCTCCGCCGTACAGCCTGCCGGGATCACCGCCGGCACGATGTTGAGCTCGGCGAACTTGTCCTTGACCCCTTGGGTGAGGTGACCGCGGTAGGAGTCGAGGACCACCATCGCGCTCCTTGCATGCCTGCCGAATCGAGGCCTAAGAAACGGTTGGACGCACTCCTCCAGCCATCGGATGACGCCTTCGGCGTCCATCCACCCGTTCTCGTGGCAGGCGACGACGACATCTGCACAATGATACACGGGCAGGGTGGTTAGCGACGATTTAGTAAAGCAACGAATCAACCCATTTAAAGTGCAATTTCTTACCGGGCGGGAAATCTCCCTTCGGCACTGTCTTGCGCTTGAAAAAAACCCATGGTTTGAGTTTCTCCCCATCCGCCGTGCACGCCAGCATCACGGTGACGCGCTCCTTCTGGTATCCCGCACTCCGGATGGGCACCGACCGCACGCCTGTCTGTTCCACGGTGGTGGTGGCGGGCATCTCCAGCCACAGCGGCGTCTGGTCGGCGTTGATGATCCACGTAGTCTCGATGCCGCGCTCACGCCGCCTATCACGCACGTACTGCCAAAACTTGCGGCACATCTCCGCGACATCTGTAAAAAAACGAGGCACATAAAGAAGATGCGTCAGTATACATGAACTGGAACGACCCACAGGCTTGATACACGGTTAAGACTTACGGGCTGCAGTTTTCTGGGCGACGCGCGTCTTCATGCGGACGCTCAGATTCCACCGCTTCCGAAACCGTTCCGACCACCGCTGGCTGCCCTTCCACTTCACAAGCGGGTAGAGCAGCTTCATGAACTCGTGCGACCACTCCTGCAGACGGCCGACGGAGACTGCTGTTCCCTTGCGGCGCCACTCCAGTAGCTTTTCGTACACCTTCAGCTCCATCGGGCGGTACCATGAAGACCTCCCGCGGCCGTGCATGCGCTTCCGTGCGGCGTGCACCTCCTTGAGGAAATCGGCGGCGCGCTTCCACTCCGTGAGACACTTCCGGTGGATGCCGCTTTCTCGAGACAAGGAGCGCACCGACACCCCCACATCCAGCCGCGCGACCCACTGCAGTTTTTCTTGCGCAGTATAAGCTTGACGCTTATGCTGGTTGACTTTGTTCCTGGGAGAGGGGGGGCGGGCATCACGATTCTCAGCAGAAGGGTGAGGTCGCTTGCGGTTAACAGGAGGGAAAGTCGGAATCGGGAGTTTCTCAGGGAGCCCATCGCGAGACCAGTATTCGACGCCGTCGTCGGCGGTGGCGCCTGGTTCACCCTCTGGAAACACATCGGCCGCGGTGCCAGCCTCGGTTTCGGCCTCCGTGCCATCCTCGGCACCGTTGTCGCCCTCGGCACGACCTTCTTCCGCGGCGTCAGCCACATCGTCGTCGGCGCCGACGGCAGATTCGTCCCACGTGCATTCTTAAGGCGCGCCCCATCTTGGTGCAGGTGCCGGAGCCCGTACATACACGTCTGGACCCTTGTTATTGTCCGGTTCAGACAGGTACTCGTCGAAGGTGGACGGGAGCAAGAGCGTAAGCACGGGATGATTCCCAGGCGGTTGTGGGAACGCCTGATACGGAGGAGCAGGAGGAGCGGGAGGAGCGGGAGGAGCAGGTGGCGCAGGAGGAGCAGGTGGCGCAGGAGGAGCAGGAGGCTGTGGTGGCGATGGTGGTTCTGGTGGGATACGTGTGTACCATCCGTCAGCGTCAACTGTGTAAGCGGGCCTAGGTTTTTTCTTGAAAAGGAAATGAGTGCCTGTGAATTCCGCCATGGCTTCCGCAGCCAGGCGGGCGTGAACAAGAAAGTGAATGGGAAACGCAAAGCATGAATGAAGAAATGAACGATTGAAGAGGACCCCTTCAGGAAAGCGCCTCGGGGTCCTCATCAATGAAAGACGAAAATCACCCTGCCTGAACCCGCAGAGGAGGGTTCATGGCACCAGACGTGCTGTGCTGGCAGGGCATATTCCACACCCTTCGAGAGGGTTCGGATGAGTTGTCCTGCCTGGCCGCGCATGACAACCCGATTGGGCCGCACGACAGCTTTTGTGTCAGCGCTGGCAGGTGCGCTGCACTGGGACGTGAAGTGTGCGGTGGGGAATCGAATCGCGGCGAATAGCGCGAGGATTCCATGCATGACCCCACGTGAACGGCACATCGTTGTGTTCGCCTTATTGCAAGCTTCATTTTGGTACCCTTACAAACAAATTTCATTTTTGCCATTATAAAGGCGCCGGCGCTTATGGCCGTTACTCGATTATAAGCGCACCAAAAAAAAATCAAGATTTTATTATAAGCGCATCTGCGCTACTATCCGGGGTATGACGGTATTACCGGTAGCTTCTGAACCTAGTCAAGCAATTCGGATCACAGACTTTGTGCTGCCCCCAAAGAGGGCCTTAATGAACGGGATGAGAACCAGTCAAGTATATTCCACAATGACTTCATCACAATATTGTACCATATTCCAAACCGCATCATTTCTACACAACACAACCTTCATACCCACCACACCAACCTTCTGAACATCGGCCAACCCAAGCACTGGCATCAGCGCCCGCACCACCCTCCACAGTCCCCTCAGTCTGGGCGACAGCAGTCCATGGCACAGCATTGGGTCGGCAGCCGTGGTGCCCTCAAAGGCTTTCCCACGGCTGCGTCATGAACACTGCGCATGGCCGCACTGCTGCAGGCTGATGATAGTCGCAGCATGGCACCACTGCATCGCTGCATGATGCCGTGCCATGCATGCAACCATGCCTCCATGCATGTGCGGTTGACTTTGCCGCCCAGCCATCACTGCCAGCATCCGGCACCAAAGCCGCTGCTGGTGGCGAGATCGCGGCACTCCACCCTCACGCACACGCGCCCATGGCCTCACCGCACAGCACATGCTGTGTGCGTGCTTTCACACACATACACATACACATACACGTGCAGCAGCAGCACATGAGACGAGCACGTGGCTGCTCTGACACCGCCCTCCAATCTCATGACATGAGTTGACGGGGGCAGTGTCAGCAGCAGCAGGTGGAGTGCCTTACCGGCCTCAGGCACCCGCCGCAGAAGCACCTGGGAAAGTGGAAAGTGGAAAGCGGACAGGGAAGGGAGAGAGAGGTGGACCGGGAGGAAGGCATGTAAGGAAAGCAGGAATTTGTTGTGAAGCACAAGCAGCAGACATGAGGGGGGGAGGGGGGGCTTTGAGCGAAAGAAGAGGCAAGCAATCATTGGCAGGGAAAAGTTGAAAATGACGCGTCCACTCGTCCCTCCTTCCCCAGATTCCTCCTGTGAAAGATTCACACACGCCCATGTATGACTCGCAAACACACCAACTCACAGTGATCAATGCCCCGCACGTTGCTCATCCCTCCAAGTCCCCTCCTAGCACCACCTCCCCCCCCTCCTCCGCCTCCCCCTCCCCCACCCCCTCCGCCCCCAGCGCTGCCCCCCCATGCGCCCTGCCCCCCCCCTCCTCTGCCCTTGGTCTTCTTCACTCCTGCCGCATCAGGCTGTGCGGGCGAGGAGGCAAGGCGTGGAAAAAGAGGCGAGAAGGAGAAGAGTGAGCTGCTGCCGGTTCTCCCTCGCCACATGCCCTACTGAGTCTCTATCGAGCCAGTCCGGGGAGAGCAAGGGCGGGAGGGAGGGAGTGAGGAAAGGAGGACTGCTATGGAAAGCACGATGAGAAGCTGGGAAGGGGGAAGGACGCGGAGGAGAGGAGAGTGTACCGAGAAGAGGGTGTAGAAGAACATCTTGATGAGACGGAAGAGACGGCGGAAGAAATCGACGTAGAAGGCGAGCTGCCATGGCGACAGACGCTCCACCACCTCGCCTGGTTAGATGGAGAAGGGAAGGCGAGAAGAGGAGGCGGCGAGAGGACAGAACGAGGGGAAAGATTAACACATGTGGCCATGATGACAGGCTCTCCACCACCTCGCCTGGTGGGGGGAAAAGGGGGGGGGATGGGGAAGGGAAGGCGAGAAGAGGAGGCGGCGAGAGGACAGAACGAGGGGAAAGATTAACACATGTGGCCATGATGACAGGCTCTCCACCACCTCGCCTGGTGGGGGGAAAAGGGGGGGGGGGGGAGGGGAGCAATATAAGCGGGGATGGAAGGTAGAGGGAGGGAGGATGGGGAACGGGAACACAGGGAGAAGGACGAGATTCATATGGGAGACGGCAGGGTTTGATAGCGGTGGTGCGTTGCTGTGCAGTGCCCAACACACCGCCATGAACTGCGCTGTGCAGCGGTCCCCCAGGCTGCTGGTCTCTACCTCCCGCTCTCCCACTTTCCATCTGCCCCCAGCCCCACGTGTACCGCCTCCACCCGCCATCCCCCGTTCCGCGCACAACACCCCACGCGCGATGCGCGCGAACTTCCCGTCCAGCAGGGCGCGGGGTGAGAGCGAAGGAAGGAGAAGAGAGTGAGGCTGGAGCGGAAAGGGAGGGAAGGAGAGACGCGTGGGAGGGGAAGCGAATGACGGGCAACGCGTGGAGCGGAGGCGACGAGCGCGGAGGGCATCGACGGTGCTGCAGAGGCCCTGTGGAACACGTCGATCGAGGAGGTGCGCGCATCGGCGCTATTGAGACGCAGACGCCGACGCAGACGCAGACGCAGACGCAGACGCAGACGCAGACGCAGACGCAGACGCAGACGCAGACGCAGACGCCGACGCCGACGCCGACGCAGACGCAGACGCAGACGCAGACGCAGACGCAGACGCCGACGCCGACGCCGACGCCGACGCAGTGTGAAACGCGGCTTTTCCTGCAAGGCCCCCACTGACAACCCCGGTGGGATACTGGGAAAGTTACAACGCGTAGGGTTAGCGGGACCCGGGACGCCGGAATAAAGACGGGTGGCTGCGGCCTGTCGGACGACACGAGGTGGCAGCGACGAGAGGGTCCGTGGGGGAGGAACGGCGGACGAGAAGGCGAGCTGCGCGGTGAGCGCAGAGCAGACGACACGATCACTTGCTTGAAAATCTTCTCCTTCCCCGCTCCGCACGCTCGCCGCTGCGGTGGCTTGTGAGTCAACTTAACAGTCAACGGACATGCCTCGTGCTCGCTTCCAAATTCCCGTCCTTCCCTTGACTAAAGCCAATTCACAGGCGACACGCCGAAAGCGCCAGCACGCTACGCTAAGAGGCCCACCTTGTCGGATGTACGGCATGGCTACTGTCGCCGCAGCACTGCGTGAATCATGAGCGAGACGCGCGAGACGAACAGGTCGGGCAGCGCCAACTAGCTCGAGATCGACGCGCGCAAATCTCGGTGTTGAACTGCGCGCACGCTTCGCTGACTTCGCGTGACGGGGACTGGAGGAGTTGTCTGGAACAGCTATTACTAAGGGACACACAAAATTAGGTCCGGTCAGGTCAGGCAACCTACGACACACAAATTTAGGTCGTACAAATACGAGCAACACCTGATTGTGGGCCGAGGCTAGGCCTGGGAGGTATGGTGTGGTACATATATACGTTTTAGGTGTTGAAGGTAGAAAACGAAGGCTCAGTACGGCTGAGCTGTGGTGGTGTTAGCTTCTGGGTGCAGCAGCACCTAGCGACGTGGCATCGCGTCGTTGATTGGTCAACCCAGTGCGGGACACGGTTTTCCGCTTGTACAGTCGTCCTCGGTACATCACAAGCATTTTGTACACCGTTCTTACTCCCGGGGTTATAACTAAGTTCGTATCAACATGCATGCTGCACCGTCAAATCGGTTGCGATTTTTGTTCTAGGAACGCCCATTTCAGAACCGCCAGAGGCAACACGAAGACGTCACTCGTGTGAAGCCCCTGGAACCTCCTTTCATCCGACCTTCAGCTGAGCCTTGCTCTCCGCGCATCTGCTTTGCGCTAGGTATTGGCGTTTGAAGCGAGTTAGATTGCGAGTCCAGGCGTCCTGCGACGATTGCTGTGCACAATCAAAGCCGCATATCATGCAAACCTAGCATGTCGCCGTTCTGACAAGGGAACCCCAGCATGGCCTCAACCCTCCATTGGTCAGCGTGTCGCACGCAGTCGCTATGTCGCACAGAGTCGGCGAAGTGTCGCACAGACTCATTATGTCGCACGCGTTCGTCCTTTCTCCCTCGTATTCCCTCGCCTCGCATCGTGCCGTTCCGCTCATCCCCCCGTCGACCCGCTATTGTCATCCTCGCTGCTAGCAATGGTCGCAGGCACCACCGCCGACGAGAGCCGGAGCCACAAAGACACGTGGCCAATCGTGATAGGACAGCCGCTGATAAGGCGGTTGCTGATAGGCTGAATTCGTTGGAGGGGAGGAGAGGGGTGGAAGGGGGAAGGGGTGGTAAGGCGCAGGGCGGAGGAAGCGGCGGAGGGGGGAGCAGGAGTGGCGTTGGGGGGAAGAACGAGGAGGAAGACGTATGGAGGATGGAGCTGGACCTCGGGCAGGTGAAACAAAACGCGCTGCAAGCAGCTGCCCGGCTGAAAACTTTGCGGGTTGAGGATGTGGGGGAGACGGTCAAGATGGGAGCTGACGCGGTGCAGAGCGGTGGAAAAAATCTGCTGACGTCAGCGGGGGTGCTGGGGGAGCGAGCCAGTGATAATATACGGTGAGAGAAGAGTGTTGGGGGGGAGGGGGAGGGGACGAGAGAGGGGTGAGTGTGGGAGAGAGGGATGCATGAAACGAGAGGGGGAGAAAATGTGGAAGGGGTGACGGGGAAAAGGGGGTGGGCGAGGATGAATGGGGGGGGGGGGAAATGTGGGTTGGGTTGGACGGGGCGTGAAGGGGACCAGAGGGAGCAGGCAGGGCGTGAGGTTTGAGGGGGGGGGGGGGGAAAATAGGGTGGGGAGCAAGGGGCGCGAAAGGGAAAGACGGGCGCAGAGGGGAGGGACGGGCGCAGAGGGGAGGTATGAGCGGAGGGAAGGGGCTGGCGCAGTGGGGAGGGATAGGCGGAGCGGAGGGGAGGGATGGGGAAATTGGAAAGAGAGGTGGAGATAGTGGCGAGGGCGAGTGGAGGCGAGTGGAGGCGTGTGGTGTGGTGTGGCCTTGGCGATAAGGCGATGGTTTGACAGCAAGTGGGATGAAGCTGCGTGAGGGGGTAGATGGATGGCGCATGAGGGGAAGGGGGGTGGTGCATGAGGGGGGTTGAGTGGACGGTGCGTGCGTGCGGGGATAGGGAGATATGTGGAACGGAGGTAGGCAATTGGCAAACGAGCGAGCGTTACATGCAGGCGAGTTTGGATTTTGAATAAGGGAAGTCAAGGAGGCAAGTGCTCCTTGCTTCCTCACTCGCTTCCCCCTCTTCCTTTCCATCTCTTCTGTTGACCCCATACCTTTCCTTACCTTCCTATCCCGTCTCACATTTCTCCCCTTGTCCACACCCAACGCTCACACGTCATACCATGTGTGAAGTGAACCCCAGCGCTTCTCACTGTTTTTCCTGCATTCCCTCTTTTCTCGTGCGTTCCTCACCCCGCCACCCACCTCTTGCCGCACCTTCGTTGCTCTTCTACTCTGTTTCATCCCCTTCTCAACTTTACTTCTCCCTTTCCCCCCCTTTTCCCGTCCCTCGTCCTCCTCCCCCCATCCCTTCGGCACCTCCTCAGGCGCTCTCTCTCCTCTCTCACCTCCTGTGTCTCCGTCTCCCCCTCTGGCCGCCTCTCCCTCTCACTCCGCCCCTCCTCCCTCCGCCCCCTCCTCCTCCTCACATCCCTCCTCTCCCTCCTCCTCTTCCGTTCCCGCATCCTCCCCCTCATCTCCGCTCTCCTCTCTCTCCTCCTCTCCCTCCCCCTCTTCTTCTTCCGCCTCCTGGGCTTCCGCTGGGCGGAGGGGGATCTCAGCTGGGGAGAGTGGGGGTGGGGGAGAGGTGGGGGGAGGGGCAGGGGGAGGCGGGTGGTGCGGGACCGGTCGATGGGGGGAAAGGAGGTGGTGGCATCTGAGGGGTGGCGCAAGTGGTGGGAGGGGGTGGGTGGCGGGGGGGAGAGTGGGCGGGAAGGGGGGAAAGGGATTGGGGGGAGAGAGGGTGGTGGTGGTGTGCGGAGGTGGAGGAGGGGAGGAGGGGCGAGGCAGAAGGGGGTGAGTCCGTTGGATTTACCAGCAGAGACATCGCGGTCAGAAAGAGAGCTAAGGGCCATGGGGCTGCTGACAGGGGAGGCGGGGAGTGGAGGGCGGGGAGGGAGGCTGGCAGGGAGGCAGGAGGAGCCGGCGTGGTGGAGGGAGGCGTGCAGCACGGCAGCAGCGCTGGCTGCCTCTGCCTCGTCTGCTGTAGAGCCGCCGCCTGATATGGTAGCTTCAGGAGGAGCTGGAAGAGAGGCGAGAGCGCCAGCGGGTGGGGCATGGAGCGTGGCGAGGGAGGGCAGTGAGGAGGCAAATCTCGTCGTGCAGCGTGAGTCCCATTTGCCGGTCCCTGCCTGCTCCCTGCTTTCAGCTTCCATCACTGCATCTCCCACCTCTGCTGCTCTGACTTTTCTATCTTGTTCCTGAATCCCGTCTGCTCATAGCGTTCCATTCCACTAGGCACATCATCTCCTCTTCCCACTTCTCTTCTCTCCTCCACCATCTCCCTCTGCTGCTACAATCACCCCGACACCATCAGGGATGTTGAGTCAGCGGCTGTTGGGTCAAGACTTCAATGCCTCTGACATTCTCCAGGTGAGCGCGCAGCCTGCACGGCAGCTAGTGGCTTGTGCCCTCTCTTTCACTCCAGCAGCAATGCTTGTTTACGCCGAAACTGGGTCATTTCACTAACATTAGAATCATATCCTCCGACAAACAAACACGTTGGACGTGGCGGGTGTTCTTTTTTTGGAAGCGGAACATGGCAGAAAGGAGGTGGGGTGGGGAGGAGGCGAAGAAAGCCTATGAGTTGTTCCTTGAGCAGCGCAAAGCAATTGTTGATACCACTCAAGAAACAACTCAGAGGTTCTGAGCTCCTCTCCGCACTCGTCTTCCCCTGCCAATCCCAACCCCCCCCCCCCCCCCCCCCCCCCCCCCCTCAGCTGTACATGGCGTATCGTCGCAGTGGGGCCACTGTGGGCCCTCTTCTCGTGCCTTCTCCTCTGCCCACTCACCTTCCACTCCCAATCCCAACGCCCCCCCCCCTCAGCTGTACACGGCGTATCGTCGCAGTGGGGCCACGGTGGGCATCGATTCGGACAACAGCCGGGATGCGCTCTTCAGAGCCACCATCCACACCGCCTTCTCTGCCGCTACTGGGTGGGTGCATGCCTCCCTGCCTCGTCCCTTCTCTGCCGCTACTGGGTGGGTGCATGCCTCCCTGCCTCGTCCCTTCTCTGCCGCTACTGGGTGGGTGCATGCCTCCCTGCCTCGTTCCTTCTCTGCCGCTACTGGGTGGGTACATGCCTCCCTGCCTCGTTCCTTCTCTGCCGCTACTGGGTGGGTGCATGCCTCCCTGCCTCGTTCCTTCTCTGCCGCTACTGGGTGGGTGCATGCCTCCCTGCCTCGTTCCTTCTCTGCCGCTACTGGGTGGGTGCATGCCTCCCTGCCTCGTTCCTTCTCTGCCGCTACTGGGTGGGTGCATGCCTCCCTGCCTCGTTCCTTCTCTGCCGCTACTGGGTGGGTGCATGCCTCCCTGCCTCGTCCCTTCTCTGCCGCTACTGGGTGGGTGCATGCCTCCCTGCCTCGTTCCTTCTCTGCCGCTACTGGGTGGGTGCATGCCTCCCTGCCTTGTTCCTTCTCTGCCGCTACTGGGTGGGTGCATGCCTCCCTGCCTCGTTCCTTCTCTGCCGCTACTGGATGGGTGCATGCCTCCCTGCCTCGTCCCTTCTCTGCCGCTACCGGGTGAGTGCATGCCTCCCTGCCTCGTCCCTTCTCTGCCGCTACTGGGTGAGTGCATGCCTCCCTGCCTCGTTCCTTCTCTGCCACTACTGGGTGGGTGCATGCCTCCCTGCCTCGTTCCTTCTCTGCCGCTACTGGGTGGGTGCATGCCTCCCTGCCTCGTTCCTTCTCTGCCGCTACTGGGTGGGTGCATGCCTCCCTGCCTCGTCCCTTCTCTGCCGCTACTGGGTGGGTGCATGCCTCCCTGCCTCGTTCCTTCTCTGCCGCTACTGGGTGGGTGCAAGCCTCCCTGCCTCGTTCCTTCTCTGCCGCTACTGGGTGGGTGCATGCCTCCCTGCCTCGTTCCTTCTCTGCCGCTACTGGGTGGGTGCATGCCTCCCTGCCTCTTTCCTTCTCTGCCGCTACTGGGTGGGTGCATGCCTCCCTGCCTCGTTCCTTCTCTGCCGCTACTGGGTGGGTGCATGCCTCCCTGCCTCGTTCCTTCTCTGCCGCTACTGGGTGGGTGCATGCCTCCCTGCCTCGTTCCTTCTCTGCCGCTACTGGGTGGGTGCATGCCTCCCTGCCTCGTTCCTTCTCTGCCGCTACTGGGTGGGTGCATGCCTCCCTGCCTCGTTCCTTCTCTGCCGCTACTGGGTGGGTGCATGCCTCCCTGCCTCGTTCCTTCTCTGCCGCTACTGGGTGGGTGCATGCCTCCCTGCCTCGTTCCTTCTCTGCCGCTACTGGGTGGGTGCATGCCTCCCTGCCTCGTTCCTTCTCTGCCGCTACTGGGTGGGTGCATGCCTCCCTGCCTCGTTCCTTCTCTGCCGCTACTGGGTGGGTGCATGCCTCCCTGCCTCGTTCCTTCTCTGCCGCTACTGGGTGGGTGCATGCCTCCCTGCCTCGTTCCTTCTCTGCCGCTACTGGGTGGGTGCATGCCTCCCTGCCTCGTTCCTTCTCTGCCGCTACTGGGTGGGTGCATGCCTCCCTGCCTCGTCCCTTCTCTGCCGCTACTGGGTGGGTGCATGCCTCCCTGCCTCGTTCCTTCTCTGCCGCTACTGGGTGGGTGCATGCCTCCCTGCCTCGTTCCTTCTCTGCCGCTACTGGGTGGGTGCATGCCTCCGTGCCTCGTCCCTTCTCTGCCGCTACTGGGTGGGTGCATGCCTCCCTGCCTCGTTCCTTCTCTGCCGCTACTGGGTGGGTGCATGCCTCCCTGCCTCGTTCCTTCTCTGCCGCTACTGGGTGGGTGCATGCCTCCCTGCCTCGTTCCTTCTCTGCCGCTACTGGGTGGGTGCATGCCTCCCTGCCTCGTTCCTTCTCTGCCGCTACTGGGTGGGTGCATGCCTCCCTGCCTCGTTCCTTCTCTGACGCTACTGGGTGAGTGCATGCCTCCCTGCCTCTTTCCTTCTCTGCCGCTACTGGGTGGGTGCATGCTTCCCTGCCTCGTTCCTTCTCTGCCGCTACTGGGTGGGTGCATGCCTCCCTGCCTCGTTCCTTCTCTGCCGCTACTGGGTGGGTGCATGCCTCCCTGCCTCGTTCCTTCTCTGCCGCTACTGGGTGGGTGCATGCCTCCCTGCCTCGTTCCTTCTCTGCCGCTACTGGGTGGGTGCATGCCTCCCTGCCTTGTTCCTTCTCTGCCGCTACTGGGTGGGTGCATGCCTCCCTGCCTCGTTCCTTCTCTGCCGCTACTGGGTGGGTGCATGCCTCCCTGCCTCGTCCCTTCTCTGCCGCTACCGGGTGAGTGCATGCCTCCCTGCCTCGTTCCTTCTCTGCCGCTACTGGGTGGGTGCATGCCTCCCTGCCTCGTTCCTTCTCTGCCGCTACTGGGTGGGTGCATGCCTCCCTGCCTCGTTCCTTCTCTGCCGCTACTGGGTGGGTGCATGCCTCCCTGCCTCGTTCCTTCTCTGCCGCTACTGGGTGGGTGCATGCCTCCCTGCCTCGTTCCTTCTCTGCCGCTACTGGGTGGGTGCATGCCTCCCTGCCTCTTTCCTTCTCTGCCGCTACTGGGTGGGTGCATGCCTCCCTGCCTCGTTCCTTCTCTGCCGCTACTGGGTGGGTGCATGCCTCCCTGCCTCGTTCCTTCTCTGCCGCTACTGGGTGGGTGCATGCCTCCCTGCCTCGTTCCTTCTCTGCCGCTACTGGGTGGGTGCATGCCTCCCTGCCTCGTCCCTTATCTGCCGCTACTGGGTGGGTGCATGCCTCCCTGCCTCGTTCCTTCTCTGCCGCTACTTGGTGGGTGCATGCCTCCCTGCCTCGTTCCTTCTCTGCCGCTACTTGGTGGGTGCATGCCTCCCTGCCTCGTTCCTTCTCTGCCGCTACTGGGTGGGTGCATGCCTCCCTGCCTCGTTCCTTCTCTGCCGCTACTGGGTGGGTGCATGCCTCCCTGCCTCGTTCCTTCTCTGCCGCTACTGGGTGGGTGCATGCCTCCCTGCCTCGTTCCTTCTCTGCCGCTACTGGGTGGGTGCATGCCTCCCTGCCTCGTTCCTTCTCTGCCGCTACTGGGTGGGTGCATGCCTCCCTGCCTCGTTCCTTCTCTGCCGCTACTGGGTGGGTGCATGCCTCCCTGCCTCGTTCCTTCTCTGCCGCTACTGGGTGGGTGCATGCCTCCCTGCCTCGTCCCTTCTCTGCCGCTACTGGGTGGGTGCATGCCTCCCTGCCTCGTTCCTTCTCTGCCGCTACTGGGTGGGTGCATGCCTCCCTGCCTCGTTCCTTCTCTGCCGCTACTGGGTGGGTGCATGCCTCCCTGCCTCGTCCCTTCTCTGCCGCTACTGGGTGGGTGCATGCCTCCCTGCCTCGTCCCTTCTCTGCCGCTACTGGGTGGGTGCATGCCTCCCTGCCTCGTTCCTTCTCTGCCGCTACTGGGTGGGTGCATGCCTCCCTGCCTCGTCCCTTCTCTGCCGCTACTGGGTGGGTGCATGCCTCCCTGCCTCGTTCCTTCTCTGCCGCTACTGGGTGGGTGCATGCCTCCCTGCCTCGTTCCTTCTCTGCCGCTACTGGGTGGGTGCATGCCTCCCTGCCTCGTTCCTTCTCTGCCGCTACTGGGTGGGTGCATGCCTCCCTGCCTCGTTCCTTCTCTGCCGCTACTGGGTGGGTGCATGCCTCCCTGCCTCGTTCCTTCTCTGCCGCTACTGGGTGGGTGCATGCCTCCCTGCCTCGTTCCTTCTCTGCCGCTACTGGGTGGGTGCATGCCTCCCTGCCTCTTTCCTTCTCTGCCGCTACTGGGTGGGTGCATGCCTCCCTGCCTCGTTCCTTCTCTGCCGCTACTGGGTGGGTGCATGCCTCCCTGCCTCGTTCCTTCTCTGCCGCTACTGGGTGGGTGCATGCCTCCCTGCCTCGTTCCTTCTCTGCCGCTACTGGGTGGGTGCATGCCTCCCTGCCTCGTTCCTTCTCTGCCGCTACTGGGTGGGTGCATGCCTCCCTGCCTCGTTCCTTCTCTGCCGCTACTGGGTGGGTGCATGCCTCCCTGCCCCGTTCCTTCTCTGCCGCTACTGGGTGGGTGCATGCCTCCCTGCCTCGTTCCTTCTCTGCCGCTACTGGGTGGGTGCATGCCTCCCTGCCTCGTTCCTTCTCTGCCGCTACTGGGTGGGTGCATGCCTCCCTGCCTCGTTCCTTCTCTGCCGCTACTGGGTGGGTGCATGCCTCCCTGCCTCGTTCCTTCTCTGCCGCTACTGGGTGGGTGCATGCCTCCCTGCCTCGTTCCTTCTCTGCCGCTACTGGGTGGGTGCATGCCTCCCTGCCTCGTTCCTTCTCTGCCGCTACTGGGTGGGTGCATGCCTCCCTGCCTCGTTCCTTCTCTGCCGCTACTGGGTGGGTGCATGCCTCCCTGCCTCGTTCCTTCTCTGCCGCTACTGGGTGGGTGCATGCCTCCCTGCCTCGTCCCTTCTCTGCCGCTACTGGGTGGGTGCATGCCTCCCTGCCTCGTTCCTTCTCTGCCGCTACTGGGTGGGTGCATGCCTCCCTGCCTCGTTCCTTCTCTGCCGCTACTGGGTGGGTGCATGCCTCCGTGCCTCGTCCCTTCTCTGCCGCTACTGGGTGGGTGCATGCCTCCCTGCCTCGTTCCTTCTCTGCCGCTACTGGGTGGGTGCATGCCTCCCTGCCTCGTTCCTTCTCTGCCGCTACTGGGTGGGTGCATGCCTCCCTGCCTCGTCCCTTCTCTGCCGCTACTGGGTGGGTGCATGCCTCCCTGCCTCGTCCCTTCTCTGCCGCTACTGGGTGGGTGCATGCCTCCCTGCCTCGTTCCTTCTCTGCCGCTACTGGGTGGGTGCATGCCTCCCTGCCTCGTTCCTTCTCTGCCGCTACTGGGTGGGTGCATGCCTCCCTGCCTCGTTCCTTCTCTGCCGCTACTGGGTGGGTGCATGCCTCCCTGCCTCGTTCCTTCTCTGCCGCTACTGGGTGGGTGCATGCCTCCCTGCCTCGTTCCTTCTCTGCCGCTACTGGGTGGGTGCATGCCTCCCTGCCTCGTCCCTTCTCTGCCGCTACTGGGTGGGTGCATGCCTCCCTGCCTCGTTCCTTCTCTGACGCTACTGGGTGAGTGCATGCCTCCCTGCCTCTTTCCTTCTCTGCCGCTACTGGGTGGGTGCATGCTCCCTGCCTCGTTCCTTCTCTGCCGCTACTGGGTGGGTGCATGCCTCCCTGCCTCGTTCCTTCTCTGCCGCTACTGGGTGGGTGCATGCCTCCCTGCCTCGTTCCTTCTCTGCCGCTACTGGGTGGGTGCATGCCTCCCTGCCTCGTCCCTTCTCTGCCGCTACTGGGTGGGTGCATGCCTCCCTGCCTCGTTCCTTCTCTGCCGCTACTGGGTGGTGCATGCCTCCCTGCCTCGTTCCTTCTCTGCCGCTACTGGGTGGGTGCATGCCTCCCTGCCTCGTTCCTTCTCTGCCGCTACTGGGTGGGTGCATGCCTCCCTGCCTCGTCCCTTCTCTGACGCTACTGGGTGGGTGCATTCCTCCCTGCCTCGTTCCTTCTCTGCCGCTACTGGGTGGGTGCATGCCTCCCTGCCTCGTTCCTTCTCTGCCGCTACTGGGTGGGTGCATGCCTCCCTGCCTCGTCCCTTCTCTGCCGCTACTGGGTGGGTGCATGCCTCCCTGCCTCGTTCCTTCTCTGCCGCTACTGGGTGGTGCATGCCTCCCTGCCTCGTTCCTTCTCTGCCGCTACTGGGTGGGTGCATGCCTCCCTGCCTCGTTCCTTCTCTGCCGCTACTGGATGGGTGCATGCCTCCCTGCCTCGTTCCTTCTCTGCCGCTACTGGGTGGGTGCATGCCTCCCTGCCTCGTTCCTTCTCTGCCGCTACCGGGTGAGTGCATGCCTCCCTGCCTCTTTCCTTCTCTGCCGCTACTGGGTGGGTGCATGCCTCCCTGCCTCGTTCCTTCTCTGCCGCTACTGGGTGGGTGCATGCCTCCCTGCCTCGTTCCTTCTGTGCCGCTACTGGGTGGGTGCATGCCTCCCTGCCTCGTTCCTTCTCTGCCGCTACTGGGTGGGTGCATGCCTCCCTGCCTCGTCCCTTCTCTGCCGCTACTGGGTGGGTGCATGCCTCCCTGCCTCGTTCCTTCTCTGCCGCTACTGGGTGGGTGCATGCCTCCCTGCCTCGTTCCTTCTCTGCCGCTACCTGGTGAGTGCATGCCTCCCTGCCTCTTTCCTTCTCTGCCGCTAATGGGTGGGTGCATGCCTCCCTGCCTCGTTCCTTCTCTGCCGCTACTGGGTGGGTGCATGCCTCCCTGCCTCGTTCCTTCTCTGCCGCTACTGGGTGGGTGCATGCCTCCCTGCCTCGTTCCTTCTGTGCCGCTACTGGGTGGGTGCATGCCTCCCTGCCTCGTTCCTTCTCTGCCGCTACTGGGTGGGTGCATGCCTCCCTGCCTCGTTCCTTCTCTGCCGCTACTGGGTGGGTGCATGCCTCCCTGCCTCGTTCCTTCTCTGCCGCTACTGGGTGGGTGCATGCCTCCCTGCCCCGTTCCTTCTCTGCCGCTACTGGGTGGGTGCATGCCTCCCTGCCTCGTTCCTTCTCTGCCGCTACTGGATGGGTGCATGCCTCCCTGCCTCGTTCCTTCTCTGCCGCTACTGGGTGGGTGCATGCCTCCCTGCCTCGTTCCTTCTCTGCCGCTACTGGGTGGGTGCATGCCTCCCTGCCTCGTTCCTTCTCTGCCGCTACTGGGTGGGTGCATGCCTCCCTGCCTCGTTCCTTCTCTGACGCTACTGGGTGAGTGCATGCCTCCCTGCCTCGTTCCTTCTCTGCCGCTACTGGGTGGGTGCATGCTTCCCTGCCTCGTTCCTTCTCTGCCGCTACTGGGTGGGTGCATGCCTCCCTGCCTCGTTCCTTCTCTGCCGCTACTGGGTGGGTGCATGCCTCCCTGCCTCGTTCCTTCTCTGCCGCTACTGGGTGGGTGCATGCCTCCCTGCCTCGTCCTTCTCTGCCGCTACTGGGTGGGTGCATGCCTCCCTGCCTCGTTCCTTCTCTGCCGCTACTGGGTGGTGCATGCCTCCCTGCCTCGTTCCTTCTCTGCCGCTACTGGGTGGGTGCATGCCTCCCTGCCTCGTTCCTTCTCTGCCGCTACTGGGTGGGTGCATGCCTCCCTGCCTCGTCCCTTCTCTGACGCTACTGGGTGGGTGCATTCCTCCCTGCCTCGTTCCTTCTCTGCCGCTACTGGGTGGGTGCATGCCTCCCTGCCTCGTTCCTTCTCTGCCGCTACTGGGTGGGTGCATGCCTCCCTGCCTCGTTCCTTCTCTGCCGCTACTGGGTGGGTGCATGCCTCCCTGCCTCGTTCCTTCTCTGCCGCTACTGGGTGGGTGCATGCCTCCCTGCCTCGTTCCTTCTCTGCCGCTACTGGGTGGGTGCATGCCTCCCTGCCTCGTTCCTTCTCTGCCGCTACTGGATGGGTGCATGCCTCCCTGCCTCGTTCCTTCTCTGCCGCTACTGGGTGGGTGCATGCCTCCCTGCCTCGTTCCTTCTCTGCCGCTACCGGGTGAGTGCATGCCTCCCTGCCTCTTTCCTTCTCTGCCGCTACTGGGTGGGTGCATGCCTCCCTGCCTCGTTCCTTCTCTGCCGCTACTGGGTGGGTGCATGCCTCCCTGCCTCGTTCCTTCTGTGCCGCTACTGGGTGGGTGCATGCCTCCCTGCCTCGTTCCTTCTCTGCCGCTACTGGGTGGGTGCATGCCTCCCTGCCTCGTCCTTCTCTGCCGCTACTGGTTGGGTGCATGCCTCCCTGCCTCGTTCCTTCTCTGCCGCTACTGGGTGGGTGCATGCCTCCCTGCCTCGTTCCTTCTCTGCCGCTACTGGGTGGGTGCATGCCTCCCTGCCTCGTTCCTTCTCTGCCGCTAATGGGTGGGTGCATGCCTCCCTGCCTCGTTCCTTCTCTGCCGCTACTGGGTGGGTGCATGCCTCCCTGCCTCGTTCCTTCTCTGCCGCTACTGGGTGGGTGCATGCCTCCCTGCCTCGTTCCTTCTCTGCCGCTACTGGGTGGGTGCATGCCTCCCTGCCTCGTTCCTTCTCTGCCGCTACTGGGTGGGTGCATGCCTCCCTGCCTCGTTCCTTCTCTGCCGCTACTGGGTGGGTGCATGCCTCCCTGCCTCGTTCCTTCTCTGCCGCTACTGGGTGGGTGCATGCCTCCCTGCCTCGTTCCTTCTCTGCCGCTACTGGGTGGGTGCATGCCTCCCTGCCTTTTCCTTCTCTGCCGCTACTGGGTGGGTGCATGCCTCCCTGCCTCGTTCCTTCTCTGCCGCTACTGGGTGGGTGCATGCCTCCCTGCCTCGTCCCTTCTCTGCCGCTACTGGGTGGGTGCATGCCTCCCTGCCTCGTCCCTTCTTTGCCGCTACTGGGTGAGTGCATGCCTCCCTGCCTCGTTCCTTCTCTGCCACTACTGGGTGGGTGCATGCCTCCCTGCCTCGTTCCTTCTCTGCCGCTACTGGGTGGGTGCATGCCTCCCTGCCTCGTTCCTTCTCTGCCGCTACTGGGTGGGTGCATGCCTCCCTGCCTCGTCCCTTCTCTGCCGCTACTGGGTGGGTGCATGCCTCCCTGCCTCGTTCCTTCTCTGCCGCTACTTGGGTGAGTGCATGCCTCCCTGCCTCGTTCCTTCTCTGCCGCTACTGGGTGGGTGCATGCCTCCCTGCCTCGTTCCTTCTCTGCCGCTACTGGGTGGGTGCATGCCTCCCTGCCTCGTTCCTTCTCTGCCGCTACTGGGTGGGTGCATGCCTCCCTGCCTCGTTCCTTCTCTGCCGCTACTGGGTGGGTGCATGCCTCCCTGCCTCGTTCCTTCTCTGCCGCTACTTGGTGGGTGCATGCCTCCCTGCCTCGTTCCTTCTCTGCCGCTACTGGGTGGGTGCATGCCTCCCTGCCTCGTTCCTTCTCTGCCGCTACTGGGTGGGTGCATGCCTCCCTGCCTCGTTCCTTCTCTGCCGCTACTGGGTGGGTGCATGCCTCCCTGCCTCGTTCCTTCTCTGCCGCTACTGGGTGGGTGCATGCCTCCCTGCCTCGTTCCTTCTCTGCCGCTACTGGGTGGGTGCATGCCTCCCTGCCTCGTTCCTTCTCTGCCGCTACTGGGTGGGTGCATGCCTCCCTGCCTCGTTCCTTCTCTGCCGCTACTGGGTGGGTGCATGCCTCCCTGCCTCGTTCCTTCTCTGCCGCTACTGGGTGGGTGCATGCCTCCCTGCCTCGTTCCTTCTCTGCCGCTACTGGGTGGGTGCATGCCTCCCTGCCTCGTTCCTTCTCTGCCGCTACTGGGTGGTGCATGCCTCCCTGCCTCGTTCCTTCTCTGCCGCTACTGGGTGGGTGCATGCCTCCCTGCCTCGTTCCTTCTCTGCCGCTACTGGGTGGGTGCATGCCTCCCTGCCTCGTTCCTTCTCTGCCGCTACTGGGTGGGTGCATGCCTCCCTGCCTCGTTCCTTCTCTGCCGCTACTGGGTGGGTGCATGCCTCCCTGCCTCGTTCCTTCTCTGCCGCTACTGGGTGGGTGCATGCCTCCCTGCCTCGTTCCTTCTCTGCCGCTACTG
Source organism: Closterium sp. Yama58-4 (assembly GCA_947470075.1). NCBI lineage: Eukaryota > Viridiplantae > Streptophyta > Zygnematophyceae > Desmidiales > Closteriaceae > Closterium > Closterium sp. Yama58-4. The sequence continues at coordinate 712,364 of CANIUD010000163.1, forward strand.
GGTGGGTGCATGCCTCCCTGCCTCGTTCCTTCTCTGCCGCTACTGGGTGGGTGCATGCCTCCCTGCCTCGTTCCTTCTCTGCCGCTACTGGGTGGGTGCATGCCTCCCTGCCTCGTTCCTTCTCTGCCGCTACTGGGTGGGTGCATGCCTCCCTGCCTCGTTCCTTCTCTGCCGCTACTGGGTGGGTGCATGCCTCCCTGCCTCGTTCCTTCTCTGCCGCTACTGGGTGGGTGCATGCCTCCCTGCCTCGTTCCTTCTCTGCCGCTACTGGGTGGGTGCATGCCTCCCTGCCTCGTTCCTTCTCTGCCGCTACTGGGTGGGTGCATGCCTCCCTGCCTCGTTCCTTCTCTGCCGCTACTGGGTGGGTGCATGCCTCCCTGCCTCGTTCCTTCTCTGCCGCTACTGGGTGGGTGCATGCCTCCCTGCCTCGTTCCTTCTCTGCCGCTACTGGGTGGGTGCATGCCTCCCTGCCTCGTTCCTTCTCTGCCGCTACTGGGTGGGTGCATGCCTCCCTGCCTCGTTCCTTCTCTGCCGCTACTGGGTGGGTGCATGCCTCCCTGCCTCGTTCCTTCTCTGCCGCTACTGGGTGGGTGCATGCCTCCCTGCCTCGTTCCTTCTCTGCCGCTACTGGGTGGGTGCATGCCTCCCTGCCTCGTTCCTTCTCTGCCGCTACTGGGTGGGTGCATGCCTCCCTGCCTCGTTCCTTCTCTGCCGCTACTGGGTGGGTGCATGCCTCCCTGCCTCGTTCCTTCTCTGCCGCTACTGGGTGGGTGCATGCCTCCCTGCCTCGTTCCTTCTCTGCCGCTACTGGGTGGTTGCATGCCTCCCTGCCTCGTTCCTTCTCTGCCGCTACTGGGTGGGTGCATGCCTCCCTGCCTCGTTCCTTCTCTGCCGCTACTGGGTGGGTGCATGCCTCCCTGCCTCGTTCCTTCTCTGCCGCTACTGGGTGGGTGCATGCCTCCCTGCCTCGTTCCTTCTCTGCCGCTACTGGGTGGGTGCATGCCTCCCTGCCTCGTTCCTTCTCTGCCGCTACTGGGTGGGTGCATGCCTCCCTGCCTCGTTCCTTCTCTGCCGCTACTGGGTGGGTGCATGCCTCCCTGCCTCGTTCCTTCTCTGCCGCTACTGGGTGGGTGCATGCCTCCCTGCCTCGTTCCTTCTCTGCCGCTACTGGGTGGGTGCATGCCTCCCTGCCTCGTTCCTTCTCTGCCGCTACTGGGTGGGTGCATGCCTCCCTGCCTCGTTCCTTCTCTGCCGCTACTGGGTGGGTGCATGCCTCCCTGCCTCGTTCCTTCTCTGCCGCTACTGGGTGGGTGCATGCCTCCCTGCCTCGTTCCTTCTCTGCCGCTACTGGGTGGGTGCATGCCTCCCTGCCTCGTTCCTTCTCTGCCGCTACTGGGTGGGTGCATGCCTCCCTGCCTCGTTCCTTCTCTGCCGCTACTGGGTGGGTGCATGCCTCCCTGCCTCGTTCCTTCTCTGCCGCTACTGGGTGGGTGCATGCCTCCCTGCCTCGTTCCTTCTCTGCCGCTACTGGGTGGGTGCATGCCTCCCTGCCTCGTTCCTTCTCTGCCGCTACTGGGTGGGTGCATGCCTCCCTGCCTCGTTCCTTCTCTGCCGCTACTGGGTGGGTGCATGCCTCCCTGCCTCGTTCCTTCTCTGCCGCTACTGGGTGGGTGCATGCCTCCCTGCCTCGTTCCTTCTCTGCCGCTACTGGGTGGGTGCATGCCTCCCTGCCTCGTTCCTTCTCTGCCGCTACTGGGTGGGTGCATGCCTCCCTGCCTCGTTCCTTCTCTGCCGCTACTGGGTGGGTGCATGCCTCCCTGCCTCGTTCCTTCTCTGCCGCTACTGGGTGGGTGCATGCCTCCCTGCCTCGTTCCTTCTCTGCCGCTACTGGGTGGGTGCATGCCTCCCTGCCTCGTTCCTTCTCTGCCGCTACTGGGTGGGTGCATGCCTCCCTGCCTCGTTCCTTCTCTGCCGCTACTGGGTGGGTGCATGCCTCCCTGCCTCGTTCCTTCTCTGCCGCTACTGGGTGGGTGCATGCCTCCCTGCCTCGTTCCTTCTCTGCCGCTACTGGGTGGGTGCATGCCTCCCTGCCTCGTTCCTTCTCTGCCGCTACTGGGTGGGTGCATGCCTCCCTGCCTCGTTCCTTCTCTGCCGCTACTGGGTGGGTGCATGCCTCCCTGCCTCGTTCCTTCTCTGCCGCTACTGGGTGGGTGCATGCCTCCCTGCCTCGTTCCTTCTCTGCCGCTACTGGGTGGGTGCATGCCTCCCTGCCTCGTTCCTTCTCTGCCGCTACTGGGTGGGTGCATGCCTCCCTGCCTCGTTCCTTCTCTGCCGCTACTGGGTGGGTGCATGCCTCCCTGCCTCGTTCCTTCTCTGCCGCTACTGGGTGGGTGCATGCCTCCCTGCCTCGTTCCTTCTCTGCCGCTACTGGGTGGGTGCATGCCTCCCTGCCTCGTTCCTTCTCTGCCGCTACTGGGTGGGTGCATGCCTCCCTGCCTCGTTCCTTCTCTGCCGCTACTGGGTGGGTGCATGCCTCCCTGCCTCGTTCCTTCTCTGCCGCTACTGGGTGGGTGCATGCCTCCCTGCCTCGTTCCTTCTCTGCCGCTACTGGGTGGGTGCATGCCTCCCTGCCTCGTTCCTTCTCTGCCGCTACTGGGTGGGTGCATGCCTCCCTGCCTCGTTCCTTCTCTGCCGCTACTGGGTGGGTGCATGCCTCCCTGCCTCGTTCCTTCTCTGCCGCTACTGGGTGGGTGCATGCCTCCCTGCCTCGTTCCTTCTCTGCCGCTACTGGGTGGGTGCATGCCTCCCTGCCTCGTTCCTTCTCTGCCGCTACTGGGTGGGTGCATGCCTCCCTGCCTCGTTCCTTCTCTGCCGCTACTGGGTGGGTGCATGCCTCCCTGCCTCGTTCCTTCTCTGCCGCTACTGGGTGGGTGCATGCCTCCCTGCCTCGTTCCTTCTCTGCCGCTACTGGGTGGGTGCATGCCTCCCTGCCTCGTTCCTTCTCTGCCGCTACTGGGTGGGTGCATGCCTCCCTGCCTCGTTCCTTCTCTGCCGCTACTGGGTGGGTGCATGCCTCCCTGCCTCGTTCCTTCTCTGCCGCTACTGGGTGGGTGCATGCCTCCCTGCCTCGTTCCTTCTCTGCCGCTACTGGGTGGGTGCATGCCTCCCTGCCTCGTTCCTTCTCTGCCGCTACTGGGTGGGTGCATGCCTCCCTGCCTCGTTCCTTCTCTGCCGCTACTGGGTGGGTGCATGCCTCCCTGCCTCGTTCCTTCTCTGCCGCTACTGGGTGGGTGCATGCCTCCCTGCCTCGTTCCTTCTCTGCCGCTACTGGGTGGGTGCATGCCTCCCTGCCTCGTTCCTTCTCTGCCGCTACTGGGTGGGTGCATGCCTCCCTGCCTCGTTCCTTCTCTGCCGCTACTGGGTGGGTGCATGCCTCCCTGCCTCGTTCCTTCTCTGCCGCTACTGGGTGGGTGCATGCCTCCCTGCCTCGTTCCTTCTCTGCCGCTACTGGGTGGGTGCATGCCTCCCTGCCTCGTTCCTTCTCTGCCGCTACTGGGTGGGTGCATGCCTCCCTGCCTCGTTCCTTCTCTGCCGCTACTGGGTGGGTGCATGCCTCCCTGCCTCGTTCCTTCTCTGCCGCTACTGGGTGGGTGCATGCCTCCCTGCCTCGTTCCTTCTCTGCCGCTACTGGGTGGGTGCATGCCTCCCTGCCTCGTTCCTTCTCTGCCGCTACTGGGTGGGTGCATGCCTCCCTGCCTCGTTCCTTCTCTGCCGCTACTGGGTGGGTGCATGCCTCCCTGCCTCGTTCCTTCTCTGCCGCTACTGGGTGGGTGCATGCCTCCCTGCCTCGTTCCTTCTCTGCCGCTACTGGGTGGGTGCATGCCTCCCTGCCTCGTTCCTTCTCTGCCGCTACTGGGTGGGTGCATGCCTCCCTGCCTCGTTCCTTCTCTGCCGCTACTGGGTGGGTGCATGCCTCCCTGCCTCGTTCCTTCTCTGCCGCTACTGGGTGGGTGCATGCCTCCCTGCCTCGTTCCTTCTCTGCCGCTACTGGGTGGGTGCATGCCTCCCTGCCTCGTTCCTTCTCTGCCGCTACTGGGTGGGTGCATGCCTCCCTGCCTCGTTCCTTCTCTGCCGCTACTGGGTGGGTGCATGCCTCCCTGCCTCGTTCCTTCTCTGCCGCTACTGGGTGGGTGCATGCCTCCCTGCCTCGTTCCTTCTCTGCCGCTACTGGGTGGGTGCATGCCTCCCTGCCTCGTTCCTTCTCTGCCGCTACTGGGTGGGTGCATGCCTCCCTGCCTCGTTCCTTCTCTGCCGCTACTGGGTGGGTGCATGCCTCCCTGCCTCGTTCCTTCTCTGCCGCTACTGGGTGGGTGCATGCCTCCCTGCCTCGTTCCTTCTCTGCCGCTACTGGGTGGGTGCATGCCTCCCTGCCTCGTTCCTTCTCTGCCGCTACTGGGTGGGTGCATGCCTCCCTGCCTCGTTCCTTCTCTGCCGCTACTGGGTGGGTGCATGCCTCCCTGCCTCGTTCCTTCTCTGCCGCTACTGGGTGGGTGCATGCCTCCCTGCCTCGTTCCTTCTCTGCCGCTACTGGGTGGGTGCATGCCTCCCTGCCTCGTTCCTTCTCTGCCGCTACTGGGTGGGTGCATGCCTCCCTGCCTCGTTCCTTCTCTGCCGCTACTGGGTGGGTGCATGCCTCCCTGCCTCGTTCCTTCTCTGCCGCTACTGGGTGGGTGCATGCCTCCCTGCCTCGTTCCTTCTCTGCCGCTACTGGGTGGGTGCATGCCTCCCTGCCTCGTTCCTTCTCTGCCGCTACTGGGTGGGTGCATGCCTCCCTGCCTCGTTCCTTCTCTGCCGCTACTGGGTGGGTGCATGCCTCCCTGCCTCGTTCCTTCTCTGCCGCTACTGGGTGGGTGCATGCCTCCCTGCCTCGTTCCTTCTCTGCCGCTACTGGGTGGGTGCATGCCTCCCTGCCTCGTTCCTTCTCTGCCGCTACTGGGTGGGTGCATGCCTCCCTGCCTCGTTCCTTCTCTGCCGCTACTGGGTGGGTGCATGCCTCCCTGCCTCGTTCCTTCTCTGCCGCTACTGGGTGGGTGCATGCCTCCCTGCCTCGTTCCTTCTCTGCCGCTACTGGGTGGGTGCATGCCTCCCTGCCTCGTTCCTTCTCTGCCGCTACTGGGTGGGTGCATGCCTCCCTGCCTCGTTCCTTCTCTGCCGCTACTGGGTGGGTGCATGCCTCCCTGCCTCGTTCCTTCTCTGCCGCTACTGGGTGGGTGCATGCCTCCCTGCCTCGTTCCTTCTCTGCCGCTACTGGGTGGGTGCATGCCTCCCTGCCTCGTTCCTTCTCTGCCGCTACTGGGTGGGTGCATGCCTCCCTGCCTCGTTCCTTCTCTGCCGCTACTGGGTGGGTGCATGCCTCCCTGCCTCGTTCCTTCTCTGCCGCTACTGGGTGGGTGCATGCCTCCCTGCCTCGTTCCTTCTCTGCCGCTACTGGGTGGGTGCATGCCTCCCTGCCTCGTTCCTTCTCTGCCGCTACTGGGTGGGTGCATGCCTCCCTGCCTCGTTCCTTCTCTGCCGCTACTGGGTGGGTGCATGCCTCCCTGCCTCGTTCCTTCTCTGCCGCTACTGGGTGGGTGCATGCCTCCCTGCCTCGTTCCTTCTCTGCCGCTACTGGGTGGGTGCATGCCTCCCTGCCTCGTTCCTTCTCTGCCGCTACTGGGTGGGTGCATGCCTCCCTGCCTCGTTCCTTCTCTGCCGCTACTGGGTGGGTGCATGCCTCCCTGCCTCGTTCCTTCTCTGCCGCTACTGGGTGGGTGCATGCCTCCCTGCCTCGTTCCTTCTCTGCCGCTACTGGGTGGGTGCATGCCTCCCTGCCTCGTTCCTTCTCTGCCGCTACTGGGTGGGTGCATGCCTCCCTGCCTCGTTCCTTCTCTGCCGCTACTGGGTGGGTGCATGCCTCCCTGCCTCGTTCCTTCTCTGCCGCTACTGGGTGGGTGCATGCCTCCCTGCCTCGTTCCTTCTCTGCCGCTACTGGGTGGGTGCATGCCTCCCTGCCTCGTTCCTTCTCTGCCGCTACTGGGTGGGTGCATGCCTCCCTGCCTCGTTCCTTCTCTGCCGCTACTGGGTGGGTGCATGCCTCCCTGCCTCGTTCCTTCTCTGCCGCTACTGGGTGGGTGCATGCCTCCCTGCCTCGTTCCTTCTCTGCCGCTACTGGGTGGGTGCATGCCTCCCTGCCTCGTTCCTTCTCTGCCGCTACTGGGTGGGTGCATGCCTCCCTGCCTCGTTCCTTCTCTGCCGCTACTGGGTGGGTGCATGCCTCCCTGCCTCGTTCCTTCTCTGCCGCTACTGGGTGGGTGCATGCCTCCCTGCCTCGTTCCTTCTCTGCCGCTACTGGGTGGGTGCATGCCTCCCTGCCTCGTTCCTTCTCTGCCGCTACTGGGTGGGTGCATGCCTCCCTGCCTCGTTCCTTCTCTGCCGCTACTGGGTGGGTGCATGCCTCCCTGCCTCGTTCCTTCTCTGCCGCTACTGGGTGGGTGCATGCCTCCCTGCCTCGTTCCTTCTCTGCCGCTACTGGGTGGGTGCATGCCTCCCTGCCTCGTTCCTTCTCTGCCGCTACTGGGTGGGTGCATGCCTCCCTGCCTCGTTCCTTCTCTGCCGCTACTGGGTGGGTGCATGCCTCCCTGCCTCGTTCCTTCTCTGCCGCTACTGGGTGGGTGCATGCCTCCCTGCCTCGTTCCTTCTCTGCCGCTACTGGGTGGGTGCATGCCTCCCTGCCTCGTTCCTTCTCTGCCGCTACTGGGTGGGTGCATGCCTCCCTGCCTCGTTCCTTCTCTGCCGCTACTGGGTGGGTGCATGCCTCCCTGCCTCGTTCCTTCTCTGCCGCTACTGGGTGGGTGCATGCCTCCCTGCCTCGTTCCTTCTCTGCCGCTACTGGGTGGGTGCATGCCTCCCTGCCTCGTTCCTTCTCTGCCGCTACTGGGTGGGTGCATGCCTCCCTGCCTCGTTCCTTCTCTGCCGCTACTGGGTGGGTGCATGCCTCCCTGCCTCGTTCCTTCTCTGCCGCTACTGGGTGGGTGCATGCCTCCCTGCCTCGTTCCTTCTCTGCCGCTACTGGGTGGGTGCATGCCTCCCTGCCTCGTTCCTTCTCTGCCGCTACTGGGTGGTGCATGCCTCCCTGCCTCGTTCCTTCTCTGCCGCTACTGGGTGGGTGCATGCCTCCCTGCCTCGTTCCTTCTCTGCCGCTACTGGGTGGGTGCATGCCTCCCTGCCTCGTTCCTTCTCTGCCGCTACTCCTCCCTGCCTCGTTCCTTCTCTGCCGCTACTGGGTGAATGTATGGCTCGTTACCCCTTTCGCCTTCTTGCAACCCATGCATCCTTGGCTCTCATACCTTCCTCCCTTCAATTCTCTCTCTTTAGAGCCCCCATCAATGCCATCGCCAATGTTTCTGGATGAATCCTTGGCAATGTAGATGATGCCGCCTCTCCTCCGCTACTCCTTTCGCCTGCTTGCATGCTCCAACTCATGATCCCCATGATCCCCTCATGCACCCCTGTCATTCTTCCATGGTCGTTCCTTGATCGTTCTGCCTCTTGTTATAACTCCTTCCAACCATTCCCATCATGTGATTCCAGTCACCATTCTCATTCCACTCACCATTCTCATTCCACTCACCATTCTCATTCCACTCACCATTCTCATTCCACTCACCATTCTCATTCCACTCACCATTCTCATTCCACTCACCATTCTCATTCCACTCACCATTCTCATTCCACTCACCATTCTCATTCCACTCACCATTCTCATTCCACTCACCATTCTCATTCCACTCACCATTCTCATTCCACTCACCATTCTCATTCCACTCACCATTCTCATTCCACTAGTTGCACTTCTCTTTCCCCCCTCTGCCCATCTCCCCACCTTCCCAGCACTCCCATTCCGCTCCTCCCCCCAGCGGACATTCCGCTCTTCCTCGCCTGCCTGGCATCAGCCCTCCGTCTGCCCCCTGCACGCCTTGCTGTTTCACTCCCCATTTTAACCCTAGTTCTTTCTTCCTCTGCCCATCTCTACACCCCCAGCACCCCCCTCCCTGCCCTCCCCCCAGCGGACATTCCTCTCTTCCTCGCCTGCCTGGCAGCGGCCATCCGTCTGCCCCCTCCCCGTGCGCTCACCATGGTGCTCGCAGCCCTCGCTGCCCGCACACGCTCCTCCTTCCTGCAGGCCTGGGTCAGTCGCAGGCTCGGGTGAAGGGCAGGTTTGGGTGAGAGGCAGGTTTGGGTGAGAGACAGGCTTGGGTGTAAGACAGGCTCGGGCTTAGTTGCAAAAGACGCGCCCTGCGTCTAGGACGCATGCGTCCAGACGCATGCGTCCAGACGCAGGACGCTGTCCCTGGACGCCTAGGACGCACCAAAAGACGCAAGCCCGGGCAGGGCAAAAAAAACTTTCGGGCAGGCAAAAAAACTTGGTATAGGGCATGGGCAGGAGGGGGGGGGGGGGGGGCCACCTTCCACACACTTTCAAGGCAAAATTTTCCCCAACAACAATTTTTTCCCCCAAAAGTATAGACTAAGGTGAGTCACGCGTCACATCACATCACACATGTCGCATAGTCGCACACACATTTAGTTTAATCCGGGACTAACATTCTTAGATGCGGTGGAAGAGGAAGGGTTGCTTGAGGAAGCCATAACGGAACGGAGTTAGGCTAAGGGTTTACGAAAGAGAATTGGGTGGATGGGTTGTAGAAGGGAAAGCACAAATAGACTTGGTTGGATTGCTAAATGGGCTTGGTGGTGGGCCACAAAGGTTGGGTTTTGTAGATGTGGAGTGGTGAAGAGGTTTGACATTTTCAATTTTGTTTGAGGGGGTTATGAAATGTTGGGGGGGTTGTTTTAGTATGTCAATTTGGCCTTAGGGGGTCGAAATTTCGCGATTTCGACAGCCGCGTCGAAATCGCGAATGTAAATTTCGGAGTCGGGAATTTTTGGGTTGCGTAGCAACCCTTTATATTTGGTTTCACATTTTGGGATGTCATTCGAAGAGTGTTATTTACGCACTTTTTGGAGCACTCATTTGAATGTTTTGAAACTATGTTCAAACGGATGCCTCAAATAGTGGATAAAAAACTCTCTTGGATGAGATCCCCAAAACACGTAAGCACGTACGTATCATGTTGAAACCATGAACTTGCTCGACCGTCACAACCTCGTCGATAAATACGGCGGATCATGCGGCCGAGCATAATATTCTGGCATCGACATGAACGAATGCAATTGTACAAATGAACAAGGTATGAGGTGGAGTGAATGCTTCAAAATGAATGTTAAAATGCATCATGCAGCAACAGAGGTTGATGGGGTCGTTGAAACAGCGAAAACACGCTGCCCCAAAGACGATTAACAACCTCTAATTGCATACATAACACATACTAACACCACACTTTGAAACACACATCCCACAAACACGAATGCAAACGCACGTAAAAAAAGTACAACCCACGTTACCGAATGCATCGAAGTGCAACCCGACAGTGAAACAAACACAATGACAAGACATGAACACACCCGCACAAACACACCCGCACCGCACACACATACATACACAAATAGGATTGAGAGCAGACAAGCATAACAAAGAGTTGCAATAAGTTAATTATGTATCAATCACTGCTACCTTGTCCGCCCCTTCCTCCCCCTTTCCGCCTTCCTTCCTCTCCCTCTACCATCGAAATCTTCTCCCACCCTTTTCCACATTGTCTTCTCTCTCGATCCCTCCCTGCTCCCCACAACGCGTCTCGCACACCTTGCAAAACAAACAGGTCAAGCAGAAAATGAATTGTAGTCGGAAAACGGAGTGAACTATTCAATGACGAGCACGCACTTGATTGTGAAATGAAATTTGAAAGTAATATGATGAGTACAAAAGAACACCGCATTCGACGACTCACAAGCGTGGTTTGAAGCATAGATCCCCTGGGGTCACGCACACCACGCTGGTGTGCAGCAAGGCTCCAGCGAGCAAGGTGCCTTGGTGCAACGAGCTGGGCATCGCCATGCTACAAGGTGCCAGAGAGTTGCAGCAAGGCACTGGGCAGAGGAGCAAGCGGGCTGCCGTAACAAGGCATGAGCTCACTGCAGCAAGGCGTGAGCTCACTGCAGCAAGGCGTGAGCTCACTGCAGCAAGGCGTGAGCTCACTGCAGCAAGGCGTGAGCTCACTGCAGCAAGGCGTGAGCTCACTGCAGCAAGGCGTGAGCTCACTGCAGCAACGCGTGAGCTCACTGCAGCAAGGCGTGAGCTCACTGCAGCAAGGCGTGAGCTCACTGCAGCAACGCGTGAGCTCACTGCAGCAACGCGTGAGCTCACTGCAGCAACGCGTGAGCTCACTGCAGCAAGGCGTGAGCTCACTGCAGCAAGGCGTGAGCTCACTGCAGCAACGCGTGAGCTCACTGCAGCAACGCGTGAGCTCACTGCAGCAACGCGTGAGCTCACTGCAGCAACGCGTGAGCTCACTGCAGCAACGCGTGAGCTCACTGCAGCAACGCGTGAGCGTGTGCACAAATTTACCAGCGCGCTGCCGCAACAAGGCTGCCGCAGGAATTTGCCAGCGCCGCAAACAAGGCAGCAGTGCACAAGCCGCCAGCACGCTACAAGGTGCCAGCGCGCTGCGAGGGCACCTGCAGGGCGCCAAACGTAAGGCGCCAGCGCGTAAGGCGCCAACGCGTTAGGCGCCAGTGCGTAAGGCGCCAGCGCATTAGGCGCCAGCGCGTTAGGTGCCAGCGCGTAAGGCGCCAGCGCTTTAGGCGCCAACGCGCTAGGCGCCTGCGCATTAGGCGCCAGCGCGCTAGGCGCCGGCCCGTTAGGCACCAGCGGGCTATGCGCCAGCGCGTTTGGCGCCAGCGCGTTTGGCGCCAGCGCGTTAGGCGCCAGCGCAGCAAGCGCCAGCGCGCTAGGCGCCAGCGCAGCAAGCGCCAGCGCGCTAGGCGCCAGCGCGTTTGGCGCCAGCGCGCTAGGCGCTAGCGCGTTAGGCGCCAGCGCGTTAGGCGCCAGCGCTCTAGGCGCCTGCGCATTAGGCGCTAGCGCGCTAGGCGCCAGCGCGTTTGGCACCAGCGCGTTAGGCGCCAGCGCAGCAAGCGCCAGCGCGTTAGGCGCCAGCGCTCTAGGCGCCTGCGCATTAGGCGCCAGCGCGCTAGGAACCAGTGCGCTATGCGCCAACGCGCTAGGCGCCAGCGCTCTAGGCGCCAGCGCAGCAAGCGCCAGCGCGCTAGGCGCCAGCGCAGCAAGCGCCAGCGCGCTAGGCGCCAGCGCAGCAAGCGCCAGCGCGCTAGGCGCTAGCGCGTTAGGCGCCAGCGCTCTAGGCGCCTGCGCGTTAAACGCCAGCGCGCTAGGCGCCAGCGTGTTAGGCGCCAGCCCGTTAGGCGCCAACGCGCTATGCGCCTGCGTGCTCGCTCCCGTGCGCACACACTCCCTCACACACTCTCTCTCCCCTTCTTAAAATGGAGGCACAATGCTAAGAGGAGACCAATCGGCATTGAGAACTTACGAGGAAAGTGGAAAAAATAGGACATTTCGGAGAGAGTAGCAAACGCACCTGAGACAACCGTGCCTAAGAAAACAACGCGTGGTCGTGCAGCAACCCACCAAAGGCGACGGCGGGAAGGGAGGGAGAGGCGACAAGGAGGAGGAAGGGAGAGCGACGGCGGGGAGCGAGGGAGAGGCGACGGTGGGGGGTGAGGTGAGGCGACGGTCGGGAGTGAGGGAGAGGTGACGGCAAGGTGGTTCCAACAAAACGAGTGGGAAGGTATTTGGGGTGGGAAGATAAGGGGAGATCAGAGTCGAGCAGGTGCTTGAATTCAAGAAACGGGACTCCCAAGGGAGCAGATTTTACAGTGGGGAAAGGTTTGGTTGGGTTTGTGTAGCGCTGGCAAGATCATTTTCTGCCAACGAGGCACGAACCAGCTTTCACAATCGACATACACCAGTTCCTTTATACTCCCCAAAATCAAGAAAGTTGTGGATGATTATTTTTAGCTGTAAAACAAACAAACACAAACACACTAGAAAACAATATTGCTTAGGAAAAAAAAAAACTTATATTCTTTAAAAATTTTGCCATTAACAACAATTAGTGGTAGTAATAAATTACCATAAGCAATAACGAAATAAACAACTTACAAGCATGTTATAAAGAGACATAGTTTGTTGCTTTCTATATATACCATAAGTATACTATCAAGCAGTTCATAATGTCTTAACACGAAAAATATGTCCTGCGCAACCCTTCCGACGTTAACGTCGAACCTTGTTTTTTTCTCGGGCAGCCTGAAAAAATTTCCGCGTGCGTCCTGCGTCTGGACGCGCGTCCTGCGTCCTAGCGTCTAGACGCTGAGTCCAGACGCAGGACGCAGCGTCTGATCTGCGTCTTTTGCAACTAAGGGCTCGGGTGAGGGGAAGGCTTGGGTGAGAAGCAGTTTCGGTTGAGAGCAGGCTCGGGTGAGGGGCATTGAATATTATTCATGTATGCTTCTCACACTCCATGCCCCGCCCAACTCGGTTTGTCCCCCCCCCCCCCAACTCTGTAAACTTCTCACACGCCAATCATACCTGATTATCACCCAATGCCCCTCACCATGCTACGTAACAGCATTGCGTCCATGCACCCTTGCATCGCACGTCATGCACACAGGCATTTTCTAATCGATGCTTCCCACACGCCATGCTTCCCATACGCCATGCTTCCCACACGCCATGCTTCCCACACGCCATGTGTCGGACACACCATGTATCCTGGCAGGCACTGGTGAAGCAGAATCGGCGCAGTGATGCAGAGGAGGAGCTTCAACGCCTCGCCAGCATCGCCACCACCCTGCCCCCTCCTACCAACTCGGTATGCTCCCCCGCCCAACTCGGTATGCTTCCCTGCCCAACGCAATCCCCTTTCTTCAACGCCCTGTTCCATCCAGCACCACCCCCATATCTTGTTTTCACCGTGCCACGTACTACACACTTTCTTAACACATGCCCGTCCCACCACGTGCCCCCAGCTCCATGGCAGGCGGAAATGGAGATGATGGCTGGGGCCCAAAACCCCGCACTCTCTACATCTCCCTTTCTCACCCTCTCCTTCCACCTGTCCAAACACCCTCCCTTTCCCCCCCTTCCCCGTCCCCATCGACGCCCCACCCATGCCTCCATCCCTCCATGCACCAGAGACCGGCAGACGGAGATGGTGACGCGGGGGCCTAACAACACCGCACTCACCTTCCAATCTCCTCTCTCTCACCCTCCCTTTCCTCCTGCCCAAACACCCGTCCCACCACCCCGTGTCTCCCCGGTCAACTCGTCGCCAGCATGCAGCATGGAGGGGCGGGTGGAGAGGGAGATGTTGTGGGGGCAGGCTAAACGCCATCACACTCACCTCCTGTGGCGGGGATAACACCATCACACCGCGCTCAACTTCCTTCCACTCCTGTATCTCTCACCCCAACCACCCACACCGTCCTCGTCCCCTCCTCCCCCTTCCATTCCCGCCCACCTGTGTGTACACCATGCCTGGCAGGCGGTATTCGAGGCGCCTCAAAAATCAATTCCCGCCCGCCTGTGTGTGCAGTGCACCATGCCTGGCAGGCGGAGATGGAGATGGTGGCAACGGGGCTACCACCATCGCACGCACCATCACACACGCACCTGCTGCTCCCACCATTGTGATGTCCCCTCCTCCTTCCCCACCTCCCCTCGCACCCCTGCCTGCATGCATTTTGCAGCGGCAGGCGGAGATGGAGATGGTGGCGGCGGGGCTACCACTGTCTCATCTCCTCCCCCCTCTGTGACACCCCCCCCTTCCCCTGCAGGCGGAGATGGAGATGGTGGCAGCAGGGGTAACACCATCGCACCCCCTCTTCCCCTGGCAGGAAGAGATGGAGATGGTGACAGCAGGGCTAACACTGTCTCTGTGACACCCCCCCCTTCCCCTGCAGGCGGAGATGGAGATGGTGGCAGCAGGGGTAACACCATCGCACCCCCTCTTCCCCTGGCAGGAAGAGATGGAGATGGTGACAGCAGGGCTAACACTGTCTCTGTGACACCCCCTCCTTCCCCTGCAGGCGGAGATGGAGATGGTGGCAGCAGGGGTAACACCATCGCACCCCCTCTTCCCCTGGCAGGAAGAGATGGAGATGGTGACAGCAGGGCTAACACTGTCTCTGTGACACCCCCCCCTTCCCCTGCAGGCGGAGATGGAGATGGTGGCAGCAGGGGTAACACCATCGCACCCCCTCTTCCCCTGGCAGGAAGAGATGGAGATGGTGACAGCAGGGCTAACACTGTCTCTGTGACACCCCCCCCTTCCCCTGCAGGCGGAGATGGAGATGGTGGCAGCAGGGGTAACACCATCGCACCCCCTCTTCCCCTGGCAGGAAGAGATGGAGATGGTGACAGCAGGGCTAACACTGTCTCTGTGACACCCCCCCCTTCCCCTGCAGGCGGAGATGGAGATGGTGGCAGCAGGGGTAACACCATCGCACCCCCTCTTCCCCTGGCAGGAAGAGATGGAGATGGTGACAGCAGGGCTAACACTGTCTCTGTGACACCCCCCCCTTCCCCTGCAGGCGGAGATGGAGATGGTGGCAGCAGGGGTAACACCATCGCACCCCCTCTTCCCCTGGCAGGAAGAGATGGAGATGGTGACAGCAGGGCTAACACTGTCTCTGTGACACCCCCTCCTTCCCCTGCAGGCGGAGATGGAGATGGTGGCAGCAGGGGTAACACCATCGCACCCCCTCTTCCCCTGGCAGGAAGAGATGGAGATGGTGACAGCAGGGCTAACACTGTCTCTGTGACACCCCCCCCTTCCCCTGCAGGCGGAGATGGAGATGGTGGCAGCAGGGGTAACACCATCGCACCCCCTCTTCCCCTGGCAGGAAGAGATGGAGATGGTGACAGCAGGGCTAACACTGTCTCTGTGACACCCCCTCCTTCCCCTGCAGGCGGAGATGGAGATGGTGGCAGCAGGGGTAACACCATCGCACCCCCTCTTCCCCTGGCAGGAAGAGATGGAGATGGTGACAGCAGGGCTAACACTGTCTCTGTGACACCCCCTCCTTCCCCTGCAGGCGGAGATGGAGATGGTGGCAGCAGGGGTAACACCATCGCACCCCCTCTTCCCCTGGCAGGAAGAGATGGAGATGGTGACAGCAGGGCTAACACTGTCTCTGTGACACCCCCCCCTTCCCCTGCAGGCGGAGATGGAGATGGTGGCAGCAGGGGTAACACCATCGCACCCCCTCTTCCCCTGGCAGGAAGAGATGGAGATGGTGACAGCAGGGCTAACACTGTCTCTGTGACACCCCCTCCTTCCCCTGCAGGCGGAGATGGAGATGGTGGCAGCAGGGGTAACACCATCGCACCCCCTCTTCCCCTGGCAGGAAGAGATGGAGATGGTGACAGCAGGGCTAACACTGTCTCTGTGACACCCCCTCCTTCCCCTGCAGGCGGAGATGGAGATGGTGGCAGCAGGGGTAACACCATCGCACCCCCTCTTCCCCTGGCAGGAAGAGATGGAGATGGTGACAGCAGGGCTAACACTGTCTCTGTGACACCCCCCCCTTCCCCTGCAGGCGGAGATGGAGATGGTGGCAGCGGGGCTGGCGCAGAGGATAAGCCACGGGGAGAGGGAGGAGCTGCTGTGGGTGTACTGCAGGGCGGGGGGGAAGGACACCAGAGACGCCATGGCACGTGCCCTTGGCTTGTAGCCGCCTCCTGTGGGCCTCCTGGTTCAAGTCAAGGTTGCAGGGCGGAGCAAAGCCCGGAGGATTTTTACCGTAAGAGAGTTTACGAGTCTTTTGAAATACTGCAGCACAAGTTACACACCTGCCTGCCCCCTGCTATCGAAATAAAGTATCTGCTCTGCTATGAGTGGTTTTGAAGTTGCACTGCACTACGTAGATTATGCCGGAAAGGCATGTACGGTATATGAGAGGTTCTGTAATTTAAAGCCCGGGTACAGCATGGCGTTTTCAAGTCGCCAATAACCGAGTTACCCTACTTGCTTTCAAACAACTCTCGCGACCCCGGGCCATCGTCTTGCGACGACGGGTTCCTATTGGTCTGTGTTCTGTAAGGCAAAATCGAGGCGATCATCGCACGGAATATGCACTGTTCACCACTCACAGAACTTGAAAGTCAAGTTGTACTCACAAACTAGTAGGCTCCCCAGGCAGAAACTAGCACTAATGAGGCAAAAGCGAGCCGATAGCCCCATTTTTTTTATGTTCCCCGCGAAAGAGACATGAAGTCCAGCCGCAGCCGTGTTAGGGAGAGCTTTCTCTCATTCCACTCTCACGTCGCCGGTCTCGTGTAACACCCCCCATTCGTGTCACTTACGTAAGCGAACGATGAAAGCGGTCACCCGCGCCCTGCTTACAACCTCACGTCGCACACACAGGCTCGCATAACGCGCAATTGGTGCGGTTTAGCATCGTGTCACGATCCTATTGTTTTAGGCACGGGTCACTCACTCGACCTCGCCTCCTCACTCGATCTCGCCTCGTCACTCGCTCGCCTCCTCACTCGATCTCGCCGCCCGTCACGCGCTTCCCCATCACGCGCGCATCCCCTCGTCAACCGCGCTTCCGCTCGCATCCCGCGGGTACACTCGTCAACCGCGCTTCCCGTCGTACTGAGCGCAAACTGCCGTCACCCGCCCTTCACGTCGTCACCTCTCATCCGGGTCGTCGCTCGCCCGGGAGGGAAATGAGGAGAAGCAGGGGAGGGAAATGAGGGGAAGCAGGGAGGTAAATGAGGGGAAACAGGGGAGGGAAATGAGGGGAAGCAGGGGAGGGAAATGAGGGGAAGCAGGGGAGGGAAATGAGGAGAAGCAGGGGAGGGAAATGAGGGGAAGCAGGGAGGGAAATGAGGGGAAGCAGGGAGGGAAATGAGGGGAAGCAGGGGAGGGAAATGAGGGGAAGCAGGGGAGGGAAATGAGGGGAAGCAGGGGAGGGAAATGAGGGGAAGCAGGGAGGGAAATGAGGGGAAGCAGGGGAGGGAAATGAGGAGAAGCAGGGGAGGGAAATGAGGAGAAGCAGGGAGGGAAATGAGGGGAAGCAGGGAGGGAAATGAGGGGAAGCAGGGAGGGAAATGAGGGGAAGCAGGGAGGGAAATGAGGAGAAGCAGGGAGGGAAATGAGGGGAAGCAGGGAGGGAAATGAGGGGAAGCAGGGGAGGGAAATGAGGAGAAGCAGGGGAGGGAAATGAGGGGAAGCAGGGAGGGAAATGAGGGGAAGCAGGGGAGGGAAATGAGGAGAAGCAGGGAGGGAAATGAGGGGAAGGAGAGGGGGGAATGAGGGGAAGCAGGTGGGGTAATAAGGGGAAGCAGCGGGGTAAATGAGAGGAAGAAGGAGGGAAAATGAGGGGAAGCAAAGGGGGAAATGAGGAAAAGCAAGGGCTTAAAATTAGGGAAATCAGGGGGGGGTGAGTGGAAGGGCAGGGAAGCGAGGGCAAGGGATGGGCAGGTGGGAGAAGGGAAGCGGGAGTGGAGGCGCGAGGAGGGGCAGCGCGAGGAGGGTGCTGGCGCGCTGATGGCAGGGGGAGGCGCGGCGAGGTGAGCGGAGGCACGGGGAGGCGAGCGGAGGCGCGGCGAGGCGGGCGGAGGCGCGGCGAGGCGGGCGGAGGCGCGGCGAGGCGAGCGGCGGCACGGCGAGGCGAGCGGAGGCGCGGCGAGGCGAGCGGAGGCTCGACGAGGCGAGCGGAGGCTCGATGAGGCGAACGGAGGCGCGGCGAGGCGAGCGGAGGCACGACGAGGGAAGGCTTCTAGAAACGAGGGGAGGCGTGATGATGGGACAGGAGGCGCGGCGAGGGGAGGCGCGACGACGGGAGGCGAGGCACGAGAGGATGCGGACTCCGCGTCGCACAGAACACGAGCTGCTAAATGCGACGAGCGGGTGCTGCTCGGCGCTCGGTGCGAGAGCCGAATCACGTCCGTTTTCTTCCCCCTGTATAGCCACAACGACTGAATTACACTCCTGGTTTCTCGTTGTGACTAGCTACCCGTAGTGTGTCCTCTCTTTTTTTTTCCCGTAAGTGCGATCGCGCTTGCACGTTCCTACACTTTGCTGTTGCCGGCTCCTGCGATGGTCGGTAAGCTAGTAATCTAGGGTAAGGATCGTCCCGAATACGCTTCTGTTGTGGCGTTGGAGACTTCTAGTGGAGCCACTCTTTCCATGCTCGTTGCAAGACAGGATGTGTGCGACACATTTGTCGCTTTGGGTTGGTGGGATTCGCAGGTTTGGTGAGTGCGAAATGTTCACTTGTTTTGCGGAGGAAAGTGTTCTCGCCTAAGGCAACCAACCGAAATAGGTTTCGCGGATCTCGCAAACAGCCTATTTCAAATCCACATAACTTGATAATTTACCATGCTGACCCCGGGCTTTAACAAGAGTGAAGCATGGTGGTGATGTGGCTGAAACAGGCCCTTAAGGACCTAGGATTGTTAAAGAAACTTCAATGGAAACCACCAGGTACAGAACAAGCTTGTTCACTCACCACTTATGTTACCATAATGCGGTAATCGCCTAAAGGGCAGCTAAGGGTATATTTCTGACAAATTACGGGATGATTATATCCTGACTACAAATGGCCACACGAGGAAGATACCTCGTGATCAGCACATCCAAGGCACTGACATACGTACGAATGCGCATCAGATGAGGCAAGCCCATCAGCTTCCCCACCCCTTTCTGCGTCACTGTGGAATCCCACAGATCAAGCCGCTCCAATTCACTCAACTGTGCGACCAGCTCCATACCAGCATCAGTGACACCAGGTGGCACTGCTAAGATCTTCAGCTTGGTCAGCGAGAGAAGGTGCCGCAGCCCATCGTCCTTCACACCAGTGGAACCCAGGTGGAGATCTTCGAGGTGCCCCAGCTTGCCCACATGCACCATGCCGGCACTTGTCACACCCCGGCAGCCGACCAGATCGAGCAGGGTGAGTGACGAGAGGGCTGCCACATGGTGCAAGGCAGCATCAGTGACAGTGGTGCCCACGAGGCTGAGGATGTGAAGGGTGCTGCTGAGCACCCCAATGCCGTGCAAGGCATCGTCTGAGATGGGTGTGTTGCGCATGTCCAGCCCGCGCAGCTGGGGCAGCCTGTAGAGCTGCTTGATACCCTCTGCGGTGAATCCAGAGGAGCCATCAAGGCCGATGGACTGCAGGTGCTGCATGGTCGAAATTCGCCCGAGGGCTGCGTCTGAGAGGCACGAGATGTTCTTTGCGTCCAATGAGGTGCGAGCTGGCGTTGCTGAGAAGATGGCCTGAGAAGGGTGCACATGGATGATGGACGACACACAAGGCTACCATCAGATCAACGTGAGGGCACAAGGCAGTGTTGCTTTTGCATACAACCTGACAAGAACACAGACCCCATCAGCAGCACCTAGAGCGGAAATCCGCAGCACCCTGAGCCCAACCCCATCTAGCAACACTCACAACATACCATACCTCCCATATCTTCTCGACACCACATTTCAGTTGACCCAGTTCATTCTTCACGGCTGCCAGCTCCCCCCTTGCTGTTGTCAACTCGTGGAGAGGAAGTGACACAAAGGGATGAGCAGACTATCTTTGCAATAAAAATGGCACTCAAGCACCCGAATACATGCGCCTTGCAGGTTTCCTTGCGCCAATTGGACGCCCTCAAGCACCCAAATACACCCAATAACACCCAAATGCACCCAACTCCAAGCCCTGCGTACCGATTCATTGTGTGCCAGGGTCTCTTCCAGCGCCAAGGCACGATTCTTGTGGTCTTCCAGATCTGCCTTCACTCCCACCAGCTCCTCCACTTGCCCTCTCAGCTCATTTGAAAGAACTGCTCCCCTTCCCTCAGCCTCCCCCACCCTTTTCCTCGTTGCTTCCAGCTCGGTAATGATCGCTGTCACTTTTGTCTCCAGGGCCTCTTGCCTCTTGAGCAATTCACCTTTCTGCCCTAAACTGGTCTCGACGACTTTACTTGCAAGCTCCCTGCATGCGGGATGGGAACACACCGGGGAATGATGATTGTTTAAAAAACATTACACAATGTTTATCTAAAGAAAAGAACTAAAATAAACAAATAATTAAATCAAATCCGCAGCAACATGTATGCACTGAGAGTTCAAGGGGCACAAGTTCGGAAGGATGCAAGACTGTAGTGATGAGGGGCGAAACATGCACAGGCACCAAGAGAATGACACTAAGACAGGAAGGGGGATGCGCATAGAGGAAGGCAGACGGACATGAAGAGGGAGGAGCTCCGAAGGACGAAGGCCATGAGCAGCCCATTGACTGCCCCATCCTCTTCACACGTGCGAGCCATGGAGGGCTCGAGACCTCGAAGCACGAGGAAGGAATCTGAAGCGCATGGGCGGAGGACGGAACCTGATATATAGGGGAGGAGGAAGTGAGGGAGTAGCCAGAGAGAGGAGTAAGGGGGTCTGACAGAGAGGGCGAGAAAAGGGAGGAAAGAAGGGGAAGACACAAATTGCATGGGAGGTGAAAGCGAAAGTTTACCTCGGCTATTTTGTACGATGGCGTGCTTCTTTAGAGCGGGTTTATTCTCCTTAGCTTTGCAATTTGAAGAATCGGCCTCAAGCAGGAAGGACCTGCAGCATTCAGGCATGGTGGTTAGGTGGTTTCCGTAAAGCAAGGGGGCAGAAACAGAGTCTCAGCGCGAGACATAGGAACGTCTCAAGGTAGAAAATTTGCGAAATCACAGGCATATTTGACAAACTAGAATGGCTACGTGTTAATGGGAAGGCGTCGCTGCCTTGCCTATCCTCTTGGCTTCAAGCGACCTGATCTTGCGGAACGAGTGAAGGCCCAAACGGAGGAGGAATAGGAGAAGAGAAGCAGAGTGGAGATGGCAGGGAAAGAATGAGCTAGTTTGAATTGCGAGATATGCTGTGACGGACAAATAAGGAATGAGGACTGATTGAATGAGGCGAGGGTCTCTTTTAACGGGTAAAACAATGCTGAAGGACGTACAACCGTGGAGCCGTGCGTGCGTTTTGAGTCGACTCAAAACACACACGGGTAAAACAATGCTGAAGGACGTAGCAACCGTGGAGCCGTGCGTGCGCGGTGCCTGACGGGATGTTGGGAGTCGCATCCTACCGTTCGACGCGACTCGCTGTGATCACAACGCGGGATGAACGCGTGACGGCTGTCAGTCATAGCCGCGCTGCAACGTGAGACCATGAAAGTTGTCGCACATCATTGGCGACGGCCTGTGCCTGTGGCATCCATTCGGCCTGTGGCGAAATTGGGTCGCATCGATGCTGCTGGCTATGCATGAATCAGCCTCCAACTATCGCAAAAATGCATCTAAATTGCCTCGTCGTCTCCCTTTTAAACCTTTTCGCTATTCGTTCCCATTTGTGCACGCCATGGACGATCGGCTCCATATGATACACTCTCCGCCTGGCGCATGGATGGCAACGGCGCAACGAGGAGAGGGCGGGGATGTCGAAAGCTGGTCCGTTTATTCTTCTGACATCACATTGGGAATGAAAATTGTCGATCGCCAAAAGAATGGACTCAAAACGATGGCACAAGATCCGAAATGAAAGATGGCAGACACCATCACAGCAGCAAACGTGAACAAGGCGTGAGCAAATGTCAGTCGAAGATGGCAGATGAAGGGACAGAGAGGGGGAGGCGTTGGATTGGAAGGCGAGATGGACGACGGCCATGGATCATCGCCTGACTGGCTCTTGGCGATGCCACAGCAAACCCACACCAGCAATGGAGGGGACAACGTGGGCTCGTTTGCTGATGGCCTGGCTATTCACCCAGCAGCACTCGAATCTCTCGAGTTCGAACGCATGCGTTGCCTTGCCTTCCACGATAAACCGTACCGGAACGCTCTACACCACTTGTGACTGACACTCGGATTCCCAACGGAAATTTGTCAGGTTACCATGTTTGTCAACGACAGCCCTTTCGTGCTCGGCACTTCGTCGGGGCTATGTCACAGATTCATCTCGAGCATTCACATATTTTGTTCCCGCATATCCCCCACCCATCTCCCCCTTCTTTCTGCATCGTTCATGAGCACATCGCATGCGCCGTCCGTGCAGTAGTCGCCCCCTAGCTCTCTCTCCGTCGTGCCGCTGGCGCTGCGCTCGTCAGTCGCACGCCAATGGTCTCACGTCGCGATGGCGCCGTCTCTGTCTGCCGGCGGAGTGGGTCTGTCCGCAGCGCGACCATCCACAAGCGGGTTATCAGCCGGCTTTAATCAGCGGAGACTAACATTCTTCCCTGATTCAGAGCTTGTGGGAGAGGCGCTTGCGCCGGTTAATGTGGCGTTCGAAGGTGAGCAAGTTCGACAAAATGAGTTTACCGTATTTCTTTTTGTTGCTGCCATCTCTCGTTTTCTGCAATCCGACGTTTAAGGTCCTTATTGAGCTGTTGAGCATAATTCCATATGTTCGAAGAATTCGCCGCACGAGAAGCCTTACGAAACCATAACTGGAAAACAAGAAACAGACCAGACATTCTAGCGATGAATTAGACATTGCGTTTCATACTGAATACATTTATTTCTGCTTTTACCGGTAACAAAGCACTTTTATTCCACCATCCCCGTCTCCAGCGACAGCGCCAGCAGCGGTTTCCACGTCCTCCGCTTTCTGCCAGTCGGCGCAGCCCGCCGTGCGCCAGCGCAGGGGGAGGCGCGGCATGTCAGCAGTAGCGGCGCAGGCTGTGCGCGGCGAAGGCGTTGTGGGCCTCACCGTCCCGGGTAGCGCCGTCCTGCCCTCGGTACAGTGCCACTGCCCTCTGCATATTGCCACTGCCCTCCAATATAATGGCACGGATATAAAAACTGACATACGTCTCGTCTTCCCTCCTCTTCCCCTCTCCGCACAGTTTCCTGGTCCCCCTCTCTCCCGCCCTTCCCCCCTCCATCCCATCATGAGTTTTCATCCCTTCCTCTCCTTCTATCCCCACCCGTTTTCTCCATGTGTCGCCTCTTGTCCCCCACCCCACCCTAGGCAGGTGATTCTCTCCTTCGACCCCTCCTCGCCGCCGCTCTCCCTCCCCACCGACCTGCTCCTCCTCGCTGTCTTCGACTCCGCCCTCTCCCGCGATGACACGTCAGCAGCCAACTTCACCGGTTTCGCTGCCGACGCACCAGGCGGTGCTGAGCTGGCATCTATCGACGCCACGCTGTCAGGCGCCCTCGCTGAGCTGGCATTTGACCTGGATTTTAGAGCGAAACCGGGGCAGGTTTCGCAAATCCTTCGCGTCCCCGGGCAGCCGTTCAAACGAATTGCGCTGATGGGGCTGGGAAAGCCGGATACGCTTTTGAATGGGGAGGCTGGTGCGTGGCAGAGTGTTTGCTTCGCTATAGCGAGTGCCGCTAAAACGAATCTGGCCAGCAATGTGACCCTCGCGATTGTAGGCAAGCCAGAGCCGGCGGAGGGTGAGGAGATTGAAGACTTAATCGCGGTTCGGGGAATAGTAACGGGCGCCTTAGTCGGCAGCTTCGAGGACGTGCGGTTCAAATCAGAGACGAAGGCGAAGGCAAAGGCTGCGAGCGGTTTGAAGGAGTTGCAAGTGGTGGGGCTGGGTGACGCGGAGTCAGTGCTGCAGAATGTGTTTGAGGCGGAGAGCCTGGCGGCCGGAATCATCCTCACCAGGGAGCTCGTCAACGCGCCGCCCAATGTGCTCACGCCAGCTGCGCTTGCTGACGTGGCGGTGACTCTGGCTGCCAGTCACGTGGACGTGCTGAGTGTGCGTGTGCTGGAGAGGGAGGAGTGCGCGGCGCTGGGCATGGGCGCTTACATGGCAGTGGCGGAGGCATCAGCGGCGCACAACCCGCCCAAGTTCATTCATCCGTCTCACGTACACGCCGCCTGCTGCTGCTGCAGAGGATGGTGCTGATGGTGGTGAAGGGGGTGAGGAGAAGCCGTTGACGAAGCTGGCTCTGGTCGGCAAGGGACTCACCTTCGACAGGTACGCATGCATGGGGCTGCTTCTTGTTGCTTCTCATGCCTCCTTGTGGCTCCTCATGAGTCCTCATTCCCCCTCTCCAACCCCGGGCCCCTCCCTTCTTCCCTATTCCGTGCCCTTCCCCTTCCCCTTCTCCCTTCCCGCCACCGTCCATCTCAGCTGGCCAGTGGCGGGTACAACCTCAAGGCGGGGCCTGGCTCCATGATGCTTTTCATCAAAATCTCCCATCCCATCCCCACCCATCCCCACCCATCCCCACCCATCTCCATCCATCTCCACCCATCCCCACCCATCTCCACCCATCCCCTACCCTCCTATGAGCCAGTGGCGGGTACAACCTCAAGGCGGGGCCGGGGTCAACGATTCACCTGATGAAGTTTGACATGGGTGGCGCTGCTGCTGTGCTAGGTGCTGCCAAGGGCATCGCTGCCATCCAGTTGCCCGGGGTCGAGGTGAGGGGGCTTGGCCTCCTGCTCTCTGTTCACCTGCTCTCCAACCACCTGCTCTCCATTCATCTGCTCTCGTAGCACTCTTTAGAAACTTAGAAGGATACCGTGTTTTTCAAACGCGTGCTGCGGCTGCCACAGGGATGACATGGGCCGTGGGCCATGGCTGACGTTCACCTCCCAGGGAATTTGTGGGTGGAGAGGGTTGTCAAAGCGTCTTGTTTAGAGCACGATGCTGCGAGATGCAATGGGGCGTGAAGCCGAGTGCGTGGTGTTGCGCTTGTTTGTTACCCCTTTCCTGCGCACCCCTTGCTGTTTGCATAGAGTGGAATGTTGGATGGGACGACATGCAGGCGTCATGCTGCTGTTCATGTGATGTCTGTTCGTGTGTGTGTGCCTTGCCGTGCATGTGGGTGGGCGCACCTCACATGTGTTCCGTCAGGTGCATTTCATCATAGCAGCGTGTGAGAACATGATCAGTGAAGTCGGCATGAAGCTGGGCGACATCATCACTGCCTCTAATGGCAAAACCATTGAGGTGAGGCGAGACCATTGAGGTGAGGCGAGACCATTGAGGTGAGGCGAGAGCATTGAGGCCCTTGTCTTGTCCTCGTCGTCTGCGCCATTCCCACCGCCCTCGCCACCACCACCTGCTCCTTGCTCCTCGCCCCGCCCTTGTTCCTCTTGGCATTGCCACCAAACACCAAACACCAAACACCAAACACCAAACACCAAACACCAAACACCAAACACCAAACACCAAACACCAAACACCAAACACCAAACACCAAACACCAAACACCAAACACCAAACACCAAACACCAACCACCAACCACCAAACACCAACCACCAACCACCAAACACCAAACACCAACCACCAAACACCAACCACCAACCACCAACCACCAACCACCAAACACCAAACACCAACCACCAACCACCAACCACCAACCACCAACCACCAAACTCCAACCACCAACCACCAACCACCAACCACCAACCACCAACCACCAACCACCAACCACCAACCACCAACCACCAACCACCAAACACCAAACACCAAACACCAAACACCAAACACCAAACACCAAACACCAAACACCAAACACCAAACACCAAACACCAAACACCAAACACCAAACACCAAACACCAAACACCAAACACCAAACACCAAACACCAAACACCAAACACCAAACACCAAACACCAAACACCAAACACCACACACCACACACCAAACACCAAACACCAAACACCAAACACCAAACACCAAACACCAAACACCAAACACCAAACACCAAACACCAAACACCAAACACCAACCACCAACCACCAACCACCAAACCACCAACCACCAACCACCAAACACCAAACACCAAACACCAAACACCAAACACCAAACACCAAACACCAAACACCAAACACCAAACACCAAACACCAAACACCAAACACCAAACACCAACCAACAACCACCAACCACCAACCACCAACCACCAACCACCAACCACCAACCACCAACCACCAACCACCAACCACCAACCACCAACCACCAACCACCAACCACCAAACACCAAACACCAAACACCAAACACCAAACACCAAACACCAAACACCAAACACCAAACACCAAACACCAAACACCAACCTCCAAACACCACACACCACACACCAAACACCAAACACCAAACACCAAACACCAAACACCAAACACCAAACACCAAACACCAAACACCAAACACCAAACACCAAACACCAAACACCAAACACCAAACACCAAACACCAAACACCAAACACCAAACACCAAACACCAAACACCAAACACCAAACACCAAACACCAACCACCAACCACCAACCACCAAACACCAAACACCAAACACCAAACACCAAACACCAAACACCAAACACCACACACCACACACCACACACCACACACCACACACCACACACCACACACCACACACCACACACCAAACACCAAACACCAAACACCAAACACCAAACACCAAACACCAAACACCAAACACCAAACACCAAACACCAAACACCACACACCACACACCAAACACTACACACCAAACACCAAACACCAAACACCAAACACCAAACACCAAACACCAAACACCAAACACCAAACACCAAACACCAAACACCAAACACCAAACACCAAACACCAAACACCAAACACCAAACACCAAACACCAAACACCACACACCACACACCAAACACTACACACCAAACACCAAACACCAAACACCAAACACCAAACACCAAACACCAAACACCAAACACCAAACACCAAACACCAAACACCAAACACCAAACACCAAACACCAAACACCAAACACCACACACCACACACCACACACCAAACACCACATTTCAGCCAGCCCCACTGCGCTTCACTCCTGCCGCACATTCACTTAGAGCACAGTGAGGTTTTAAGTTAAAGCATTAGGTTTTTTTTTTTTTTTTTTTTTTTTTTTTTTTTTGCGTTTGCTTCTCCATATATCTCCACCCCACCCTCCCTCCCCACATGCCTCTCTTCCTCGACCACACCTCCGTGTGGTGGCATTGAATGGCGTTGCATGCACAGGTCGGTTGTTCACAGCAGATGTTCATTCCCTCATCCTCTTCTGGCAGGTGAATAACACGGAGAGAGCAGGAGATTAGCATCAACAGCTTTTGTAAATGCCTCATAACGCATTGATCTCCTCCCCTTCCCCGTCCCCTCCTCCCCTTCCCCGTCCCCTCCTCCCCGTTCAACCCCTGCAGGTGAACAACACGGACGCGGAGGGGCGGCTGACACTAGCGGATGCGCTGCTGTACGCGCAGCATCAGGGCGCCCAGAAGATCGTGGATGTCGCCACTCTCACTGGCACATGCGCCGTCGCCCTCGGGACTGACATTGCTGGTACGCCCTCGGGACTGACATTGCTGGTACGCCCTCGGGACTGACATTGCTGCTATCACACTGGCGTGCACTGCTGCTATCACACTGGCATGCACTGCTGCTATCACACTGGCATGCACTGCTGCTATCACACTGGCGTGCACTGCTGCTATCACACTGGCATGCACTGCTGCTATCACACTGGCATGCACTGCTGCTATCACACTGGCATGCACTGCTGCTATCACACTGGCATGCACTGCTGCTATCACACTGGCATGCACTGCTGGTCGAGCCTTCGAATCTTTTTATGATGGTGGTACGCCATGCGCGCACCAGTGTGCTGCATAACTTGTCTTTTTCCCTTTTTTTCTTCCAAGGAGTCGGAGATGAATGATATTTGACCATGCTTCACACTGCTGGTGCGCATTGTGTATTTCCTTTTATAGGCATGCATCCGTACTCGTGTGCACATTCCCTTGCACACTCGGCCCCAACACCCAAGCACCACCTCCTCCTCCCTTCCTCCCACCACCCGCAGGTCTCTTCACCCCGAGCGATCTGATGGCAGCGCAGCTGGAGTCTTCCTCCAAGAAGAGTGGCGAGAAGGTGTGGCGCATGCCCATGGAGGAGGCGTACTGGGAGGGCATGCACAGCAAGCATGCTGACATGCTCAACACGGGCCCCCGACAGGGAGGCTCCATCACTGCAGCGCTCTTCCTCAAGCAGGTGGGTGGAAGATGAGAGAGGGGAAGGCACCACAACCCTTATTGCTTCCTGCAGTTGTTCAGCAGGAGCAGACAAGAGGGGGAGAGTGTGCTTGTTTCTCTGCCACTCCTTCATGCCGTGCTGACCAGAATTACTCCTTGGTGGTCCGTGTGTGTTGCAGTAGCTCCTCTCCTCCTCCCGTCTCTCTCTCACCTACCCATGAATCACCAGAATCTGTGTGGATTGCAGCAAGGGGTGAATTCTCTTTCTCTCTCTTCTCCTGCCGCTTTGTTCCCTGCCACCGTTCCCGGGGAGGGCACCAGTTTGTGGCGAAGGGGCTGCCATGGGCGCTCTTGGATATTGCAGGGCCGGTGTGCAGTGAGAAGGTGGGCGGAGGCACAGGCTATGGTGCGAGCCTGCTGTACCACTGGGTGGCATTGCACTCCATCTTCACATCTCACTTGGACTAGCTGTCGCTTGTGCTGGGCTGAGAAAAGCCCTGTGATCCTTTACGGTAATAGATTTAAGGTAGAAGTAACATGGAAAGCAACCATGCAGTAAGTTCTGTCATTTTGTTGAAACATATTCTCTATTGTTTTCCTTACATCCTTCAACCAGTGAGTGCTTTCTCTTGCATTCCTTCCATTCTCCGTGTCAAACCACAGCTCACACAGTATCAGAGGAGCCGCTCTGCATGGCAATCTGGTGAGCACGGGCAATGGAAGCATTGAAGTTGAGATCGCTGGACGTGTCAATCTCGCTGTCGATGCGCGACGCCACCTTGTCCACCTCCACTCCCACTATCTCCCCCCTCCCTCACCATTTGATATCCTGTCATGGTGCGGTTTGGAGTCCTTTTCCATCCTTCCGCCCTTCAACCTGATACTGCTTGTACAATAGGCCAAGTGCATCAGATAGACGCTGTCAAACCACAGCTCACACAGTATGAGAGGAGCCGCTCTGCATGGCAATCTGGTGAGCACGGGCAATGGAAGCGTTGAAGTCGAGGTCGCTGGACGTGTCAATCTCGCTGTCGATGCGCGATGCCACCTTGTCCACCTCCTCGCCCACTATCTCCCCCCTCACCGCCACCAGCTCCCCCAACACCTTGCCCATGGAGGGGCGCGAGGCCGTGGGCATGGCGGTGCAGGAGAGAGCCAGGCGGGCGAGGCGCAGCAGAATGTCATCCGGGGCGTCCAAGAGAGGGTCTTTGAAGGCTGCCACTGAATCGGACGCCACCAGTGGCTCCACCTGCACGGATGGGAGGAGGGAGGAGGGAGGAAGCAGCAGAATGTCATCCGAGTCGTCCGGGCAAGGGTTTTTGAAGGCTGCGACTGAATCGGATTTACCAACGGCTCCACCTGCAAAGATGGGAGGAGGGAGGAGGCAGCAGAATGTCATCCGGGGCGTCCAGGCGAGGGTCTCTGAAGGCCGCCACTGAAATGGTTTTTACACATGGCTCCACCCGCATGGATGGGAGGGGGGAGGAGGGAGGAGGGAGGAGGGAGGAGGGAGGAGGGAGCAGAATGTCATCCAGGGCGTCCAGACAAGGGTCATCTCTGAAGGCTGTGATTGAATTGGATGCCACCAGTGGCTCTACCTGCAGGGACGGGAGAAGGAGGCTGTGTGAATGCAGCTGCAATGCTGTGGAGGGGCTGTGGTGGTGTAAGGATGCGCTGGGAAGGATCAGACAGTCTCACATAAAGCATCAGCTCTCAGCTCGCACATTGCTCCCCCTCAACCATTGCTTCCCTCATGCCTCAACCATTGCTTCCCTCATGCCTCAACCATTGCTCCCCTCGTGCCTAACCATTGCTCCCCTCGTGCCTCAACCATTGCTTCCCTCGTGCCTCACCCATAGCTCCCCTCGTGCCTCACCCATTGCTTGAGGTTGATATGGCCGTCCTTTGCCTCTTGCACTGCCTTGCGCCCCGTGATCACCGCCAGCATCACCACCCCAAAGCTGCCATCACAAAGCAAACAACAGAATTTGAAAGAACTGCTTTTTTTTGCAGTGAAGATGATGACCAGGCACTCCCCCTAAACCCTAGTCACGTTCCACTGCCCTCTCACGTGCTCTACACCCGCATGTAGTCGATTGCACCGGCGCACATCAGTTCTATTTCTTCACCCGTACCATGAGCCATAGGGGTTGCCTCTCCTCACCTGTATACATCGGCCGTGGGGGTGGCCTTGCGTGACTTGCAGTAAGCAAGGTCCACATAGCCCTGTGTGCCCATCATTCACCAGCTTGCACCACTCAGCACCGCTCTTTACCTGTAAACATCAGCCATGGGGGTGGCCTTGTGTGACTTGCAGTAGGCGGGGTCCACAAAGCCCGGTGTGCCCATCATTCGCGTGGCTGCCACTGTTGTGCCTGCAGCCGTGCCGCCACTCAGCTTCACCAGCCCAAAATCCGCAATCTTGGCCTGCGCTCACTCACACCACAACGGCAGGAGCAGCAGCAGGGGCACCACCAGCACCACACAGAATGGCCTGGTGACACAAGGTGGCTGCACACTTACAGCACCACGTTGTGGTTTAAGGCCTTAACAGAGGAATGAGTGAGGTGCAATGAAGAGTCGGGGGTGATCATAACGACAGCAGTGAAAGGCTTAAAAGTGCAGGGATTGCTGGGAGCAGGGATTGCTGGGAGCAGGGATTTCTGTGAGCAGGGATTTCTGTGAGCGTGGATTGCTGGGAGGAAGCATGCCTGCATGGTAGTGCTGAGGAGGATGTTGGCGGGCTTGATGTCACGGTGAACAATGCCAAAGTCATGCAGGTACTGCAACCCCTTGGCCACGCCAATCAAGATGTCGACTCGCTGGCGCAGGGAAAGCGGAGTGGCGGCACCGGGTGCGATCCAAGCATCGAGGTCATGGTTGGGCATGAACTTGTAGACGAGTATTTGCTCCATGGTGCGCGATGCCGGGTCAAACGCGATGCAGTAGCCCAGCAGCCGCACCAGATTGGGGTGGTGCTTCGATGCCATCTCCCTCACCTGCCAGGGGGGGGGGGGGGAGAGGAGAAAAAGGTGGAAGGGGAAAAAGATGGGGAAAATACAAGGGGTCAGTTGTATGGCATGGGCGATTGCAAAGAGCACCTGGGAAGCACACGAGGGTCACCTCTCTCTGGAAGTCGTTGGTGAGCACTCGAGCACGCTTCACCGCCCACACCTCGCTCCCTCCGTGCGGGTTCACGCCTCTGTACACGTCGCCAAAGCTGCCGCTGCCAATCCTGTTGCGCTCCGCCCAGTCCCCCGTGGCTGCTGCCATGTCCTCCAGAGAATACTCCTGACACACATCCGCCTGCGCCGCCCCCACCTCCACCACCTTCCTCCGCACTCCCTGCTGTTGCTGCTGCTGCTGCTGCCGCCGCCGCCGCTGCTGCTGCTGCCGCTGCTGACGATGCTGCTTTTGTGTTCTCTATGACCATGGCTGGAAAGTGATTCAAGGGATGTGTGCGGTGAGGCGAGGCAACAACATGGATGGGAGGTAGTACAGAGTATACGTAGGGGTACAGTAGAAGGACCCGATGGATGGCATGGCGAAAGTCTACGTGTGTGTGTATTGTAGAGTCGAGGTTAAGAAAAACACGTCAGAGCAAATGCTTTTGACGGTTGGATAGCGAGAGGAGATGATGGGCGCATGAAATGGAGGAATGCATGGGAAGTGGAGAGAAGATATAGTTCGGGACCAGGAGACAGAGGGGTGATGCGAAGAGGGCTGTGAAGGAGGGAGTGCGAGATAAAGAAGTGGAAGTGAAGGGGTGGATGGGAGAGAGTGGAGATGGCAGAGCTAGGAAGAGAGTCGCACCCTCGCAGTCCTCCTTGCTTGCAGGGACAGCCCTCGAGAATGCCTTTGCTTGGCCGTGCCTCCGCCACAGCAGTGCACCGAGCAGCCCTGCCAGCAGGAGGGCAGCCACGGCAGCAACAGCGATGCCGGCAATGGCTGCTGTGGACAGACCCCCTTGCGATGCAGGGTTGGTTGCTGAGGGGAGGTGGAAGGCAGACGATATAGGCACAGTAACATCACCGAGTAACAGCATTGGTCAAGAGATATGAGTGTGATTTGCCGTCTTGAGTGAACCACTCAACTGTGCGTTTGACGGGGAGCACAAGACACTCGAATCCTCTACAGTAGGTATTTGAAGCACATGGTCGTACCTGAAGGTGCTGCATACCTGTAGACAAAGCATCAGTTCGACCTCGCTGATCCAACCAGCCAGCTATACTCAACCCAAAGCAGGTGCA
Organism: Closterium sp. Yama58-4; assembly: GCA_947470075.1. NCBI lineage: Eukaryota > Viridiplantae > Streptophyta > Zygnematophyceae > Desmidiales > Closteriaceae > Closterium > Closterium sp. Yama58-4. The sequence continues at coordinate 744,650 of CANIUD010000163.1, forward strand.
GGTCGATTCAACCCGACCCCGGATCAAGACCCACTCGACGGGCTTTTAGGGGTGAGTCAGTTGATCCGAGGGCGGGTCGGGTTGAACCGATCCGCCATTTTATATAACCGCCTGGTGATTTGCCGGTTTGGCCTGCCTGGTGCATTGGCGATTTTTTCCCTCGATTCGCGCAAATCGATTTTGACCACCGGTCCCTGTATCAGAACAGCCATTTTGGAGGTCGATTCGTGCAGATTGAAGCATTTTGACAGCCGATTGGCACATATCAAATCAACCACCTTGGCAGTCGATCCGCGTGGCTGATGGGTTAAGTAGGTCCGGCTTGACTAAAAACCTGATTCCGGGTCTCGGGACGACCCGACCCGTCCGAGACGGGCCGACCCGGAAAACCCAGGCTGGCCATGTCGGGACTTCGACCCATTCTGGCCAGAAATACCGGGTCGGGTCGATCTGTTCATAGGTACTGCCATGTCAAGACTCCAATGCATACCTGGAGGCGGCGCGAAAATCCAGGCATGCCTTGCAGAAGGCACTGTCAAGGTGCTGCTGAACCTCACAGCTGGTGCCGCTTGGCGGGCATGTGAGTGACGTGCCATTCAGATTCCTGTAGACAAAGAGAACATTGTGACTGATGCGTATCAATCCGTGTTTATTCATAGTTGGTAACGATCTGCTCTTACAGAAGAGCTGTACTTGATAGAAGATTGTGTAAAAATTTAGTCAAGGTACAGATTGGAGCACAGCACGATGCAACATACAGCACAGTGCACCATACAGCACACTGCACCACACGTCATGCTGCACCATACAGGGCAAAGAGGCATACAGGGCAAAGAGGCATACAGGGCAAAGAGGCATACAGGGCAAAGAGGCATACAGGGCAAAGAGGCACACAGGGCAAAGAGGCACACAGGGCAAAGAGGCACACAGGGCAAAGAGGCACACAGGGCAAAGAGGCACACAGGGCAAAGAGGCACACAGGGCAAAGAGGCACACAGGGCAAAGAGGCACACAGGGCAAAGAGGCACACAGGGCAAAGAGGCACACAGGGCAAAGAGGCACACAGGGCAAAGAGGCACACAGGGCAAAGAGGCACACAGGGCAAAGAGGCACACAGGGCAAAGAGGCACACAGGGCAAAGAGGCACACAGGGCAAAGAGGCACACAGGGCAAAGAGGCATACAGGACAAAGAGGCATACAGGGCAAAGAGGCACACAGGGCAAAGAGGCACACAGGGCAAAGAGGCAGACAGGGGAAAGAGGCACACAGGGGAAAGAGGCACACAGGGCAAAGAGGCACACAGGGCAAAGAGGCACACAGGGCAAAGAGGCACACAGGGCAAAGAGGCACACAGGGCAAAGAGGCACACAGGGCAAAGAGGCACACAGGGCAAAGAGGCACACAGGGCAAAGAGGCACACAGGGCAAAGAGGCACACAGGGCAAAGAGGCATACAGAGCAAAGAGGCATACAGGGCAAAGAGGCATACAGAGCAAAGAGGCATACAGGGCAAAGAGGCATACAGGGAAAAGAGGCACACAGGGCAAAGAGGCACACAGGGCAAAGAGGCACACAGGGCAAAGAGGCACACAGGGCAAAGAGGCACACAGGGCAAAGAGGCACACAGGGCAAAGAGGCACACAGGGCAAAGAGGCACACAGGGCAAAGAGGCACACAGGGCAAAGAGGCACACAGGGCAAAGAGGCACACAGGGCAAAGAGGCACACAGGGCAAAGAGGCACACAGGGCAAAGAGGCACACAGGGCAAAGAGGCACACAGGGCAAAGAGGCACACAGGGCAAAGAGGCATACAGGACAAAGAGGCATACAGGGCAAAGAGGCACACAGGGCAAAGAGGCACACAGGGCAAAGAGGCACACAGGGGAAAGAGGCACACAGGGCAAAGAGGCACACAGGGCAAAGAGGCACACAGGGCAAAGAGGCACACAGGGCAAAGAGGCACACAGGGCAAAGAGGCACACAGGGCAAAGAGGCACACAGGGCAAAGAGGCACACAGGGCAAAGAGGCACACAGGGCAAAGAGGCACACAGGGCAAAGAGGCACACAGGGCAAAGAGGCACACAGGGCAAAGAGGCACACAGGGCAAAGAGGCACACAGGGCAAAGAGGCACACAGGGCAAAGAGGCACACAGGGCAAAGAGGCACACAGGGCAAAGAGGCACACAGGGCAAAGAGGCACACAGGGCAAAGAGGCATACAGGGAAAAGAGGCACACAGGGCAAAGAGGCACACAGGGCAAAGAGGCACACAGGGCAAAGAGGCACACAGGGCAAAGAGGCACACAGGGCAAAGAGGCACACAGGGCAAAGAGGCATACAGGGCTATACATGGGCACCGAGGCGAGTTTTTCGCCTCGGCTCGTACGAGGCACTCGTTCGAGGGCGAGTGACGAGTTTCATTTTCCCTGAAAAAAACTCGTCCGAGCCGAGGCGAGTTTAACTCGGCGAGTTTTTAGAACTCGACGAGCACTCGTTGCGCTGACGAGCTTTTTGAAAAGCTCGTGCATGTATATGGCAACGAGCCGAGCTTCCCTCGGCTCGACCGAGCTTTCCTTGAAGCTCAGACGAGCTTTTGAAAAGCTCGTGTTATTTAGCCGAGTCACGAGCTTGCATTTGCCCGGAAAAATCTCGTACGAGCAAAACTCGGCTCGGAACAAAGCTCGTACGAGTGTGCCTGGGGACGAGCCAAGTAAAACTCGGCTCGGCTCGTTGCCCATGTATATACAGGGCAAAGAGGCATACAGGGCAAAGAGGCATACAGGGCAAAGAGGCATACAGGGCAAAGAGGCACACAGGGCAAAGAGGCACACAGGGCAAAGAGGCACACAGGGCAAAGAGGCACACAGGGCAAAGAGGCACACAGGGCAAAGAGGCACACAGGGCAAAGAGGCACACAGGGCAAAGAGGCACACAGGGCAAAGAGGCACACAGGGCAAAGAGGCACACAGGGCAAAGAGGCACACAGGGCAAAGAGGCACACAGGGCAAAGAGGCACACAGGGCAAAGAGGCACACAGGGCAAAGAGGCACACAGGGCAAAGAGGCACACAGGGCAAAGAGGCACACAGGGCAAAGAGGCACACAGGGCAAAGAGGCACACAGGGCAAAGAGGCACACAGGGCAAAGAGGCACACAGGGCAAAGAGGCACACAGGGCAAAGAGGCACACAGGGCAAAGAGGCATACAGGACAAAGAGGCATACAGGGCAAAGAGGCACACAGGGCAAAGAGGCACACAGGGCAAAGAGGCACACAGGGCAAAGAGGCACACAGGGGAAAGAGGCACACAGGGCAAAGAGGCACACAGGGCAAAGAGGCACACAGGGCAAAGAGGCACACAGGGCAAAGAGGCACACAGGGCAAAGAGGCACACAGGGCAAAGAGGCACACAGGGCAAAGAGGCACACAGGGCAAAGAGGCACACAGGGCAAAGAGGCACACAGGGCAAAGAGGCACACAGGGCAAAGAGGCACACAGGGCAAAGAGGCACACAGGGCAAAGAGGCACACAGGGCAAAGAGGCACACAGGGCAAAGAGGCACACAGGGCAAAGAGGCACACAGGGCAAAGAGGCACACAGGGCAAAGAGGCACACAGGGCAAAGAGGCACACAGGGCAAAGAGGCACACAGGGCAAAGAGGCACACAGGGCAAAGAGGCACACAGGGCAAAGAGGCACACAGGGCAAAGAGGCACACAGGGCAAAGAGGCACACAGGGCAAAGAGGCACACAGGGCAAAGAGGCACACAGGGCAAAGAGGCACACAGGGCAAAGAGGCATACAGGACAAAGAGGCATACAGGGCAAAGAGGCACACAGGGCAAAGAGGCACACAGGGCAAAGAGGCACACAGGGCAAAGAGGCACACAGGGGAAAGAGGCACACAGGGCAAAGAGGCACACAGGGCAAAGAGGCACACAGGGCAAAGAGGCACACAGGGCAAAGAGGCACACAGGGCAAAGAGGCACACAGGGCAAAGAGGCACACAGGGCAAAGAGGCACACAGGGCAAAGAGGCACACAGGGCAAAGAGGCACACAGGGCAAAGAGGCACACAGGGCAAAGAGGCACACAGGGCAAAGAGGCACACAGGGCAAAGAGGCACACAGGGCAAAGAGGCACACAGGGCAAAGAGGCACACAGGGCAAAGAGGCACACAGGGCAAAGAGGCACACAGGGCAAAGAGGCACACAGGGCAAAGAGGCACACAGGGCAAAGAGGCATACAGGGCTATACATGGGCACCGAGGCGAGTTTTTCGCCTCGGCTCGTACGAGGCACTCGTTCGAGGGCGAGTGACGAGTTTCATTTTCCCTGAAAAAAACTCGTCCGAGCCGAGGCGAGTTTAACTCGGCGAGTTTTTAGAACTCGACGAGCACTCGTTGCGCTGACGAGCTTTTTGAAAAGCTCGTGCATGTATATGGCAACGAGCCGAGCTTCCCTCGGCTCGACCGAGCTTTCCTTGAAGCTCAGACGAGCTTTTGAAAAGCTCGTGTTATTTAGCCGAGTCACGAGCTTGCATTTGCCCGGAAAAATCTCGTACGAGCAAAACTCGGCTCGGAACAAAGCTCGTACGAGTGTGCCTGGGGACGAGCCAAGTAAAACTCGGCTCGGCTCGTTGCCCATGTATATACAGGGCAAAGAGGCATACAGGGCAAAGAGGCATACAGGGCAAAGAGGCATACAGGGCAAAGAGCTTGGTGAGGTTTCCCATGGAGGGAGGGAGGTTCCCAGAGAGGTAAGTCTGCTGAATGTAGCTGCAGCGAAAAGAGGTGTGGGGGAGAGAGGTGTGGGGGAGAGAGGTGTGAGGGAGAGAGGTGTGGGGGAGAGAGGTGTGGGGGAGAGAGGTGTGGGGGAGAGAGGTATGGGGGAGAGAGGTGTGGGGAGAGAGGTGTGGGGGAGAGAGGTGTGGGGGAGAGAGGTGTGGGGAGAGAGGTGTGGGGGAGAGAGGTGTGGGGGAGAGAGGTGTGGGGGAGAGGTGTGGGGGAGAGAGGTGTGGGGGAGAGAGGTGTGGGGGAGAGAGGTGTGGGGGAGAGAGGTGTGGGGGAGAGAGGTGTGGGGGAGAGAGGTGTGGGGGAGAGAGGTGTGGGAGCGAGGAGTGTGCAAAAAGAGAAGAGAGGAAGCACACATCAGGCACCAGTTTTATCACCCAACAGGCCTCAAACAACTCGCCATCGCTATTTATTATTCTCGTGCTCTTGATCAATATATGTAGGGGGAAACAGGTCCAACTTCAAGCAGCGACTTAGAGATTGTGACTGGAACTCAACAATGAGCTCAATATGTTAAGTACGCAGCCTGAATAGAGATCCGTATGGCTCAACCAGGCCGTTTTGAGGAGGCTGGACCCAGTCCTGTCCATAACGGGCCTACCTAACCAGGCTCTAACAGTTGCTCATTAGTCATGCCTAGGGTCTACCACACACGATGGAAGTGACAGGGAAAGCACATCCACTTACAGTGCGTTCAGTTTTGTCAGCTTGCCGATTGACTCTGGAATGCTGCCATTCAGTTCATTGGTCAAAACATCTCTGAAGAAGCCAGGGAGCGCGAAAAACAGGTTTGTATGAGCAAAAACCAAGGAGGCTGGTACTCATTTAGAGTGAGGCCAATTGATCCTTCAGAAATTATGAAAGACCAGCTAAAATCAACTCTGGTTAACCATTACATTGAATATGGGAAGTCGAGGTAAGTTGCAACGAGCCCTTGTTGCAGAAACGAATTCAAGTACGATCAAACAGCCTTGAATATCTTGCCATGAATTACAGTAAGCTCAAATTCGTGAGTCTGCCAATGGTGGATGGAATCGATCCGGTTAGCGCCATCAAACCTAAATCTCTGGCAATGGGCAGGCATGGGAGGAATGTCATTAAGAGAAGGAAAAACCAGATGAAGGTTCCAGCAATTGCATACCTGACAGATTTCAACTGACGGTGAAATTAGCAACGGCACATTTTCACTTGAATCAAGAGCAGCACGCAACAATCTAGATAAAAAAGCATAGAAGATGACAAGCAAAGGTCCGGGGTGCTGAAGAAAACCACAATTATGCCAGGGTTGTCCTATATAGATTCAAGCCCAGAGTTTTGAAAGCTGATTCTACCGTGGAGATTGATCAACACTCCATGTATCTTGCATAAAAGCACTTCATTTGCTCTATACAGATTGGATACCTAAACATCATGTGTCAACATAGTGCTAAATCTAGTCGCTGCTAGCACAACAGCGCATGTGCTGTTCACAGTGGGTCACATCCTCAAAAGCCAACCACATACAGTGTCTCAAGCCTCTCCAGGCTGCCAATGTACTCTGGAATAGGGCCATTCATGAAATGATTGAAACCAAGGCTTCTGATGTCAAAGGAGTAGGGAAGTGGGAAAGGGGGGGAGAACGGGAGGGAAAACAATAGGGGGGAGGAAGTGGGGGTGTTTCAGTGGGTTAATCATATGAAGTAGATGGGCAAAAACTTGTGCTGATATGGCTCATCTCAGCTTTTTTGGGCTCTTGGTGAGCTGGCCACTGCAAATGCCTACCTAATACGATTAACAGATTGCGGATGGCGGCAGCTGCGTAACGATTATTGCAACAAAAATAAAGGGCAATTCTCGCAACAATACACTTTTCTTACTGATTGTGGCCACAGTAGTTGGCGTAGTATTGGTCCTTGCAGCTAATGGCTTTTATGCAGCTAACCTACGATGGCCTATAGCGTTTTTTAGGACTACGTAAACATCAGTGGTAGCGCTCACTAACGCTAACACTAATAAACGTTAACGAACGCCCTTGACTAACGGCAGGCAGGGGTGAAAAAATAAAAATTGAAAAGAAACTACAGAACTTTTACCCACTTTCGTGTTTGATTACTGCAATGCATGGTGAGAACACATGTACGTTAAGGACGTGTGGAGAAAACACATGTAGGACAAGGACGTATGGAAAAAACATAAGCCAAGTAAGTTTGAGTTTGTGGAGGGAGAAGTGGGGGAAAGATTGCGTATAAAGATGGAGCAGGCAGGCATGGAATGCGCACGAAATTTCAGGCTGAAACATCGACATGCTGTTCCGTGCGGCACCCAACTCATTTTGCTTTAAAGTCATCCGTCTCACACCTAGCTGCTCGAAAACGTTAGCCCAAAACTAGACAGTCGTTCGTAACGTAGAAAGTACATAAACGTTCGTAAATGTAAGTCGACGTTGACGTTTAGTCCAGGGTTTGGGGTTTAAGGTTTAGGATACTGCATTCTTACTGGTTCTTGCACAAGCGTTTTCCTCTAACAAACATTCACTGCATACAGCAGTTGCTAGAATTAGAAGTTTTTGCAACAAACAGTATTCGGAGGTTGATCAAGTTGACAAAACTTGAAGGAATGGAGTTCCCCAACGAGTTATGATCCAGAGACCTGGGATATTACGAAGGGGCTAGCATGATTGGCAAGGTGAGGGACTGATTCAGCATGAAAAAGAAGGTGCTTTAAGAACCTGACTTGAATAGAAGTGTAGTGTACACATATGGTTGTAGCCTGTGCTCTCCAGTCCACAACTCGTGGACGAGCGGAGCCCGGTACAAGCGAACCACGGTACAAGCGAACCACGGTACAAGCGCGAACCCCGGTACAAGCGAACCCCGGTACAAGCGAACCCCGGTACAAGCGAACCACGGTACAAGCGAACCACGGTACAAGCAAACCACGGTACAAGTGAACCACGGTACAAGCGAACCACGGTACAAGCGAACCACGGTACAAGCGAACCACGGTACAAGCGAACCACGGTACAAGCGAACCACGGTACAAGCGAACCACGGTACAAGCGAACCACGGTACAAGCGAACCACGGTACAAGCGAACCACGGTACAAGCGAACCACGGTACAAGCGAACCACGGTACAAGCGAACCACGGTACAAGCGAACCACGGTACAAGCGAACCACGGTACAAGCGAACCACGGTACAAGCGAACCACGGTACAAGCGAACCACGGTACAAGCGAACCACGGTACAAGCGAACCACGGTACAAGCGAACCCCGGTACAAGCGAAACCCGGTACAAGCGAACCACGGTACAAGCGAACCACGGTACAAGCGAACCACGGAACAAGCGAACCACGGTACAAGCGAACCACGGTACAAGGGAACCACGGTACAAGGGAACCACGGTACAAGCGAACCACGGTACAAGCGAACCACGGTACAAGCGAACCACGGTACAAGCGAACCACGGTACAAGCGCGAACCCCGGTACAAGCGAACCCCGGTACAAGCGAACCCCGGTACAAGCGAACCACGGTACAAGCGAGCCACGGTACAAGCGAACCACGGTACAAGCGAACCACGGTACAAGTGAACCACGGTACAAGTGAACCACGGTACAAGCGAACCACGGTACAAGCGAACCACGGTACAAGCGAACCACGGTACAAGCGAACCCCGGTACAAGCGAACCCCGGTACAAGCGAACCACGGTACAAGCGAACCACGGTACAAGCGAACCACGGTACAAGCGAACCACGGTACAAGCGAACCACGGTACAAGCGAACCACGGTACAAGCGAACCACGGTACAAGCGAACCACGGAACAAGCGAACCACGGTACAAGCGAACCACGGTACAAGCGAACCACGGTACAAGCGAACCCCGGTACAAGCGAACCCCGGTACAAGCGAACCACGGTACAAGCGAACCACGGAACAAGCGAACCACGGTACAAGCGAACCACGGTACAAGCGAACCACGGTACAAGGGAAACACGGTACAAGGGAACCACGGTACAAGCGAACCACGGTACAAGCGAACCACGGTACAAGCGAACCACGGTACAAGCGAACCACGGTACAAGCGCGAACCCCGGTACAAGCGAACCCCGGTACAAGCGAACCCCGGTACAAGCGAACCACGGTACAAGCGAACCACGGTACAAGCGAACCACGGTACAAGCGAACCACGGTACAAGCGAACCACGGTACAAGCGAACCACGGTACAAGCGAACCACGGTACAAGCGAACCCCGGTACAAGCGAACCCCGGTACAAGCGAACCACGGTACAAGCGAACCACGGTACAAGCGAACCACGGTACAAGCGAACCACGGTACAAGCGAACCACGGTACAAGCGAACCACGGTACAAGCGAACCCCGGTACAAGCGAACCACGGTACAAGCGAACCACGGTACAAGCGAACCACGGAACAAGCGAACCACGGTACAAGCGAACCACGGTACAAGCGAACCACGGTACAAGGGAAACACGGTACAAGGGAACCACGGTACAAGCGAACCACGGTACAAGCGAACCACGGTACAAGCGAACCACGGTACAAGCGAACCACGGTACAAGCGCGAACCCCGGTACAAGCGAACCCCGGTACAAGCGAACCCCGGTACAAGCGAACCACGGTACAAGCGAACCACGGTACAAGCGAACCACGGTACAAGCGAACCACGGTACAAGCGAACCACGGTACAAGCGAACCACGGTACAAGCGAACCACGGTACAAGCGAACCCCGGTACAAGCGAACCCCGGTACAAGCGAACCACGGTACAAGCGAACCACGGTACAAGCGAACCACGGTACAAGCGAACCACGGTACAAGCGAACCACGGTACAAGCGAACCACGGTACAAGCGAACCACGGTACAAGCGAACCCCGGTAGAAGCGAACCCCGGTACAAGCGAACCCCGGTACAAGCGAACCACGGTACAAGCGAACCACGGTACAAGCGAACCACGGTACAAGCGAACCACGGTACAAGCGAACCACGGTACAAGGGAACCACGGTACAAGGGAACCACGGTACAAGCGAACCACGGTACAAGCGAACCACGGTACAAGCGAACCACGGTACAAGCGCGAACCCCGGTACAAGCGAACCCCGGTACAAGCGAACCCCGGTACAAGCGAACCACGGTACAAGCGAACCACGGTACAAGCGAACCACGGTACAAGCGAACCACGGTTCAAGCGAACCACGGTACAAGCGAACCACGGTACAAGCGAACCCCGGTACAAGCGAACCCCGGTACAAGCGAACCCCGGTACAAGCGAACCACGGTACAAGCGAACCACGGTACAAGGGAACCACGGTACAAGCGAACCACGGTACAAGCGAACCACGGTACAAGCGAACCACGGTACAAGCGAACCACGGTACAAGCGAACCACGGTACAAGCGAACCACGGTACAAGCGAACCACGGTACAAGCGAACCACGGTACAAGCGAACCACGGTACAAGCGAACCACGGTACAAGCGAACCCCGGTACAAGCGAACCCCGGTACAAGCGAACCACGGTACAAGCGAACCACGGTACAAGCGAACCACGGTACAAGCGAACCACGGTACAAGCGAACCACGGTACAAGCGAACCTCGGTACAAGCGAACCACGGTACAAGCGAACCACGGTACAAGCGAACCACGGTACAAGCGAACCCCGGTACAAGCGAACCACGGTACAAGCGAACCACGGTACAAGCGAACCACGGTACAAGCGAACCACGGTACAAGCGAACCACGGTACAAGCGAACCACGGTACAAGCGAACCACGGTACAAGCGAACCACGGTACAAGCGAACCACGGTACAAGCGAACCCCGGTACAAGCGAACCCCGGTACAAGCGAACCCCGGTACAAGCGAACCACGGTACAAGCGAACCACGGCACAAGCGAACCACGGTACAAGCGAACCACGGTACAAGCGAACCACGGTACAAGCGAACCACGGTACAAGCGAACCACGGTACAAGTGAACCACGGTACAAGTGAACCACGGTACCAGCGAACCACGGTACAAGTGAACCACGGTACAAGAGAACCACAGTACAAGTGAACCACGGTACAAGCGAACCACGATACAAGTGAACCGTTCCTATAGCCAACCACCGCAAGCACTGCAGCAGTGCTAACACGGTTGCTCTGTCCACACACCCTTCCATTCATATTCGCATGCTAGACCCGTTAGCGCTCACATACAGGCGAGTAAGGCTGGTGAGATCCCCCAACGACTGTGGAAGAAATCCTTGGATGTTCATATTCGTCATGACCCTGGCTCATGCAGACATGAATTTGGTCGGAAACACAAGGAGAGGAGGTGGACTGAAAGTTGGATACAAAGGGGGATTGCACAGCGGCTCCTTTATCAGGTGGTGAAGATCACCAGAGAAGGTGGACTAATCTCTCAGATTCTCATTTGGGGAAAAACACCCACATGGCAAGCCCGTGACAAGCCCGTGACAAGTTGAAGCACTGCTCGTGACAACAGAAACAGGCGCGTTTGACGCCAGAGTTACACAGAGGTACAGCGCAAGCAACATGCACACAATGACCAGAAAATAATGAACTAAAGCGTGTGTGATAGGCAAAGCAAGGCCTGGGCCAGCCTGTCACAGGCATATAGCAGCCCGTGATAGGGGGGTCATAGCAAGTCGAGGGTTGCAATCCTCGCAGTGGAGCATGGCACCTGATGCGAAACATTCTAGTGCAACCAAGAAACCGCTGCTGGGGAAGCAGCTTGTTAGGTAACGTGTTGACCCTTGCTTCCCTCCCATGCCCCATGCATCGCTCCCATGTCCATGCTCCCTCCCATCCCATCCCCTCCCCCATGCATCGCATACATTGCATCGGTCATGCCTTGCTCGTTGCACGTGATTTTCTGTGCATGTGGCGTCGGCCCATCCGGCCCACACGTGGCTCCCACCTCCCACCCCTCGAACGTCTTCCCCCACGCACCTTGACAGTCATTCAGCAAGGGAATTTTGAACCGTAATTTTGAACCTTGGAGATGAAAGTAGCAACCCCTGTTCAAATTAGTTGCTTCCAAAGTATCTTGGTTACGCGCGAACGCTTTGCATCGGCTGGTGCCCCACTGCAGTAATTTCAACCTGTGACACGCCACTAGGACCTCCTGCTCCGGGCTGCAATAGGCCTGTGACAGGCCGCCCCATGGATAGCCCGTGACACGCGTTTTACTTGTGCTATAGTTGCTCATTTAGTTCTGTTATTTGCTGGCACGTTGTGCAAGAGACCTGCATAGACCTGGCTTCAAACGTGCAGTTTTGTGACAGACTGCGGGTTGGGGCTTGTCATGGAAATGGAAAGCATTGCGGCAGCATTGGAAAGCAGAGAACAGAAAGCGTGGCTTTCCAGAATGAGAATCTGTGAAGGAATAAAAGCCCACTTTCTCTGGTGATATTCACCTGCTGCTAAAGAAAGAGCCGCTGTGAATGTTTCTCCTGTATCTTTCGTTCACTTCAGCTCTATGCTCCTGTTTATGTCCTACCCATATGTGCATATTCCAGAGTCCTGACGGATATGGGTCTCAAAGGACACCTTCCGGAGTCGTTGGGGAATCTCACCAGCCTGACTCGCCTGTATGTGAGCACTAACGGGTCTGTCATTGGTAGCTGAACTTGAATGGAAGGGTTTATGCATAGAGAAACCGTATAACCACAGTTACAGTGCTTGCGTCAGTGGTTGTCTGCAGTGATGACAAACACAGGAGCATTTTACCATGGTACAGTGCTCACTTGTACCGTTTTTTACTTGCTCCCGCTTGTTGATGAGCTGTGGATAGGAGAGCACAGCCTACAAAAAATTCAGTAAACACGATGCTCAACCCCTGCGCGCGAATTTGCCCTGCACCGGATGGAAAGTCTGCACCCGTGTTTTTTTTTTTTTTTTCATCTATTTCGGTTATGCCCCCTTTTTTTTTGCCCTTTTTTTTCTTATGCCCATTTATTTATATATACATATATATATATTTACCAGGTCTTTGGGTTCTAATGCATTGATGGGGCCCATTCCTTCAACGTTTGGCAGCTTGAGCAACCTCCAAAAACTGTTAGTTGCGAGAACTTCTTTTTTCCAGCAACTGCTGTTATCTGAATAGAAAAAATGGTTCTTAAATGAAAGAGCTGTTCGGTGCAAGGATGAATGCACGATGGCAATGTTACTGCCAGTAGGTGCGTGAGCTGTTTACTGCCAGTTAAAACTGTTAGCTGGGATTGTTTTATTTGCAACAACCAGCAGTGCAGCAGCTGGTTGTGTGAACTGCTATTCGCAATAACAATAGGTCGAAACATTTATAACTTGAAAGTAGACGCGAGCAACGGTCGAACTCGAACAGTGTGACCCGAACATGTTCAAGTTCAAGTATCTGGTGGTAGTCACCTCGAACTGTCGAACAAGTTCGGGTCAGACATGTAATGGTTTGAACCAAACATTTTTTGCAAAAGAAAGTGTTTCTGCTCATGTTTAGGTGCAAAAGCTGCCAGCTGCAAATTGTTTCGTACAATGTAGGCCTTTGCGATGGTCAGCTCACCAGGAACTGAGAAATGCCCCAGTTGGGGTCGTGATAACCTAGGCAAGCCAAGCCCTGTGAGCACACTTAAAACAAGATCTTGCTCATTTACCTGACTTGTGTACACGTGATTAACGAGCCTGGCATGAGAAAAAAATGGAAGGGTGTATGCACAGTTCCAATGTTTGCATGGGCGGATGGCTGTAGCAATAACATACACAGGAACAGTCTACTTGTTCCATCGTACTCTTGTCTCCACTTGTCGATTAGCTGTGGAGAGCACTGCCTATCGCCATATGTGTAGACATCAAATCAGACCACGCTTTCTGACATGCTCCATCAGTCCATCAATTCCCATCACACCACCAGGTCTCTGGGTCAAAACATGTTGGCGGGGTCCATTCCTTCGACTTTTGTCAACTTAATCAACCTCTCATACCTGTTAGTTGCAAAAAGTATTATTTTCCAGAAAACGCTGTCCTCTGCAAGAAATGTTTGTTGAAGGAGCTGTTTGGTGCAAGAGATAATAGGTGTCCATGTATTGCTGTAATTTGCGTGAGCTGTGAAAGGTAATAACTGTTAGATGTGAATGTTCAAATTGCACAAACCAAGAATCTGTTGGTTGCATGAACTGCTAATTGCGATAGCATCCAGTCTATACAATTATTAGTTGCATTGCAAAATCTGTATTCGATACAACATGGCTCATCTCAGGACACTTACACAAGATTTTGCTCGTGTTTTTCGTGTGATTCGTTTACCAAACGTGCTAAAAATATCCCGCATCCCTTCCCCCCTGCTTTTCCCCTTCCTCCCTCCCCCTCTCCCTCCTTTGTTCACTCCTTTTTACGTCATCAGAAACCTTGGAATCAACAATTATTTGAACGGCTCCTTTCCAAAGTACATTGGCAGCCTGGAGATGCTTGAGGATTTGTAAGTGTTTAGTTTCCGAGGATTTGACCTACTGCATTCTGCACGTGTGCTGTTGTCCTAGCAGTGATCCGATTTAGCTGGAAGAAAATTAAGCTCTAGAGGTTGCACACATTGGATTATATGGCATTGGCAATAAGGCCACTGCAAGGGTTGAAGTGCAGCTGTGCAAGGGGTGCTAGCCTAGACATGAGCAACGAGGCAAGTGCTTTACTCGACTCGTTCTTATTACTCGTTTTGGGCAAGAAATGAGTCGGCCTTTTCAGGAAAGTTACTTCACGAGTCGAATCGAGTATCACTCGCGAGTAAATGTTTTCTCGCAGTTTGCTCGTTTTTTAAAACGAGTAATTTATTACTCGGTTTTGACACCTGTTTAGCGCAAAACGAGTCGAGTATTACTTGCTCCAAAACGAGTCGAGTATTACTTGCTCCAAAATGAGTATTACTCAGTCTGAGTAATAAATTACTCGCTTTTTTGCACAAGTTACGAGTCTCGTGTAGGGTTAAAACTATTCGGAGGAGTAATACTCGACTCGACTCGTTTCGAAAACGGGTCGGCTGAAATCGAGTTGAGCATTACTCGACTCGGCCTTTGCTCATGCCTATGCTAGCCCAACTATATTTCTCCAGGAAGGGCCGCTGGGGCTGAAGAGGATGGAAGGTGAAGGACAAAAATGAGGTTACGAGGAGAACGAGCATTCATGAGAAATAGGGGCGTGGGGTGGGGGTGATATACGGACAAGTTGACAATTTGCGCTGATTTGGAACGGACAGAATGTGTGATAGATCCACATGAGTCACCTGCTTGGCTCATTACGAGCCGCTCATGATGAACCACCCCTGGATCGATGTTGTTTGTTTGTTTAGGCACGTAAGTACGTATGATTATAATCACTGTTCAGGAGTCCAGGATTTGAATCCATGTACGGCCCTGGTGAAATTGCCCATTCCGTTTAGCACCCTCGCAGATTAGCTTGTCATCGCAGTTTTCATTGGGTCTTGATTGTTGCTGTTCTAAGTTCGGTTCGTTAAGTGTTGCAGAGCTTATCATCCACTGTCAAAGTCTTTGAGTAGTGCATTTGCAAGTATGCACACACACGAAGGTTCTATAACGCTTGGGCAGAAAAATCACGAACATCCTTCGATGCCACCTTGCTTCCCATCTCCTTTTGTCACTTCTCCCATCCCAATGCCAGAGACCTAATTTGGTTGCGGCTAACCGGGCCGATTCCATCCACCATTGGCAGACTCACGAAATTAACCACCCTGTAATTATGGCAAAAATGACCACATCACTGTTTTATTAGACTGGATTTCTCTTTTTCGAAAAGGGGTTAATTCTGTTTGATAACATAGTGTTTTATTGACCCAAAGTCCATAGGGTTACAACGTTTAGTTTTAGGTGTGGTAAGTCAAGAGATTTGTTAATAAGGACAATAAAAATCCTCAAGAATATGACTGGGCGATTACCTCATGTTTCCATATTTGTTACACATTGTTGTCAATGTTGCTTTTAGTTGGATCAACTCATTTCTCAAGCAGTGATTGACCTTGATCTAGAAACTCACGTAACGTAAGCCTATCGATTGCCTTTCCCTTGATCTCTTCAGGGGTCTCCTTGCAACTCAAATGAATGGCACCATTCCAGATTCGATTGGCAAGCTTATAAATTTAACTGGATTGTAAGCGTACTTGCTTTCCCTGTCAGTTCCATCATGTGTTGTACACCACAGGCATGATCAACACTTGGAGCCTGGTTAGGCCTGCACCCATTTAGCCCATCACACCATGTTGGCCCCTCACAAAGGACTGGCCCGGTTGTCACAACAGGCCTACTATATGGGGCCTGCTTACTTTTAATTCAGTTTTTCACAAGGACGGTCTGGAAGTTCATTAACTTGGCCTCTCAATCTTGAGCAAACGCCGCTGCTGACCAAGGCTGGAGAATACGCTCGGTGCTAAACTGGCATCAATTTGCCAAAAGTGTTATTGAACGAGCCAACATGTGTGCCTGAACGAGCCCACATGTGTGCTTGAACTAGGCCACATGTGTGGCAATCGTGCCACCTTGCTCACCTGTCCAGGATGACATAACTCCTGGAACTCGAGCCTGACGTGGGTGAGCTGAGATGGGTGTGAGGAGGAAGAGATGGGTGTGAGCAGGAGAGGGCTGGCAAGGCAAGGAGCATTGGATCATGGCAGCACTGCTCCAGCTCGGATCATGGCAGCACTGCTCCAGCGCGGATCATGGCAGCACTGCTCCAGCTCGGATCATGGCAGCACTGCTCCAGCTCGGATCATGGCAGCACTGCTCCAGCTCGGATCATGGCAGCACTGCTCCAGCGCGGATCATGGCAGCACTGCTCCAGCTCGGATCATGGCAGCACTGCTCCAGCTCGGATCATGGCAGCACTGCTCCAGCTCGGATCATGGCAGCACTGCTCCAGCTCGGATCATGGCAGCACTGCTCCAGCTCGGATCATGGCAGCACTGCTCCAGCTCGGATCATGGCAGCACTGCTGGCAGCACTGCTCCCACTCGGATCATGGCAGCACTGCTCCGGCTCGGATCATGGCAGCACTGCTCCGGCTCGGATCATGGCAGCACTGCTCCGGCTCGGATCATGGCAGCACTGCTCCGGCTCGGATCATGGCAGCACTGCTCCGGCTCGGATCATGGCAGCACTGCTCCGGCTCGGATCATGGCAGCACTGCTCCGGCTCGGATCATGGCAGCACTGCTCCGGCTCGGATCATGGCAGCACTGCTCCAGCTCGGATCATGGCAGCACTGCTCCGGCTCGGATCATGGTAGCACTGCTCCGGCTCGGATCATGGCAGCACTGCTCCGGCTTGGATCATGGCAGCACTGCTCCGGCTCGGATCATGGCAGCACTGCTCCGGCTCGGATCATGGCAGCACTTGAGACTCGCTCACCAGCGTGATGAAGTTGACGACAAGGGCAAGGGCTGCCCTCTCTCCCTCCTTTCCTACCTCCCCCTCCCACACACGTCTCTCTCACACACTTCTCTCTCACACTCTTCTTGCTGCAGCCACATTTCAGGTACCAACTTCTCTGGGCACCTCCCTCCTTCCATGGGAAGCCTCACCAACCTCTCTGCCCTGTATGCCCCTTTGCACTGTATGACGTGTTGGCACCCACACTGTGTGCTCCGTTCTCTACCATGGCTGAAAAGTTTCACATTTTGCTATCACACTTGAATCAACACTCATAGTACACACTGTGTAAGCACGCATGGTGATTCAGCATTAGCAAGCGTAACCAACTATGAATAACCAAGGATCAATGAGCATTGGTCACAACGTTCTGTTCGTCTGCAGGAAGCTGGATGGCACGTCACTCACATGCCCGCCAAGTGGTACCAGCTGTGAGGTTCAGCAGAACCTTCACAGTGCCTTCTGCAAGACTTGCCCAGATTTCTGCTCCACCTGTATCGCACCGCCTCCAGGTACGGCAACACCTGCATGTATGGCAGCATCTGCAGGTATGGCAGCATCTGCAGGTACGGCAGCATCTGCAGGTACGGCAGCATCTGCAGGTACGGCAGCACCTGCAGGTACGACCATCTTTTTCAATAACTCGCTTTGGAAAACTTGAACGTCATGTGTTTCGCGTCATGCTCTTGCTGTTGCGAAGCGCTCTCTTTTACACCACAACACACAACTGAGCGCGGTTTACTCAGGATGGCCAATTGCACTCATCTGTTTCGCTCGATGCTGCTATTGTGCCTGCAACGCCTGCCTTCCACCTCCCCACTGCACATCTGTACCTGCAGCACCCCCATCAGCAGCCAACCCTGCACCCGCGCTGTCTTCATCGCAAGGGGGTCTGTCCACAGCAGCCATTGCCGGCATTGCTGCTGCTGCGGTGGCTGCTCTCCTGCTGGCAGTGCTGCTCGGTGCACTGCTGTGGCGGAGGCACAGCCAGGGAAAGGCATTCTCGAGGGCTGTCCCCCTGTCTCCCTCCCTGTCTCCCTCCCTGTCTCCCTCCCTGTCTCCCTCCCTGTCTCCCTCCCTGTCTCCCTCCCTGTCTCCCTCCCTGTCTCCCTCCCTGTCTCCCTCCCTGTCTCCCTCCCTGTCTCCCTCCCTGTCTCCCTCCCTGTCTCCCTCCCTGTCTCCCTCCCTGTCTCCCTCCCTGTCTCCCTCCCTGTCTCCCTCCCTGTCTCCCTCCCTGTCTCCCTCCCTGTCTCCCTACCTGTCTCCCTCCCTGTCTCCCTCCCTGTCTCCCTCCCTGTCTCCCTCCCTGTCTCCCTCCCTGTCTCCCTCCCTGTCTCCCTCCCTGTCTCCCTCCCTGTCTCCCTCCCTGTCTCCCTCCCTGTCTCCCTCCCTCTCTCCCTCCCTTTCTCCCTCCCTGTCTCCCTCCCTGTCTCCCTCCCTGTCTCCCTCCCTCTCTCCCTCCCTCTCTCCCTCCCTGTCCCCTCCCTGTCTCCCTCCCTGTCTCCCTCCCTGTCTCCCTCCCTGTCTCCCTCCCTGTCTCCCTCCCTGTCTCCCTCCATGTCTCCCTCCCTGTCTCCCTCCCTGTCTCCCTCCCTGTCTCCCTCCCTGTCTCCCTCCCTGTCTCCCTCCCTGTCTCCCTCCCTGTCTCCCTCCATGTCTCCCTCCCTGTCTCCCTCCATGTCTCCCTCCCTGTCTCCCTCCCTGTCTCCCTCCCTGTCTCCCTCCCTGTCTCCCTCCCTGTCTCCCTCCCTGTCTCCCTCCATGTCTCCCTCCCTGTCTCCCTCCCTGTCTCCCTCCCTGTCTCCCTCCCTGTCTCCCTCCCTGTCTCCCTCCCTGTCTCCCTCCCTGTCTCCCTCCCTGTCTCCCTCCCTGTCTCCCTCCCTGTCTCCCTCCCTGTCTCCCTCCCTGTCTCCCTCCCTGTCTCCCTCCCTGTCTCCCTCCCTGTCTCCCTCCCTGTCTCCCTCCCTGTCTCCCTCCCTGTCTCCCTCCCTGTCTCCCTCCCTGTCTCCCTCCCTGTCTCCCTCCCTGTCTCCCTCCCTGTCTCCCTCCCTGTCTCCCTCCCTGTCTCCCTCCCTGTCTCCCTCCCTGTCTCCCTCCCTGTCTCCCTCCCTGTCTCCCTCCCTGTCTCCCTCCCTGTCTCCCTCCCTGTCTCCCTCCCTGTCTCCCTCCCTGTCTCCCTCCCTGTCTCCCTCCCTGTCTCCCTCCCTGTCTCCCTCCCTGTCTCCCTCCCTGTCTCCCTCCCTGTCTCCCTCCCTGTCTCCCTCCCTGTCTCCCTCCCTGTCTCCCTCCCTGTCTCCCTCCCTGTCTCCCTCCCTGTCTCCCTCCCTGTCTCCCTCCCTGTCTCCCTCCCTGTCTCCCTCCCTGTCTCCCTCCCTGTCTCCCAGTTGATTCTTCCCAACAACTTCACCCGTCTCATTTTTCCACAATTCCAACCATCCATTCCCTCCATCTCCCATCCGTTCGATGCACCCATCATCTCCTCCCACTCACCTGTTTAAAGATCTCTTAGCACTTGCTTTTGTTTGTTTTGTGATCGCTGATGCACACGCACATGAAGGCACTCTCGAAGGCTGCCGCTTCAACCACGGAAGGCGGCAAGGGTGCGACTCTGTTCCTAGATTCGCCATCTCCTCTCTCTTTCTCCTCTCTCTATAACATAGCCATTTGTTTGTCTTCCTAATCCCAACAACTACTCACACTTGAGTTCTTGCTATGCTATCCATCTAGTCCTTCTAACGCTGCCCTTACATATATTCCTTAGTAATTACTTTTCACGTTGTCCCACACAACCCCTTAAACAATCACCAGCCATGGTTCTAGAGAACACAGAAGCAGCATCTGCTGCAGCTGCAGCGGCAGCAGCAGCAGTAGTCGCAGGGAGTGGGGAGGAAGGGGTGGTGGTGGAGGTGGGGGCGGCGCAGGCGGATGTGTGTCGGGAGTATTCCCTGGAGGACATGGCAGCAGCCACGGGGGACTGGGCGGAGCGCAACAGGATTGGCAGCGGCAGCTTTGGTGATGTGTACAGAGGCGTGAACCCGCACGGTGGGAGCGAGGTGTGGGCGGTGAAGCGCGCTCGAGTGCTCACCAACGACTTCCAGCGAGAGGTGACCCTCCTGTGCTCCCCGTGTGCTCCCCGTGTGCTCTCCGTGTGCTCCCCATGTGCTCCCCGCTTGCTCCCCGTGTGCTTCCCAGGTGCTCGTTGCTCGTTGTGTCACTGTCCGGTTGTATTTTTCCTCCTCCGTCCCCCCCTGGCAGGTGAGGGAGATGGCATCGAAGCACCACCCCAACCTGGTGCGCCTCTTGGGCTACTGCATCGCGTTTGACCCAGCATCGCGCACCATGGAGCAAATACTCGTCTACGAGTTCATGCCCAACCACGACCTTGACGCCTGGATCGCACCCGGTGCCGCCACTCCGCTTTCCCTGCGCCAGCGAGTGGACATTCTGATTGGCGTGGCCAAGGGGTTGCAGTACCTACATGACTTTGGCATCGTGCATCGCGACATCAAGCCCGCCAACATCCTCCTCAGCGCCACCATGCAGGCAAGCTTGATCCTCGCTTACATACTCTGTTCTCATGCTATCAACCTCCCTCGCACTTCGTTCCGCCCTACCTTATTCCTCAGTCATTCATTCTTGAACATGCCACTGCTGCTCCTGCCGTTGTGGTGTGAATGAGGGCAGGCCAAGATTGCGGATTTTGGGCTGGTGAAGCTTAGTGGCGGCACGGCGGCAGGCACAACAGTGGCAGCCACGCGAGTGATGGGCACACCGGGCTTTGTGGACCCCGCTTACTGCAAGTCACACAAGGCCACCCCCATGGCTGATGTGTACAGGTGAGGAGAGGCACCCCCTATGGCTCAAAGATTGAGTGAAGAAAGATAACTGATGTGCGCCGGTGCAATGGACGACATTGCGGGTTGTAGAGCACGTGAGAGGGCAGTGTAACGTGACTAGGAGAGCAAGTGCAAAGCAGACTGTCCGTGCCTGGTCATCGTCGTCACTGCAAAAGCGATTTTCAAATCTTGTTGGTGTTTGCTTTGTGATGGCAGCTTTGGGGTTGTGATGCTGGCGGTGATCACGGGGCGCAAGGCAGTGCAAGAAGCAGAGGGCGGCCATGTGAACCTCAAGCAATGGGTGAGGCACGAGGGAAGCAATTCGTGGGGTAGCGATTCCCGAGCTGAGAGCTAATGCTCTTCGTGAGACTGATCCTTCACAGCATATCCTCAAACTACCACAAACCCTCCGCAGCATTGCAGCGGCATTCACTAAGCCTCCCTCCTCCCATCCCTGCAGGTGGAGCCACTGGTTGCATCCGATTCGGTCGCAGCCTTCAAAGACCCACGCCTGGATGCCCCGGATGTCATTCTGCTGCCTTCTCCCTCCTCCCATCCCTGCAGGTGGAGCCATTGATAAAATCCAGTTCAGTGGCAGCCTTCAGAAACCCTTGCCTGGACGACTCGGATGACATTCTGCTGCGCCTTGCCTCTCCCACCCTCCCCCCATGTGTGCAGGTGGAGCCACTGGTGGCATCCAATTCAATCGCAGCCTTCAAGGACCCGTGCCTGGACGCCCCGGATGACATTCTGCTGCGCCTCACCCGCCTGGCTCTCTCCTGCACCGCCATGCCCACCGCCTCGCGCCCCTCCATGGGCAAGGTGCTGGGGGAGCTGGTGGCGGTGAGGGGGAAGATTGTGGGAGAGGAGGTGGACAAGGTGGCGTCGTGCATCGACAGCGAGATTGACACGTCCACCACTCTCGACTTCAATGCTTCCATTGCCCGTGCTCACCAGATTGCCATGCAGAGCGGTTCCTCTGATACTGTGTGAGCTGTGGTTTGACACTGCACACGTCAACCATTCCAAGGTGTGTTGGCAACAGTCAGAATCTTTGGACATATCAATGGGGCGTGTTGCTGTTCTCCAATGACTAGAAAACAATGCCGTTTTCTTGCCTTTCGAAGTTCTTACCATTAGAGGCCTTGGACACAACCTGCTCAGCTCAGCATTTGTCAAGAGGGATCTATATGCATTGAACAGATAGGCTGGGTAACTTTCTAATCTAGGCCAAAAGGTAGATTCAGAGCAGCTCTTCATTCTCCATTGTACACTTCAGTTCAGTAATGCATTGCCAATTTGCCAACAAAAGTTGTACAACATAAAATCTTAAACCAGTTGGGGCAGCAAGTTCTGATCATGTGGGAAAGCTCAATACATGGCAGCTATTTTTCGTTCGAACAACAGAGTACTGTATAGCAGCCAACCAAGATACATTTGCTACAGTATGACTATCTTGGGCAAGACAGATCTACCATGGAAGATCTCTTCTGTCACATCATAATCGAAGCTCACCAGGTTACAGGCCTAAGGCCTGCCACCTACGAGATAGAGCTGATGTCACCTGTGTGGGATGGCGTCAGATTCTCTGAGCTGGGTGCAGCCCCATCTCCGCCCCCACTGCATGTAGCAGTGCGCGCAGTGCCACTGCCAGCTCTGGGTCCCGGCTGGGTGGGGGAAGGGGAGTGCATGGCACAGGTAAAGGGTTGAGCAGGAGTTGATGCTGGGATGACATGGTATGAACGGGAGGTGGTTGGATGAGGGGGAGGTGGTTGGATGAGGGGGAGGTGGTTGGATGAGGGGGAGGTGGTTGGATGAGGGGGAGGTGGTGGAAGGGAAAGAAGGTGGCAGGTGAAGGGGAGGTGGGAGAGGAGAAGGTGATCCACGGGGATAGCAGTGAACCTGGCAATGTGACAAGGTTGCACTGGGGTGGGAGTGAAAGGGTGGAACACAGCGTATGGAACTCACAAGTTCCACCAATGGCATGCTGCCACGTGGCCATGCAGCAAGCATCACCTGGCAAGAATGAGGTCGCATGCGAAGGGGTAGATGGCGAACAGGTGGGCCTTGCGCCATCCCATGCACCCGCCTTGCCCGTCCGGCAGCACCCGCCACTCACACTCACTTTCACTCCCCCCCACACCATCCGTCCCCTGAATGCACTCCCCCTCGCCACCTTCCCCACCCCCGGTGCCAGCAGCGCAAGCCGCTGCATCGGTGGCGCTGCCAGGCTCGGGAAGAGTAGCAGTGGGAGCTGCGGCCGATGCAGCAATGGAAGAGGTGGGCGCAGAGGCGGGCTTGCTGTGCGGTGCAGTGTGAGCTGCGATGCAGTGAGCGAGGAAGTGCGCTGGTGGCTCTGGGAGGGAGAGCGCGGTGAAGCTGTGAGCAGGAGGAGGGGTGCAGCGGAGCATGGCGGGGAGGAGGTGCGAGAGGGGGGCGGCGACAGAGGGGTGCAGCGAGATGGCTGTGAGGCCTGCCAGAATGACCCTCACCTCCCTCCTGCGCGCCGCTGCCATGCTGCCCGCCCCTGTGATGAGAAGGCAGGGGGGAGGACAGGTGCAGGGACAGGTAGAGGGGACAGACAGGCGGAGGGGACCGGTGGATTGGACTGACTGAGGGATCAGATGGATTGCACGGAGTGGGGGGACAGGAGGAGCGGGCAGTTGGAAGAGACATGCAGGAAAACAAAATCCCAGGCAGTCCTCTGCACTCACCGCGCACCAGGCAGTCCTCTGTGAAGCGCTGCAGGCGGCGGCGGGCGAAGGCGAGGAGGCGGGGCATGGCGATGCTCGCCACCTGCACCGCGGAGCTGCTCTCTGGGTCGTTGGGACTGGGCTGCCTGTATGGAGACGGCGTGGGAGGACATGGGAGGGCATGCGAAGGCGTTGAGAGGGCATGGCAGCACACAGTAGGCGGGGCATGGCAATGCTCGCCACCTGCACCGCGGAGCTGCTCACTGGGTCGCTCAGCTTGGGCTGCCTGTATGGTGGTGGACGAGGGAGGGCATGGAAGGACGTGAGAGGGCGTTGAGAGGGCATGGCAGCACACAGCTGGATCGCTGAGCTGGATCACTGAGGCTGGGCTGCCTGTATGATGGCGGGCGTGGGAGGGCGTGGGAGGGCGTGGGTGAGAGGGCGTGGGAGGGCGTGGCAGCACTTAGTGGGACTTGCTGCACACCTTCACATGCTAGTGCGTGCAACGCACAGAGTAACGTGTCCTCCTCCGACTTGCTGCACTCAGTGTGCTGCTGCTGCTGCTAATGATGCCGGTGTTGTGGCCAAACACGTAGTCACCTTACAGGAATCACGAGGAGGATAATTTACGCACGCTACTGGTGTCAGAGAGAAGGTCAACTCACACTGCACGAGTGGAGGAGGGTGAGCCACAGCCACTCACCCGCAGAACTGCGGCAGCAGGTGGATGGCAGTGAAGCACACAGGGTGCAGCGTCTCCCTCCACATACCACATCCCCCCTGTAACACCCCCTCACCACTGCCTCCACCACTGCCACCACCACTGCCTCCACCACTGCCGTTATTGCCACCCATGCTGCTGCTGCCTGCCCCATTCGATGACCCACCCACCATCTCCCCATCACTGCCTCTGCTCCCACTCCCCGCAGCTATAGCGCTGCTGCTCCTCGTCCTGGTCACCACAGCATGCCCACCACTGCCACTGCCACCGTTGCTACTGAAGCCATCGCTTCCCCCCCTTCCCACGCTGCCTGTCCCCTTCACCTGCCCCCCTGCCCCTGCCCCGCCAGAAGCACCCCACCCCAGCCAGCTACCCACACGTGCAAACCCACTCAACGGCGCTGCTGCCTTCCCCTCACCCTTAGGCCCCTGCCCTCCTGACAACGACCCTGAAATTCCACCTGAACCAGCACCTGACCCTGACCCTGAGCCTGGGGCTGCAGCAGAGGCAGAGGTTGGGCCGGAGGCAGTGCGGAGAGGCGAGACAGAGACTGCAGGGGTGGAGAAGGAGCGGGAGCGGTCTGGTGCGGCACGGTGGGATGCAGTGCTGGTGGCGGGAGAGAGGATTCTTGCACTATTGCCGCCTGCTGCCAGGCTGCCGTTGCTTGCTGGAGCAGCTGCAGCCGCTCTGCTGGGCGCTTCTCCTGATACAAGAAAGGCAAGGGGGAGGGGGAGGGGGAAGAGGAGGAGATGGGGAAAGGGAGGGGGAGCAAGTGTCATTGAGGGATAACACGTGTAACCAGCACAGGCAGGGACAGGGGCATTGTGGAAAGGAGAGGGACCCTTGGAGGAGTTAGCAATGACAGAAGCGACGGTGGAGTGAGAAAGATCGGAATGACCAAGGCTGCCTGAAAGGTCATGCAGGCTGCCACACGCACCGTGCTCTGAGCCGCTGTGCCCTGAACTCCCACGGCCACGCCCGCCCCCTGTGAGCTGCACCTCCCCCACGGCCCTCTCTGCCAGGTCCAGCAGCAGCCCCACCAGACGCTGCTTCACCTGCCGTGCCGCATGGGGTGGAGAAGGGCGGGGGTGAGAGAGAGGCGGGAGGTAAGAACGGCAGTGAGTCCGAAGGGTTGTCAATGTGGTGGGTTTGGAATGCATGGCGTGGACAAGGATTGAGTGGATTCACCGGTGAATGAATCCTGGAGGCTCCTGAGGCAAGGCTCCTGTCTCACGGCCCGCTCTGTCAGGTCCAGCAGAGCAGCCCCACCAGGCGCTGCTTGGATTGGATGAAACTTTGCTGGGTGGTGAACGGATGATGTAGTCACTGCGTTAGTCACTGCGCAGAGTGAGCCTGACTGGGCCACGTTCCTGCCCTGCCCCATCCCCCACTCACCTCCAGTGGCGCGTCTTGGCAGTATCTGAGCACCTTCTCTCCCAGCAGCCGCACCATCCGCTCCTGTAGCACCTCGTCCTCATGCACCTGAGCGGGCGGCAGCGTTTGGACGGACCCAGACTGCCACTCCCCCGTGCCCATGCCCCTCACAACCCCCTCCCCCGCGCACATGCCGCGCACAACCCCCTCGTACAGCCCCACCAGCTCCTTCCAGAACCGCTGCCGCACTGCTGGGTCCCACGTGCCCATGGCGCCCGACAGTGCCACGCTCTGCTGCTGCTGCTGCTGCTGCTGCTGCTGCTGCTGCTGCTGCTGCTGCTGCTGCTGCTGCTCCTTGTGTGTGCACGTTCCGTGTGTCTCCTCCACCGACGCACCGCTATCGCTACCGCTCCTCGAACCTACCTCCGCCTCTCCCAGCGTTCCATGCTTCTCTAGGCTCTCCGGATCTGCTGCAGATCTTCGGAGGGCGGTTGGGGCTTGCTGGGATGACTGGGGGCGAGTAGCGTGCGAGGAGGAGGCGGAGGGGGCGGAGGAAGCGGCGGGGGCGGGGGAGAGGGGGAGGGGGAGGAGGTTGGGGGGGCAGTCGAACAGCAGCGCGTGGTCGAGCACGTCGGCGAACTGCAGCACGGACGTGCGCCACAGGGGCGAGTTGGGCTGCTCCTGCCGCACTGCCAGGCACCTGGGGGTGTTGAGGAGGGCGGGGGGTGAGGGGCGATGGGGAGTGGCGTGGGCGGGGGGGAAGGAGGGGTGAGGGGCGAGGGATGAACTGCAGCACGGACGTGCGCCACAGGGGCGAGATGGGCTGCTCCTGCCGCACTGCTAGACACCTGGAGACGTGGTGGTGGGGGAGGGGTGAAAGGCGAGGGGGAAGGGGTGAGGGGTGAGGGATGAATTGCAGTACGGACGTGAGCCACAGCGGCGAATTGGGCTGCTCCTGCCGCACTGCCAGACACCTTGGGAGGGGGGGGGGAGGGAGGTTGAGGGGCGAGGGATGAGGAGCTAGGAGCGAGAGATGGGCGGCGAGAGGCGAGAGATGCGCCACAGCGGCGAGTTGGGCTGCTCCTGCCGCACCACTAGACACCTGGAGGAGGGGGGGTGAGGGTTGACGGATGAGGGGTGATGGATGAGGGGTGATGGATGAGGGGTGATGGATGAGGGGTGATGGATGAGGGGTGATGGATGAGGGGTGATGGATGAGGGGTGATGGATGAGGGGTGATGGATGAGGGGTGATGGATGAGGGGTGATGGATGAGGGGTGATGGATGAGGGGTGATGGATGAGGGGTGATGGATGAGGGGTGATGGATGAGGGGCGATGGATGAGGGGCGATGGATGAGGGGCGATGGATGAGGGGTGATGGATGAGGGGTGATGGATGAGGGGTGATGGATGAGGGGTGATGGATGAGGGGCGATGGATGAGGGGCGATGGATGAGGGGTGATGGATGAGGGGCGATGGATGAGGGGCGATGGATGAGGGGTGATGGATGAGGGGTGATGGATGAGGGGTGATGGATGAGGGGTGATGGATGAGGGGTGATGGATGAGGGGTGATGGATGAGGGGTGATGGATGAGGGGTGATGGATGAGGGGTGATGGATGAGGGGTGATGGATGAGGGGCGATGGATGAGGGGCGATGGATGAGGGGCGATGGATGAGGGGCGATGGATGAGGGGCGATGGATGAGGGGTGATGGATGAGGGGCGATGGATGAGGGGCGATGGATGAGGGGCGATGGATGAGGGGCGATGGATGAGGGGCGATGGATGAGGGGTGATGGATGAGGGGTGATGGATGAGGGGTGATGGATGAGGGGCGATGGATGAGGGGAGATGGATGAGGGGCGATGGATGAGGGGTGATGGATGAGGGGTGATGGATGAGGGGTGATGGATGAGGGGTGATGGATGAGGGGTGATGGATGAGGGGTGATGGATGAGGGGTGATGGATGAGGGGTGATGGATGAGGGGTGATGGATGAGGGGTGATGGATGAGGGGTGATGGATGAGGGGTGATGGATGAGGGGTGATGGATGAGGGGTGATGGATGAGGGGTGATGGATGAGGGGTGATGGATGAGGGGTGATGGATGAGGGGTGATGGATGAGGGGTGATGGATGAGGGGTGATGGATGAGGGGTGATGGATGAGGGGTGATGGATGAGGGGTGATGGATGAGGGGTGATGGATGAGGGGTGATGGATGAGGGGTGATGGATGAGGGGTGATGGATGAGGGGTGATGGATGAGGGGTGATGGATGAGGGGTGATGGATGAGGGGTGATGGATGAGGGGTGATGGATGAGGGGTGATGGATGAGGGGTGATGGATGAGGGGTGATGGATGAGGGGTGATGGATGAGGGGTGATGGATGAGGGGTGATGGATGAGGGGTGATGGATGAGGGGTGATGGATGAGGGGTGATGGATGAGGGGTGATGGATGAGGGGTGATGGATGAGGGGTGATGGATGAGGGGTGATGGATGAGGGGTGATGGATGAGGGGTGATGGATGAGGGGTGATGGATGAGGGGTGATGGATGAGGGGTGATGGATGAGGGGTGATGGATGAGGGGTGATGGATGAGGGGTGATGGATGAGGGGTGATGGATGAGCGGTGATGGATGAGGGGTGATGGATGAGGGGTGATGGATGAGGGGTGATGGATGAGGGGTGATGGATGAGGGGTGATGGATGAGGGGTGATGGATGAGGGGTGATGGATGAGGGGTGATGGATGAGGGGTGATGGATGAGGGGTGATGGATGAGGGGTGATGGATGAGGGGTGATGGATGAGGGGTGATGGATGAGGGGTGATGGATGAGGGGTGATGGATGAGGGGTGATGGATGAGGGGTGATGGATGAGGGGTGATGGATGAGGGGTGATGGATGAGGGGTGATGGATGAGGGGTGATGGATGAGGGGTGATGGATGAGGGGTGATGGATGAGGGGTGATGGATGAGGGGTGATGGATGAGGGGTGATGGATGAGGGGTGATGGATGAGGGGTGATGGATGAGGGGTGATGGATGAGGGGTGATGGATGAGGGGTGATGGATGAGGGGTGATGGATGAGGGGTGATGGATGAGGGGTGATGGATGAGGGGTGATGGATGAGGGGTGATGGATGAGGGGTGATGGATGAGGGGTGATGGATGAGGGGTGATGGATGAGGGGTGATGGATGAGGGGTGATGGATGAGGGGTGATGGATGAGGGGTGATGGATGAGGGGTGATGGATGAGGGGTGATGGATGAGGGGTGATGGATGAGGGGTGATGGATGAGGGGTGATGGATGAGGGGTGATGGATGAGGGGTGATGGATGAGGGGTGATGGATGAGGATGCTAGGGACGAGAGATGGGGGAGGGGAGGCGGGAGGTGGGGTTGAACGAATGGATGAACGCATGGGGGGTGGTCGAAGGGGGAGGTGGGCCGGGAGGGGGAAGCGGGAAGGGGAAGAGGGACGGGGAGGGTGAGGGAGAGGGGGAAGTAGGGAGGGGGATAAGAAAAAGGAAGACGGGCCGGCGTGGTCGCGATGGCGTTCTCCCCTTCACCTCACGGCGGGGGGGACCTCATCTGCCCCTCTCGCCTCTCCCGCCCCAACGTTGTCCGCCCAAACCATCCCACACCCCTTTCCGCGACCCTCCCTATCCAGCGATCCCACTCCCTCCTTTTTCGCGACGCTACATTCTCGTCTCAGGCATGTTCGACCACAGGCTACGCTCATCGCCACATGAGACCAACGGTAACATTTGGTTTAGCGCACCTGCCGAGCCACGCAATGAGGTCTGGAATCGCTTCGGGTGACACTTTGCGATATCCCGAAGCTAGCTCCGCCATGCCGGCCCTCGGCCGAAGCAGGTGCGTTCGGCCTGATCTGTGCTAAGAGATGAGACTCGTTGTGCGTCCTACGTGCCACGTGGCAAGTATGTGAAAATGAATGCCCTTAAGTCTACCTACGTGTCTCAACAAGCAGATCCAGAGGCATTCGCCGCGTCTTGTGCGCGGCGATGGGGTAATCCCCTCTTCGCTATCAAAATAGTGGGCGGCGCTTCCCTCCCTCACAACTGTGCTGTTCTTTGGATCTTCGTTGTAGAGTTTCCTGGCTGCAGTTAGTCAGCAAGACTCATCAAACATAAATCAAGCCGTGCTTAGAAAATGCATGATTTTTTGGGTTGCGTAGCAACCTTATACATTTGGTTTCACTTTTCGGGGAACTGATGTGAACAGTGATTTCCCTCCAAAATTTTTGGAAGAATACACTGTTCACATAAGTTACCATACAAGTGAAACCAAATGTGTCCAATCATCCATAATCGTCGATAAGTACGGCGAATAGAATGATTGGGCAATATCTCCGCACGAATGAAGGTACTTGAAGTTCACAACAAAAAACAAACAAACAAACAAAACAACAGCATAACGATATGAAAGCACACACACAATGCATTCGGCACTATATCCCGAAACAGACACAAACTATCGGCGGTACCACACAAGAACTTGCTAAAAAACGTTGGACAATAAAAAATGCTTCAAGGCTAATGCTAAATGCACCGATGATGCAACAGAGGTTGATATGGTGCGGAAGGGGCGAGCAAAGCTGCCCCACCGACGATCACAACCACAGCTGCATACACGAGGCACTCAACACCAAACCTCAAAACAGACACAACAACACACAAACTTGCATAAAAACGTGGACACGATAACAGTTGTGAATGCTTTAAGGCAAATGCTAAATGCATCGATGATGCAACAGAGGTTGATATGGTGCGAAAGGGGCGAGTAAAGCTACCCCACCGACGATCACAACCCCAGTTGCATACGCGAGGCACTCAACACCAAACCCCGAAACAGACACAAACAACACCAACATGTATGGACAGACACATACAGGTTCACTCACACACCTACACACACACGCAAACACGCACAAAAGCATACTACCGCTATTGAACATGCAATGCAAGCGAAACGAATGAGTTCAACCATGTATAAATCATCGTTAACCTGTCCCACATTCCCCTCTCTCCCTCCCTTGTCTCCCATCCCTCCCTCCCCCCCCCTCCCTTCCAATATCCCCTATTTTTTCGACCCCCCTGGATCTGTTTACCCTCTTCAACCCCTCCCCTTTCTCCAGAAGAAAAACCAAATAGTGCAGCTTGAACTCCCTGCACAAGAAAGCACAAACAGCGCATGCAACTCACACTCCTTGGACAAGAAAGCAAGCAGATAATGCAGCTGACACTCCCTGCACAAACAAAAACAAAAGAGAATACAACTTGCATGAGCTGCACAGCACCGGAAACAAATCACAGGAATGCAGCCCACCCGAGCACAAGAAACGAGGTAAGCATTATAACAATACGCTGATGAAGAATGAAATACAAAAAAATAAAGATGAGGGACGAAAACAATCAAACTTGACATCTCACGAAGGTGGTTCGGTATAAGATATCGTGTCGTCACACATACCATGGCAGCATGCACGCAATACCTCGCCGCCACCCTCGCAGCCACCCTCGCCTTCACCCTGACACTCATCCTCGCACCTCACTCTCGCACTCACTTTCCCACTCTCTCACGCACACACTATCGCTCCCAACTTTTTTTAGACACGCTCACGGAAACACACACTCCCTGCACTCTCACACTCACTCAAAAAAGCGCGCATGCACTAGCACGCACACTCGCACGCACCCTTGCACGCACCCTCGTACTCACCCTCAAACTCATTTTCGCACTCATGTTCGCACGTACCTTCGCTCTCACCCTCGCACTTACCATTGCACTCACACCCGTACCTTCGCACTCACCCTTGCACTCATTCTCCACACTCACTTGCACTCACACGCATACTCACACTCACTCTCACTCTAACACTTGCTCTTGCACTGACCCTTGCACTCACCTTCGCATTCACTCTCGCACTTACGCTCGCACTTCCTCTCGCATGCACCCTCAAGTGCATGCGTACACTCACTCGCACTCACACCCGCACTCACGCTCTCTTGCACTCACTCTCTTGCACTCACGCTCGTAACCACTCACGGACACACAAGTACTTTTAACCGTTCTGAGACACACTCACAGAAACACACACATAAACCCTCACACTCACCTTCGGACTTGCGCTCGCGCTCACCCTCGCACGCACTTACTCGAACACGCACACGCACACACAGCCGCACGCACACTCAAACTCAACTAGCACACACACCCATACTCGCACCTACAGCCACGCCCACACTCACGCTCGCACTCCTTCTCGCAGTCCTACTCGCCCTCACTCTCCCACTTTCTCTTGCACATACTCGTGTTCACCCTCGTACTCACTCTTACACTCGATCACCCTTGCACTCAACCTTGCAGCCACCAACTCACTCACTCAGCCTCACACTCTCACACTCACTCTTCACTCACACAAATATACTCTCAACTCTTCTTTGACACTCACAAAAACACACACCCTTGCATATGTTCTCGCACTCACCCTCACACACACTCGAATGCACCCTTGTGTTCCCTTGCACTCAACCTCGCACGCACACTCACACTCACGCGCGCACTCACCCTCAAACTCGCCCTCTCACTCACACTCGCACTCACTCACAAACTTGCTTTCTCACTCACCTTCTCACTAATCTCGCACTCACTCATGTGCTTGCTCTCTCACTAATCCTCGCACTCGCCCTTCCGCCCACAACTGCACTCACCCTTGAGTGCAGTGCATGCGCGCATCTCACTCTCGCACTCACACCCACACAAGCACCTAGATTCACACCCGCACTCACCCTCTTGCACACTCTTGACTCACTCTTGCAACCACTCACACACACTCACGCCCTAAGCACAAGCGCACACGGTGCAGAGCCCTAATCGCAAGCGACATAAGCGCAAGCGGATTAGGCGCAAGCGCCCACGGCACCCACGCCAGCGGCGCAAGCGCGCACACACTCTCTCTCCCGCCTCTCTCTCCCACACGCGCTTCGTGCTCCCTCCAGCTCTTCCTTCTCTCCCAACATACGCTCTCTCACGCGCACTCCCTGCGTGCTCGCTCATGGGGCCAGCACCCATGGCACTCACGCCCAACGCGCCAGCGCCCTAAGCCAAACGCCTTAGGCGCCAGTGCCCATGGCGTCTGCGCCAATGGCGCAAGGGCACAGGGCGCATGTGCCCACGGCACCAGCACCCTGAGCTCTAGCGCGTTGGGCGCAAGCTATCACGCCGCCTGCGTCCACAGCACCAGCGCCCTAAGTGCAAGTGCCTTAGGCACCAGCACCCACGGTGCTCGCGCTCACGGCGCTCGCGCCCACGGCGTCAGCGACCTAAGAGCAAGTGCCTAAGACACAGAAGCCAACGGCGCCCACTCTCCCGCCTCTCCCTCCCACGCTCCCTCCTGCACGCTCTGCCCGCCTGTTTCCGTCCAGCTACTATCTATTCCTTCCCTCTATCACGCGCTCTCTCACGCGCACTCTCCTGCGCGCTCACTCTCCCTCCCGCTCCCTCTTTCCCGCACTTCAAACAGTAGTGCAAAGACTAATCGAGACACAGAAACCATAAATAAGGTAGAAGAACAAGAAAATTTCACGGGAGAGAAAGGAAAAAGGACAGGGAAAGGAAAACACACCTGCAAACACGGTGCCTCAGGGACCCAACCCGTGCTCGCACCGCGCACCAGCTCCCGCTCGCGCACCGGCTCGCTCGTGACCTGTCGCCAGAGGCGACGGCGAAGTGGGAGGGAGAGGCGACGGCGAAGACACTCCTCCTGCAGCTATCACTCCTCCCTCGGAGCAGGTTCGTTCTGTCGAAGATATTCGCTCTGACTCTTCTTCGACAGGGGAGCAGCTGTCGACTGCCTCTTCTTCGACGTTCTTTCCTTCGACTGAAAAATTGGTGCCATTGTCGACTCTCCTTGGCGAAGAGGGGAGCAAAGTGCCGATGAATGTCGTCGCCAATGAGCGTCGAGAAGTTGAGCAGCCTGCATATGAAACATCCGCAGAAGAGCGATCCGCAGAAGAGCGATCGGCAGAAGAGCGATCTGCAGACGAGCTGCCTGCAGAAGACAATGTCGAAGAAGAGCTGCCTGCATTAGAAGAAATTGCCGCAGAAGAGCAACCTGCAGAAGAAGGACCTGCGGACGAAACATTTCAGGTTTCTCGTTATGGTCGAAAGATTCAGAAGCCGCTCCGCTACCGCGAAGCATTAACGATGTTTACGACCACTTCGCTCGACGGCATGCATGAGGATGTAGTACAGAAAGAGCTCGACTCTGCTGACGAGTGCGTCGTTGACATGGATCATCGTTGGGACATTTCGACCATGACAGTTGCAGAAGCTCTACGAAGCTGGAAGGGTGAAGCTGTCAAAGCAGCAATGGATGCAGAGATGCAGACTCTCTACGACCAAGAGACTTGGGAGCTGGTACCTCGTCCGCCTGGGGTCAATGTGATGAAGAATCGATGGGTTTTAACGACGAAGTACAACCCAGACGATACGGTCGACCGAGAGAAGGGTCGACTTGTCGTCAAGGGATTTACGCAGACCCATGATGACTTCGTCGCTACATATGCTCCCGTCGGGAGCTATGGAACTGCACGGATGCATCTTGCGAACGCGGCAGACGGAAATTTGGAGCTGATGCAGCTCGACATGACGAACACATTTTTGAATGCGAAACTTGACCGCCCTCTCTTCATGGAACAGCCCGAGTTCTACAATGACGGGACGGGTCGAGTCTGCATACTGAAGAAAAGTCTCTACGGACTGAAGCAAAGTCCATTGCTGTGGTACGAGGCCCTCGACGAAGTGCTTGTCGACGCAGGATGGTCGAAAAGCCAGGTCGACGAAGCTTTCTACTTCCACGAGGACGAGAACCACGACATGTGCTGGGTGCTCGTCTACGTCGACGATCTGCTTGCCGCGAGTTGCAGCAAGGAGCATCTGGCAGAGCTGAAGGCGCTGCTCGAAAACGCCTTCAAATTGAGGGAGATCAGCCCCGTCAACAAGTACTTGGGACTGGAGCTGATCAGAGACAGGGAAGCGGGGAAGATCTGGCTGCATCAGAAAGGCTACGTCGACAGGGTGCAGAGGCGTTTTCTGCCAGAAGGGCCTCCTCAGCGAGTTCCGAAGACGCCAATCTCGGTCGACGCCTTTAAGGTACTAACATTTGACGACGAGAAGTTGCAGGCGCGCACAGAAGAAGAGTACCGGCAGAGGGTCGGCTCTCTGCAGTTTGCTGCCTGCACCACTCGCCCAGACATCGCCTTCGCCTGCAGCAAACTCGCGTCTGGTCAGACGGTTCGAAGCGACCAGCATTGGAGGGAGCTCGATCGCTGCATTGCGTACCTTGTTGGGACACGCGATGTTGCCCTCGAATTCGGCGGAGGAAATGGG
The DNA here is from genome assembly GCA_947470075.1 of Closterium sp. Yama58-4. Taxonomy (NCBI): domain Eukaryota; kingdom Viridiplantae; phylum Streptophyta; class Zygnematophyceae; order Desmidiales; family Closteriaceae; genus Closterium; species Closterium sp. Yama58-4. The sequence goes on from CANIUD010000163.1 coordinate 779,892, forward strand.
GAAATGCGTCTCGTCGGATTCGCAGGTGCAGACGATGCAGGAGACAAGCAGAATCGCAGCAGCACGGGTGGCTACATTTTCACTCTTGGCGGAGCTGCTATTTCATGGGCAAGTCAGAGGATCAGGTGCATCACCCACTCTTCTACAGAGTCGGAGTACATCGCTGCAGTGGAGGCTGGAAAGGAGGCTCGAAAGCTTCGTTTTCTGATGGCAGAATTTCGCATGCTCGACGAGACGTCACCAACGATTATCCACGTCGACAACCAATCTGCGATTTCTGTGTCTGAAGGAATGGGGCTCAAGGGAAAGCTGAAGCACATGGAGCGGCGCTACATGTGGCTGCAGAGCATGGTGAAACGTCGCAAGATGAAGCTGCAGTACATTCCGACGACTGAGCAGCCGGCAGATTACTTGACGAAAGCACTACATTTCCCTGCGTTCAACAACTGCTTTGAGAAAGTTGGTCAAGTAAGGCTTTCGGCGAAGGGGAGCAGTGCAGAGGGTCCTCTCGACGAGGAATAGGTGCCATGACCTTTTCATGGCTGGTGCGGTGATGTGTGTGAATTGCAGATTTCTGCAATTCTTGTGTGTTTCTTTTTCTGCTTGTTTTCTTTCTTTCATTCATTTCTGTTCTGCTTGGGTGTGTGGTGTAGACGGGTCTATTTTCTCTGCGACGACCAAGCATGATCAATGCAGGGGAGTGTTGAGCTGGCATTGACCCTGCAGAAGATGGTCGTCGCCTTCTGCAGGGTAGCGGAATTCTGCCGAGGTCAGCGCGGAGTTCTGCAGCAGAAAGAAATCTGCAGAAGCGGAAAACAGGTTCCGCTGCAGAACAGGGCGAATCTGCAGAGCAGATCGTGATGCTGCAGAGGAGGGCGCACCTGCAGAGAATTCGGGTCTACAGAAGAAGGCGCATCTGCAGAAGCGAAATTCTGCAGAGGACCACAGTTTCCACCGGCGAACCCCTCCGACGCAAAAGTGCGATCGTTTCGTAACTTTTTTGTGCGAATTTCGGAACATTGCGGGACATTGAGAAATTGACCCCGGGGAACAGTGCGCGGAACTGGGGTTTTCAATCTGGGGCGAAACTGAACCACCTGCACAGAATGAACCTGGCGCACGTTTTCGTAACTACGAAAACGTGCGTTACAGAAGTTGTTTAAAACAACCTGAACAGCTAAAACAACTACTTTTAGGTAGGTAAAAATTACCAACTAAGCACGTGTTGTAATTTTCACCTGCCGACGCTGACTTGGCAAAGCGCAGCTAAAAGTAGTTATGTAAACGTTCATGTGCGAACGTTCTCTACTAGGTTCATTAGTTGGGTAGCTTCTATTTTAAACTCCTTGTTGTATTCTAATTATTCTAGTGAATTTCTTTTGTGTGCCAACTCTATGTCTTCAAGGACTTCGACAAATTTCTGTCTCCTTAGTGAACCACCAATATCGTGTCTACGCAGAAAGCATTCCGTAGAGCTCGTTCACCCGTTAGAGCAGAAATCTCTGCATGGTGCGGTGAGCGTGGATCGAACACGCATAGAGCCCGTTCTTCTACGTTAGGTCTCATTGAACTTAGGTGGTCGGCATGGAGGATACTGAGGATATCCTCGAGGTAATCGACAGTCTAAGTGAGCGGGAGGCTGCGGTGCTTGCTCGTCATGAAGGTGGAAACCTCACCGAGCAGGAGCTCAACTTCATGCTGCTGGGAATACGAGCTCAGTGGGAGATGGAACATCCACCAACTCGTGAAGAGAGAGACGGAGAATCGCAGACTTCTGGAGACGACGACAACGCTGAAGAACCGGAAGAAGGCGGAATGCAGGAGCCACGAGGTGTTCTTGGACAAGGAGAACCGATTAGCCCTGGAGAAGGCTCGCAGAAGAAGGCGGATGCAAGTCCGAAGAAGGCGACTGGCAGAGGACGCGTGAGCGGTCGAGGATCTGCAGTAAAGACTGGTGGGAGCTCGGCGGTTTCTCATCCGACGGCATCGAGAGACGGTGGAATTGCTCCTGACTACGGATACTTCAAATTTTCTCCCGACAAGATCCCGGTGCCGAAGCTTCTAGAAGGACGTCATGACTTACCCGTGTGGAGGGAGTCCATCGAGCCTCAACTTGAAATCGCGCAGCTGAAGCAGTTCATCGACGGCTCGATCAAGGTTCCACGGCTGAGCGACATTTCGCAATACACACAATTCCGCTCGGCGCAGCTGCTGACCTTTATGGTGATATCGCGCTGCTGCTCTCCATCCGTGAAGATCGCCTTGAAATCATCTCGTTTTCGAGTGGACGCGGGTTACCAGGCATGGCGCTTCATCATGGAGACCTACAAAGCAACGGACTTTCTCTATATCGGCCAGTTGGAGAAGAGCTTGGCGACGCTAGAGATGGCGGAGCATGAGACGACGACGACCTATTGCAACCGTGCGCAGATGATTCTTGCTAATCTGCGAATGGCCGGCGTGAACTATTCGATGGCCTCGTATGTGACTCATGTCCTCACAGGACTTCCCGCGGAGTACAAGTACCTTCGACGAATGCTACAATCTCCGGAAAACTGCAAGACCCTCGACGAAAATACTTTGACGAGCAGAATTATCGCAGAGGAGTGCACGCTCGAGCTTGAGAAGCGGAAGGAATCACTTCTGCCACAGGTCAACTGGGCGTCGACGGGACAGCAGCAGCAGCAGAAGCGGTGGTCTTCTTCGACATCTGGCGGTTCTACGGAGCAGAAATCGTCGAACAAAGAGCAGCAGAAGAAAGATGGTCGACAGCCGAACAACAAGCGGAGCTCGAAGAAACCTTGCTGGGTCTGCGGAGAAATCGGACATTTTGCGTTCCAGTGCGAGCAACGTGCCGACAAGAAGGACAATTCTCCTGCGCAGAAGGAGAGTTCGTCGAAGTTGGGAACGCAGAGCGCCAACTCCAATTCGACCAACAAGAAGGGCCCTTCTTGCTCAATGGTGGGACCAGTTGTCGACCAGCTGCAGACGACCGATCTACTCATTTCGCTGAACGCAGAAGATGGTGAGGATTTTCAGGCGATTGCTGCAGCCGTCGAAGCCGATCCTGCAGTTGTTCTTCTCGACAGCGGGTGCTCCCATCATTTGATGGGAGATGATGCGGTCTTTGTCGAAATGCATGAAGGTGGCGACATTAAACAAGTCCGTGGCTTCAACAGGGCATTCCAACCAGTGCGCGGTCGCGGAACAATCGCTCTACGCGGCGAAGCTGGGAAGCAGATTCTGATCCCGGATGTGCTCTACGTACCTGGAATCCATGCGAATCTGTTGTCTGCAGGTCAGCTGAAGGACTGTGGGGTAAAGCTGAAGGATGAAGGCGAAGAGACCCTCCTTCTCTCTACCGACGGAACGGTCCTTGGACGCGCTCGTTATCGAGGACGAGTGCTCAGTACGGATCTCCAGGCGTGGCCGCTGCAGAAATCTGCAGGGGAGGCGATTGCTCTGCGAACATTGGCGACGGATACACGGGCGAAGATGGATGTGTGGCATCCTGGACTTGCCCATGCGGGCGTTGAAACAATCAAGCAGACAGCGACGCATGGGGCTGCGACAGGCTTGGATGTCGACAAGTCAGCCAACCCTGATCTACCGTGTGTTTCTTGTGTGGGGGGAAAACTTATTCGACATAGCTTCCCTCAAGAGGGGAGTGAAGAGCAGAAGGTGCTGGGAGTAGTGCACATCGATCTCTGCGGGCCCTTCCGAGTTCCTGCAAAAGATGGCAGCCGCTACTTTCTTCTGCTCAAGGATCGCAAATCTCGCTACGTTTGGATCTACCCGATTGCGCAGAAAAGCGATGCTCTGCGCGTTTTCCAGAAGTTGCTTCCACGTGCAGAAAGGCAGTGTGAGGCTTCGCTGAAGGCTCTCCGCTCCGATCGAGGTGGCGAATTTTTGGGAAGTAAATTCACCGAGTTCCTCGAAGAGAAAGGGATTGAGCACGACCTCACTTGCCCCTATACGCCGCAGCAGAACGGGATGGCGGAGCGTGAAATGCGGACTGTCGTCGAAGCAGTTAGGACGATGCTTCTGCACATGGGAGCTCCCCACCATTGGTGGCACCTTGCAGCTCTGCAAGCTGTTTGGGTGAGGACTCGTCTGGAGCATTCCTCTCTGCCATCAGGGGTAACTCCTTACGAGGTGCTCTTCGGAGAGAAGCCTGATCTTGGCATGGCAAGAGTTTGGGGGTGTATGCTGCAATACCTCATTCCGGAGAGTCAGCGCGGAGGGAAGTTGGAGCCGAAAGCTCGTTGGGGTCTCCACCTAGGTGTCTCGCAGCAGAGTAAGGGGTGGTTGGTCCTCGACCTGTCGAGCAACCGTTTAATCACCACGGTCGAAGCCATCTTCTACGAGACAATGTCTCTTGCAGAGTGGAAGGCGACGACGCAGAGTCCCATCGTCGACCGTGCTGCGCTCGACAATGTGTCATCGTTCCCGACGGATCCTGTGGATGATGAGGACGATGATGACGAAATAGTTAAGGCACCAGAATCTCTGCCCGTGCCCGCGTCGATTCCTTGACCGCAGCCTCCCTCAGACAACCCTCCAATGCAGCTTTCGCCGTTGCCAGAGACTCCTCCTGCAGAAGACACTCCTCCTGCAGCTATCACTCCTCCCTCGGAGCAGGTTCGTTCTGTCGAAGATATTCGCTCTGACTCTTCTTCGACAGGGGAGCAGCTGTCGACTGCCTCTTCTTCGACGTTCTTTCCTTCGACTGAAAAATTGGTGCCATTGTCGACTCTCCTTGGCGAAGAGGGGAGCAAAGTGCCGATGAATGTCGTCGCCAATGAGCGTCGAGAAGTTGAGCAGCCTGCATATGAAACATCCGCAGAAGAGCGATCCGCAGAAGAGCGATCGGCAGAAGAGCGATCTGCAGACGAGCTGCCTGCAGAAGACAATGTCGAAGAAGAGCTGCCTGCATTAGAAGAAATTGCCGCAGAAGAGCAACCTGCAGAAGAAGGACCTGCGGACGAAACATTTCAGGTTTCTCGTTATGGTCGAAAGATTCAGAAGCCGCTCCGCTACCGCGAAGCATTAACGATGTTTACGACCACTTCGCTCGACGGCATGCATGAGGATGTAGTACAGAAAGAGCTCGACTCTGCTGACGAGTGCGTCGTCGACACGGATCATCGTTGGGACATTTCGACCATGACAGTTGCAGAAGCTCTACGAAGCTGGAAGGGTGAAGCTGTCAAAGCAGCAATGGATGCAGAGATGCAGACTCTCTACGACCAAGAGACTTGGGAGCTGGTACCTCGTCCGCCTGGGGTCAATGTGATGAAGAATCGATGGGTTTTAACGACGAAGTACAACCCAGACGATACGGTCGACCGAGAGAAGGGTCGACTTGTCGTCAAGGGATTTACGCAGACCCATGATGACTTCGTCGCTACATATGCTCCCGTCGGGAGCTATGGAACTGCACGGATGCATCTTGCGAACGCGGCAGACGGAAATTTGGAGCTGATGCAGCTCGACATGACGAACGCATTTTTGAATGCGAAACTTGACCGCCCTCTCTTCATGGAACAACCCGAGTTCTACAATGACGGGACGGGTCGAGTCTGCATACTGAAGAAAAGTCTCTACGGACTGAAGCAGAGTCCATTGCTGTGGTACGAGGCCCTCGACGAAGTGCTTGTCGACGCAGGATGGTCGAAAAGCCAGGTCGACGAAGCTTTCTACTTCCACGAGGACGAGAACCACGACATGTGCTGGGTGCTCGTCTACGTCGACGATCTGCTTGCCGCGAGTTGCAGCAAGGAGCATCTGGCAGAGCTGAAGGCGCTGCTCGAAAACGCCTTCAAATTGAGGGAGATCAGCCCCGTCAACAAGTACTTGGGACTGGAGCTGATCAGAGACAGGGAAGCGGGGAAGATCTGGCTGCATCAGAAAGGCTACGTCGACAGGGTGCAGAGGCGTTTTCTGCCAGAAGGGCCTCCTCAGCGAGTTCCGAAGACGCCAATCTCGGTCGACGCCTTTAAGGTACTAACATTTGACGACGAGAAGTTGCAGGCGCGCACAGAAGAAGAGTACCGGCAGAGGGTCGGCTCTCTGCAGTTTGCTGCCTGCACCACTCGCCCAGACATCGCCTTCGCCTGCAGCAAACTCGCGTCTGGTCAGACGGTTCGAAGCGACCAGCATTGGAGGGAGCTCGATCGCTGCATTGCGTACCTTGTTGGGACACGCGATGTTGCCCTCGAATTCGGCGGAGGAAATGGGGAAATGCGTTTCGTCGGATTCGCATGTGCAGACGATGCAGGAGACAAGCAGAATCGCAGCAGCACGGGTGGCTACATTTTCACTCTTGGCGGAGCTGCTATTTCATGGGCAAGTCAGAGGATCAGGTGCATCACCCACTCTTCTACAGAGTCGGAGTACATCGCTGCAGTGGAGGCTGGAAAGGAGGCTCGAAAGCTTCGTTTTCTGATGGCAGAATTTCGCATGCTCGACGAGACGTCACCAACGATTATCCACGTCGACAACCAATCTGCGATTTCTGTGTCTGAAGGAATGGGGCTCAAGGGAAAGCTGAAGCACATGGAGCGGCGCTACATGTGGCTGCAGAGCATGGTGAAACGTCGCAAGATGAAGCTGCAGTACATTCCGACGACTGAGCAGCCGGCAGATTACTTGACGAAAGCACTACATTTCCCTGCGTTCAACAACTGCTTTGAGAAAGTTGGTCAAGTAAGGCTTTCGGCGAAGGGGAGCAGTGCAGAGGGTCCTCTCGACGAGGAATAGGTGCCATGACCTTTTCATGGCTGGTGCGGTGATGTGTGTGAATTGCAGATTTCTGCAATTCTTGTGTGTTTCTTTTTCTGCTTGTTTTCTTTCTTTCATTCATTTCTGTTCTGCTTGGGTGTGTGGTGTAGACGGGTCTATTTTCTCTGCGACGACCAAGCATGATCAATGCAGGGGAGTGTTGAGCTGGCATTGACCCTGCAGAAGATGGTCGTCGCCTTCTGCAGGGGAGCGGAATTCTGCCGAGGTCAGCGCGGAGTTCTGCAGCAGAAAGAAATCTGCAGAAGCGGAAAACAGGTTCCGCTGCAGAACAGGGCGAATCTGCAGAGCAGATCGTGATGCTGCAGAGGAGGGCGCACCTGCAGAGAATTCGGGTCTACAGAAGAAGGCGCATCTGCAGAAGCGAAATTCTGCAGAGGACCACAGTTTCCACCGGCGAACCCCTCCGACGCAAAAGTGCGATCGTTTCGTAACTTTTTTGTGCGAATTTCGGAACATTGCGGGACATTGAGAAATTGACCCCGGGGAACAGTGCGCGGAACTGGGGTTTTCAATCTGGGGCGAAACTGAACCACCTGCACAGAATGAACCTGGCGCACGTTTTCGTAACTACGAAAACGTGCGTTACAGAAGTTGTTTAAAACAACCTGAACAGCTAAAACAACTACTTTTAGGTAGGTAAAAATTACCAACTAAGCACGTGTTGTAATTTTCACCTGCCGACGCTGACTTGGCAAAGCGCAGCTAAAAGTAGTTATGTAAACGTTCATGTGCGAACGTTCTCTACTAGGTTCATTAGTTGGGTAGCTTCTATTTTAAACTCCTTGTTGTATTCTAATTATTCTAGTGAATTTCTTTTGTGTGCCAACTCTATGTCTTCAAGGACTTCGACAAATTTCTGTCTCCTTAGTGAACCACCAATATCGTGTCTACGCAGAAAGCATTCCGTAGAGCTCGTTCACCCGTTAGAGCAGAAATCTCTGCAGCGACAGCAGGAGGAGGGAGCGGCGACAACGGGAGGGAGGGAGCGGCGACGACAGGAGGGAGGGAGCGGCGACGGCGGGAGGTAGGGAGCGGCGACGGCGGGTAGGAAGGAGACGACGGTGACGGTGGGAGGGAGAGAGGACGGCGCGGTGGGAAAGAAAGGATGGCGCGGGAGGAGGGAGAGAGAGGCTATGACGAGGTGGGTGGGTGGGAGGGAGAGGCAACACGAAGGAGGGAGGTGGGTGGTCTTAGAACTTAGGTATGATGAGATTAGGTCAAAGGGGGGGGTACAAGGAGAATGTCGAGGGAAATTTTGTACCCCCTAGTGCTACCCCACTAAAGCCTAGATCAATCTAGCACAGATATAACATTTGACACACCCCCATAGGCAAAGTGGGGGAGAACAAGGGGTCACAAGACCAGTCAAGAGAAGCAAAGCAAGCTCAGGGTGGATCACAACGTCACCACACACTCTGAGAAAAACCAGAGGGCCACAAGGCCAGTTCACATGCAGAGGTATATAAGCAACAAAAACAGCACAGTGATCACTACCTAGCAGATGTAAGCATGCAGGTACATATATATATGGATCACAGTACAAGCAAAGCCTACAGCAAGTGTGGAAACGTAGGCACAAGACCTAACAAGGTACAAAAGCGCTGATGATCACCAGACGGAAGTGCCTTGGTGAATATATCAGCAGTGTTGGCCCGAGTGGCCACGTGTGCAAGTCGAAGCTGACCACGCTGCTGCAACTCTCGAGCCAGGAAGTAACGCAGAGCGATGTGCTTCGTTCTGTGCTCCAGTCTGTGCTCCTCACACAAGGCAATGGCAGCCTTGTTGTCGACGTACAGAACTGGAGGAGAACGAGGCCGCTCTCCCAAGTCGGTCAGCAGGTAGGTGAGCCAGCGCAACTCCTGAGCAGCCATGGCTGTGGCGTAGATCTCAGCCTCACAATTGGAGCTGAGAACAGAAGACGAGCGAGTAGAACGCCAGGAAACAGAACCAGAGCCAAGGCTGAAAGTGTAACCCTGTGACGACCGCTGCGTAGCCTGGTCGTCAACCCAAGAAGCGTCTGAGTGCCCAGTGAGGACCACCTCTCGCCGTCCTCCAAGCACGAGCCCCATGCCCGATGTACTGCACAAGTAGCGCAGTACCCTCATCACCGCACATCCCAGTGCACCTTTCGGTGCCGACCAGGAGCCACGTAACGGGCCAGAAGGCCAAGGGGGTACGCAAGGTCAGGACGAGTGCAAGTCATCAGGTACATGAGGCAGCCCACTAGCTCTGGGTAAGGACCACTCGGCTCTACGGACTCGTCCGAAGGTGGAGCTGAGAGCGAGTGACCTGTAGCCAGAGGAGTGGCCTGTGGAGAGGACCAGGTGAAGCCAAAGCGCTGAAGGACCTGCTGCACCATGTGTGACTGAGTCAGTGTGATGGTGCGGCGTGCTCGGTCCCGGGTGATCTGCAAGCCAAGGTAGCTGCGCAGCTCACCCAGGTCAGTACACGTGTGTCTCTTCTGCAGCTCCGACTTCACCAAGGCGAGAGCCTCAGTGTCAGCAGTGGCAAAGACCAAGTCGTCGACGTACACGAGGATGTAGAACGGCGGCAGAGAAGTGTCGGTGCGTAGAAACAGCGACGGGTCAGCTGTCGAAGGTGCAAACCCAAGAGCCGCAAGTGTAGTCCTCAGTGTGTCGTGCCACTCACGTGGTGCCTGGCGGAGACCGTAGACTGGCCGGCGGAGGCTCCACTGGGTACCAGGAGGGAACGACCCAGTGAAGCCAGGTGGACGGCGTAGCCAGATCTCCTCGTGCAGGCTGCCCTGTAGGAAGGCTGTGCTAAAGTCCAGTGAGTGAAGCTCGTAGTCACGCTGAGCGGCAACGTGCAGTAGCACCCGAAGAGTGGTCATCTTCGGGGTGGGGGAGAAGGTCTGAAAGAAGTCGACTCCCTCTCGCTGACTGAAGCCTCTAGCAACGTAACGAGCCTTGAAGACAGGCGGAGAACCTGGCGGCCGCTTCACCCTGAAAATCCACATGCCATCGACAATGTTCGCCCCGGGGGGGGGAACCTCATCGACGTACGTGCCTGTGGACTTCCAGGATGCCATCTCTGCGTCCATGGCTGCCTGCCACTGAGAGGAGTAGTCACCCGCGATCACCTCAGCGTAAGAGCGCGGGGTAGGGATGTCTATAGCATCCGGGTCTCCCTCAGGGGCAAGCAGCATGGCCACAAGATGAGGCGCAGCGGCTGCAAGACACTCAAGGTCCTCGTGCCTGTCCTCAAGGACGTCCGTGCTAAGAGCACACTCACCCCCGACGGACGGAGGACAGACAGACTCAGACTCAGCAACCAGACTAGCAGCGTAGTCCAGACGACAGGCAGCAGCAAAGTCAACAAGCTCAGCGACCAAGGCAGACGCAGCAGCAGACTCAAAAGAAGGGTCAGTGACAACAGTGGCGAGCAGACGCGTGACAGTAGGGTGCGCAGCACGAACGCGGTCAGACTCAGGGTCGGGAACGTCAGGTAAAGAGGACGCAGGAGGAGACGGCAGAGGAACAGACTGTGGAACAGAGGAAGGACGACGGACGACAAGGTGCGCGGTGGGGACAGTCGGCGAACGCGGACGCGGAACACGACGAGCGGTACGACGAGAACTAACAGGCGAGACAGGACGCGACACAGGCTCACGACGCTCAGTAAGACCGCCGGACTGCTCAGTGTAGGGAGAAGGAACAGGCAGCGGTGAGCCAGGCTGTAACGGAAGACCAGTAGAAGACGGAAGGCTAAGAACCTGGCGAAGCACAGAGTCAGTAGGTGGTAGCGACGACGGGGACGGCGGAGCGAAGAACAGTCGCGGCTGCGCAGTGCCACCAGCACCAGCAGCTCCAGTACCCCCAGCAGCTCCAGAACCTCCAGCAACTCCACCACCCCCAGTGTCAGCTCCACTAGGACCAGCTCCACCAGCAGTAGCACCCCCAGAACCGGCACCTCCAGTCCCAGGGTCTCCAGACGCAGTGTCACCAGCAGTAGCACCCTCAGGTACAGCACCACTAGCCCCGGCAGCTCGAGTACCAACGGTACGAGCACATCCGGGACCCGCGACGGCAGTACCTCCAGTAGACAAAGAACCAACACCACCAGCTGCAGAGTCCCGTGTACCAGTAGTGCGACGCTGACGACGACCGTACCAGTCCTGCAGCTGCTGTGGGGTGAGAGGCACACGTGGACGAAGGCGGCCACTCCAAGGAGGCGGCGCAGCAGCAGACTCAGCACCCCCAATCGGCGCACCCCCAGACTCAGCACCCCCAGACCCCTCACACGCAGGCTCAGCACCTCCAGGCTCCGCACCTCCAGGCTCCACACCTCCAGGCTCCGCACCACCAGACTCCACTCCTCCAGGCTCCGCCCCTCCAGGCTCCACACCCCCAGGCTCCACACCTCCAGGCTCCGCACCACCAGACTCCGCCCCTCCAGGCTCCGCTCCTCCAGGCTCCGCTCCTCCAGTCTCCACTCCCTGAGGCTCCACACTCGCAGGCTCTGCCCCTCCAGACCCAGCACCCCCAGGCTCCTCACGCGCAGGCTCAGCACCCCCGACGACAGCACCACCTCCAGCAAGACCAGAGTCACCAGTGACCTCAACAGGCGCAGGTACGGGAGGGTCTACCTGAGAAACACCTGAAGGGGCAGGACCTGGCGCGGGAAGGGGGTCTACCTGGGGAGGACCTGGGGTGAGGAAAAGCAGCGGGGGGGTGCGAGGGGAAGTACGGTAGGGGAAGAGACGGTAGAAGGGAACGGACTCGTCAAAGGTGACGTCCTGAGACGCAAAGACACGACGCGAGGTGGGCTCGTAGAACTGCCAGCCAGGCGCGTCAGAAGGAAAACCAAGGAAGACACAGGGAATGGCGCGAGCGGAGAGCTTGTCCGCGGTGGTATCGCGGACAAACGCACGGGCACCCCAGACCCGGAAACGCGACGCATCACCAACCTTCCCCGTCCACAGCAGTGTGGGCGAGGTCTCCGGCAAGGAGACACGGGGCCAGAGGTTGAGCTGATGCGCGGCGTATCGGACCGCAAACGGCCACAGAAAATGGGGGGCAGCCGCATGGATCATGGAGGTACGAGCGACCTCCATGACTAAGCCAATGCGACGCTCAGCAACCCCATTCTGCTGCGGAGAGGCCGGAAGCGTGAATGACTGGGTGATGCCGTGCTCCGCACAGAAGGCTGCCAAGAGGTCGGAGGAGAACTCACCACCTCTGTCAGAGTGCAGACGCAGGACAGGGAAGTCTCTGTCGAACCGCTCGCGGAGCTGGAGACGAACAGCGCGGATCCAGGGGATCAGAACAGCAGGGACCTGACCCTTGCTGCGCAAGGGGAAGACCGTGGTGTAACGCGTGTAGTCGTCAACGACCAGCAGGAAGTACCGCTCGCGGCCCTGGCCCTGGACGCGGGCTGGGCCCCACACGTCCAGGTGTAGTGTCTGCAGGGGAGCCTCTGTGGGAGGAAACGAGGAGTGAGGAGCGGCGCGCTGCCGCCCCTCGACGCAGGGAATGCAAGGCGGCGCAGGCGAGGGAGGGAGGGTAGGCAGAGACCTGGGAAGACCAGAGACCAGGGAGCGAGAGTGCATGCTCCGAAGGCGAGGCAGGGAGGGGTGACCAAGGCGGTGGTGCCACAGGAGAGTGTCGTGCGACAAACGGCGACACTCACACGTGGAGGCTACCAAACCTGACGCAGACACCTGACTAACAGCAGCTACCTGAGGAGACTCAGTCGACAGTGTGTACAGACTCGACCCCGGCCGACGAGTGAACGTGGCCAAGTGACGGCCAGTCTGTCCACATGTGCAGATCGCCACACGCTGCCATGCAGGGGTGAAGGTATCAACCCCCGCATCCTGCAGGACAGCGGTGCTCACCAAGTTCGTCGAGAACGAGGGGAGGTGGAGACCTGACAGGGAGCCAGACGGGACCGCGGGGCACGGAAGCGCAGTCGAGTCGCGGGCAAGCACTGGGCCCCCAGAGGGGTCTGCCAGCGAGACAGGAACAGGTGCAGGGAGAGGTGTGACAGTGGTGCTATCGCGAAAGAAGCAGCGCGAAGCACCAGAGTCAAGTGTGAAAGTGTGCAGGGCCTGAGCAGACTCAGGACCAGAGGGGGCAGACTCACTAGCACCTAGGGCTGCAGTCTCTATACCTGGGTCAGGTGGGACACACAAGTAGCAGTCACCCTCAGCACTAACAGTCAATGCATACATGGCAGCAAGAATAGCATCATAGTCTAGATCAAAGATAGGAACACCACGCCTAAGCAGATCTGCCCAGTTGGGGAACTCAGTAGCATCAGGATACTTTGCGCGCCAGGCGTCACTAAGCCTAGCGAAGCAGCGGAACTCAGTGTGAAAACCGTCGCAGGTGCGACCCTGGCGGGGACCTGAGCGAATGATATAGGGGCAGCGATCAACACCCTTAGGCGCCCCACGCCCAGCATACCAGTCATGGAGCTGCTGGGAGGTGAGGGGCTGACGCTGCTGCTGCTGCTGCTGCTGCTGGCCACCACTGGGGCCCCCTTTTTGGCCAGATCCACCTCCACCCAGGCCTCCACCACCAGTGCCGCCGCCTCCTCCTCCACCACCTCCGCTGCCGCCTCCACCACCCCCGGTCCTGCCACCACCCCACCCACCACCTCCACGGCCACCCCCACCACCTCCGCCACCCCCGCTGCCTCCACCACCGCTCCCTCCACCGCCACCTCCGCCACCCCTGCCACCCTTGCCGCCCTTGCCCCCGCCGCGCTTCCCACCAAGAGCAGAAGCGGCGTTGACCTTCTCAGTGCCGAGAAGGTCGACTGCAGCAGCAGCAGAGGCGTAGGAGGGGGCAAGGGGGGAGGGGGAGCACCCCTCAAAGAGGGGAGTGCGGGGAGTGCCACGAGCAGCATTCACAGCAAGAATGTTCTTCTCAGCTGCAACTAGCTGCTGCTCGAAGTCATCTAGGGTGATGGTGGTAGGGTCCTTGGCGAGGAAATAGTCCCTAACAGACCGAAGCGTGTCGGGGAGGCGGGTGACAAGGATGTAGAGGGTAAAGTACATGGGGGGTTTGTTCTCGGCGAGGAACTCGTCAGTGAGAGCGGCACGGAAGCGTGCGTCACTAGCGCGGAGGTGAGTGATCAGATCGGCAGCAGTGGGAAAGGAGGCTAGGTCGGGAAACAGGTAGGGCAGGATGAGATTGCCAACGGCGGCAGTGGCTGGGGCGGAATAGCGAGCAACTACTGCGTCAAACACCTCCTTAGCAGTCTTGAGCGAGTTGAATTGAGTGCGCTCAGAGAGGGGTAGGTGGTTGCGAATAGCTAGGCGGGCAATAGCATCTCGGGTCTGCCACTCAGTGCGGTCAGAGGCAGGAGCAGTAGCAGCGGGAGCAGGAGCAGTGCCAGTCACATAGTCTAGCAGTGAACGGCCGTCCTTGGTATCAGTCATGAGGTAGAGCTGCAGGTCGCTCAGCCAGGTCTCAAATTCAATAGGACTGCCATCAGGCTCAAAGGTAAGAACAGTAACAGTCGCCATGGTCACAGGGTAGGGAAATGCAGTAGGCTCAGGCAGTAGGTGCAGGCAGTAGGCTCAGGCAGTACGCTCAGTCACAGGCTCAAACATAGGCTCAGGCTCAGGCTTAGGCTCAGACTCAGACTCAATCTCAGGCAGGCATGCTTAGGCAGGCAGGTAGGCTCTGGTTCAGGCTCAGGCTTAGGCAGGGCGGGGCTTAGGCATGGGCAGGGGCTTAGGCAGGGCGGGGATTATGCTTAGGTAGGGCGGGGCTTAGGCAGGGCAGGGCGACGGCGCACAGGCAGGGCGCGGCGGCGGTTTCTGCGCGGCAGCGGGGCGTGCGCGGCGGTGGGGTGCGTATTGCAGCAGATGGCGCGCGCGGGAGCAGGCTGCACGGGCGGCTGTTCGCGCGCTGCAGGGGATGCGCGGCGGCGGGCTGCTGCGGCGACGAGCGGCGCACGGGCACGCGCGGCGACGGGGCGTGCGGCAGCGGGCTGCACGGGACGGCGGGCTGCAGGCGGGGCGCGCGGATCGCGGGGCAGCAGCGGGCTGCGGGCTGCTTAGTGAGACGCGCGCTAAAAAAAAGGCGACGCGCGCTCCGTCGAAGCGCGCGTAGGCAGCAGGCAGGGCAGGCAAGGCAAAGCAGGTGGGGTAACACAGTAACTGGTGGGCCCGAGCTTAGGTCCTAAGTTCAATGCTCTAGATACCATCTTAGAACTTAGGTATGATCAGATTAGGTCAAAGGGGGGGGGTACAAGAAGAATGTCGAGGGAAATTTTGTACCCCCTAGTGCTACCCCACTAAAGCCTAGATCAATCTAGCACAGATATAACATTTGACAGGTGGGTGATTGTCACGTGAAAACACACGCACAATCACGTGACACTGAGTGGGCTGAAAACAACTCACTAAGAACCACAAAAAATAGTGTTACAAAGTGGATCTTTGAGGGAAGAGAACATCATTGTTCACTATATAAAAAGAACGATCGATGTGTCTAGATTTTGACATACTAGAAACTTCAAAATAAAAAAATCATAAACATCCACGTTTAAAACGAATAGATTGCACCATAAAAAATCGCTTGCCATATTCCTTATTACGGCGAACCTAATTTTGGCGCTAAAAAGGAAAAACATGCATTTCCTCTTTTTTTTTTTGTCAACTAAGAATGTAACATCTACGCAACCCTTCCGACCAGGGCCTCGGATTCGTTCTTAGCTTGGCTGATACGTCAGCCTTAGCAAGCTACCCTAGGCTGATCTATCAGAGTTGGGTGTAACAAAAAAGCTGAACTTTCAGACAAGTCTTAAAAAAAAACGCTGACTAATCAGCCTCTCAAAAAAACGAAGGCTGATCTAAGTTTCAGCACTTTTATTCATACGATGTAGCATGTGACATTACACTACACTACACTAATGACACTACACTACGTCAGCTGCTCAAGGCACTACAGTACATGGATAAGCACTACACAGTCTACACTACATGAAGTTAGCTGCTCATTTCATCATTTTCATCACTAGAACTACCTCCTGCATCTCCTACTGGCTCCTCATCATCTTCATCTACTGGCTCCTCATGCTTGCCCTTCTTGTCGCCTGGGGTCGAGGTGCAGATGGGGGCATTGCTGAAAGGCTTGCGCTTTCTGTAACTCCGCCAAATCTCAACTACCTCATCGTAGTTGGGCTCGTACTGCATGAGGGACAGACACATGAGGTCCCCCAGTCTCGCGTCCTTGATCCCCCCCCGCCGCCATGTCTTAATCACGTTCTGCCGGGTGAATCCCCTTTCACACTCCACTGTGCTGAGGGGAATCACAGCCACCGCCACCCAGAGCTGCACCAGATTGGGGTAGCTCTCCCGCCAGTCTGGCGTCTTCAGGATCGCCGTCAGACCGCTGTGGAAGCCCCGCTCTTCCTCACGAGCACGTTGTCGCGGATGAACGAGGCGTACAGGATCATGTGCTTCCCCCTGAGCCGATCCGTGCTTTCATCGATGCAGATGCCGATGAAAGGGCTTGTCAGGATGTGCTCTAGCTGAGTTGTCTGTAGCCAGGTAGCAAGGGCCTGCGTGAGCTCACCGAAGCCGTACCTGCCCACAGGGAAACAGAAAACAGGAGATTAGAAGTAGGTTAATGTACAAACATCACAACACACCAACAAAATACAGGGGGAAGGTGTACTCACGTTGTGTAGTAGGTGCCATATCCCTTCTTTGGGAAGCCTTGAACCCCCTTGCGCGCGAGGTACTGCACCAGCTTTACCCATGTTCCCATGGGCGCATCGCATGAACTGACGAACATCATGGAGTCGAGCAACGCCACGACTCGGTTCTTCTCAGCATCGACGGCGGCTCGATGTTGGTCGATTCGTGGCTGCTTCGAGGCCGCGTTCAGCAGGGCCTCCTGCTTCTCCATCGCAAGCTTGTGTTTCGTTGTGCCGGCGTGCTTGCGAAACGCCTGCGTCTGCACGTCGGTGGCCCCGCTCCCTGTCCGGCCACAACGTCCTCTGAGTCCGGCATGCTTGGTGCAGACACTGCACTTAAAAGCTGGGAAACCAGATTTAGATTTGGTTAGCACAAGCCACGGGAACCTCTCAGACCACCTATTGTTGTACTTCAAAAGAGCGTCTGCATAGACTGCTTCAATAGCTTCCGAAAGGTCAACGAGCAATGATGGACGAGGGGATGAGTTGGTCACGACAGGTTGCTCGACGGCGGTGCTGGAAGAAGGCTTTGCCCAGATCAGCGTCGACTGCTTCAGTTTGAAGTTGCGCGGGGCAGAGGACTTCGTTGCAGGCGACTCGACAACCACTGTGTCGGAGACGGCAGCAGGCGCAGCAGGTTCACTCCGGATGGAGTCCGGGCTTGTAGATGGCGGTGGGTGGTCGCGGTTCACCCTCTCGACTGGAGCAGGCTTTGCTGTAGGAGGCCTGGTAGCGTGGAGACTAGTGCCTAGCGAGCGCAGGAGCATATCAAGCTCCGTCGTGGCTTCCTCTAGGCCGTCAAGTTCACGGTCGGAGCTATCCATGCCTACATCATCATCGCAATCTAGGCCTTCTGCAAGGCCGGCCATGGCTGAAAGGGGAGAGCGTGCCGAGCTCCAAAATTGCTAGCTAGGGTTTGAGAAAAAACGGGACTGAGGCGGGGATTGACAGTGCACCTCGCCTGGTGGGTGGGTACGGTGTGGTCATCAAGAGTGAGCCACAAAAGAAGGCCCTCTCCTTCTCACCACCCAACTGCAACGCGGCGTGACGTGGGGGCACCATGCACGCACTTGGATGCAGGTTCGGGGTGGGTGAGATGGGGTGAGGTGGGTGTCTTGTCGTGAGTGAGTGCAATGCTTTGCTGTGTTGCACTGGTGGTGGGTGATTGGCCCATAAGGGATGTGATTGGTTAAACAACCAATCCCATCACTTACAGCATTCTGTCAGTGCCAACGAAGCAACCGACGTGACGGGGAAATTCGTTTTCCCACCGCGCCGGCGCTGTACATGGCCACATTAGCGTGATTGACGGTGGTTGTACCTGGACAGCCGAATCTCGCGGCTCCAGCACGAATCTGTACAAGCGTGATTTCAGCCTACTCTCGCGTTACAAGTCTGATCAATCAGACTACACTTGTAAAAAAACGCTGGAAATTCAGCCACACCTTAAAAAAAAAAACTGGAAAATCAGCCAACTACTTAAAAAAAAAAAAAAACTGAAATTTCAGCCAACACCTCTTCCACATGTCTGTGAAATCAGCCTCTAGACACTAATTAAGCCTTTTTTCTCTGACATCTGAGGCCCTGCTTCCGACGTTAACGTCGAGTCTTGTTTTTCCTGCGATTTGGATTGCACAAGATACGTGTAGCATAATTAAGCATCCAACTCTACAGAATGGCCCTTTGCTAAAAATGCATTTAAATGGCGTTGCGCAAAGGCACCCGTTGCGCAAAGGCATTGGTGGACGGAGGAGAATTGAGATAAATACAAAGACACCTGTCGCAGCAGTCGTCTGCTGCCACGGTAAATACCTACCACAATCCGGTCACCTGTGTCCTGACTAAGCTGTTCAGCCACCGTAACGTGCTAACGTTGTTGGAAACAGTAAATCTTAAGCGCCTCTGTCGTGTCGAAACATCGCACCAGAAGCGAACCATGTTGAGGCACACGCGAGTCAACCCTCGGAGGTTGAAAGAGGTTGCTGGAGGTTACGCGAAAGTCAAAGGTCAGCGACCTTTGACCTGACAAGTACAGCGCGACAGCAAGGACACACAACTGACTCGCTACAGAGCAGTTGCCCGAGTCGTCACTGTATCGAACCGCAACAACAACAGTAAAGTAGTTATAACCGTATCCTTTCATATTCCTTGTACTCATATATAAATGCTTGTATCTCTTTGCTTTAATTAACTTACTTTGCCCTCACATACCAGCGCAAGGTGGTTCACAACTTCTTCATTAAACGCTTCCGCTATTACAATTATCCTACCCCGAATTTACCCCTGCAAAAGATCCTAAGGGCTTTTCTCAGCCCAACATGGTATGAGAGCTATCAGGGGAAATTCGACTACTATCAAGTCATCAACAGACAACATGGCAACATACAAGGAAAGGAGTTCCTCTAATGGTTCTCCCGGGACTACTCCTACCCCACCTCCTGCCTCTGGCCTGCAGACAGAGGAAGGAACCGCAACAGGACCAACAGCGCCTTCAGCCAGCCAGCCTGCCAGCTTCGACCAGAGTATGATGGAGAAGTTTTTCTCCTTCATGTCGTTTTACGAGCAACACCAGCAATCGGCACCTGCGCAGTCAAACAACAGCAACAACAACAACGTGACTCCAATGAGTCTCGACGGCTCATCATATGCGCGCGGAAACCAGCAACAACCTACCTTTGCTCCGTATGAACGCGGGTCCATTAGCTTCATGCCGCACCCGCAAGCTCCACCTGGACAAGAAAAACCACTGGATGCACTACAAGTTCAGTCGCAATTCGCGCACGTCTTGAAGCTGCAGACGTCAAGGCCCTTCGACGGAAAAGACTTCTTCACCTGGTCGTTCGAGTTCGAGCTCATGATGGAAGGCGCGCAGATACTTGGCTTCTTCGACGGGTCTGTGCCATACCCAACAAACGGCACACAGTATGAGAAGCAGCAGTACACATATCAGTCGATGATGGCGTATACGATCCTACTGAGAAACATCACCCCAACTCAGCAGCAGAACATACGGTCTTACCGGGGATTCGGCAACTCCGCGGAACTCGCGTACAAGCACCTGAAGGACCTGTATCAAGCAACAGACAGCGTCAGTCAAAGTCGGCTAATGGCGCAACTGACAACGGTCGAAATGAAACCAGGCGAAAAAGGAATGGCATATATCAGCCGATGTCGCGAACTGCGCGACAAGCTTCTTCGATGCGGAGGGTCAATCTCTGAAGACGCCTTCGTGACAGTCATCATCGGCGGCCTCGGTCCTCAATGGCGCGCGACAAAGGCCATTCTCCGAGCCCACGGAAGAATCTCCGAAGCAGCGCTCTGCGCCGAAATTCACGCCGAGCAGCAAGACATGGACCTGCAAGAAGAACGACACAAGAGAAAGACATCAGTACCGGAATTCGCGTTTCACACTCAGCGACGGTACAACAACAACAGCAACCGACAACAACCAATAATCATACCTCCGTTCTGCCACATCTGCAAGACGTCAGGGCACCCACGTACGCACTGCCCGAATCGACAACAGTCAACGCTTCCACAGCGACAGCTTCGACCCTCAAGCAGCCAAGTTGCCTCAACGCAAGTAAATGCCACGACCCAGGTTCGAGCTTCAACAACACCAACAGGACAACCTGCACAAGGAGCAAGGAACATCGTCAGTTGCATGGCAAGATTGACCGACTCCTGTATCACTGAATCACCGCCACATTACTCACCGGAAGAACAGCTCGACAACAGCACGCCCCGCCGCGAGTCACTTCAACCGAACCCAACGTACGCAGCCATCGCCCAAAGCGAGCCATCCGGGAAAGACACCTGGTTCTTGGACAGTTGCTGCGGACAGCACATGTGCTCTTCAGGACGCTTCGTACAGCGAGAGCATCAACTCCAACGAGAAGTAGTCATCACCGTCGCCAACAATCAAAATCTGCGCACACGACGACAAGGCGTAGTACACCTTCAGACGCGGGAGACTAACGTCATTCTACAAATCTCCAAGGTTTTAATTGCAGAAGGCCTCGGCTACAACTTACTGAGCGTCAGCCAATTGATGGCGAAGGATATTCACCTTGAAGCAAACAGCACCACCCAGGAGTTCAAGCTGTACCACGGGAAGGGCGGTCTCTACATCGGAAAGGCGATCCTCAAGAACAACGTCTTCGTTCTTGATTTTGTTCCAGATCTCGGCACAGCAGACAGCGACGGCATCGTCACCTTCACCTCCTGGACCCACCCTCCAGATCTTGATCCAGACTTCAGTCCCGGCGGCTTCTGGCACTCACACACCATTCCTGAAACAGAGAGAACAAGGGCGTTAGCAACAATTCAACAATCGGCAGCAGCAGAGACAACATCGGCAGCAGCAGAGACAACAACGAGAACATCGGCAGTAGCAGCGACAACAACGGTAGCAGCAGAGACAACAACAACAGCAGCGGCAACATCGACACCAATCGCTGGTCCTTCAACGGCACCAATCTTCATCGACGATTCGCCACCGACACCCGCACAACAGTTAAAACCGGCACCACGAGAAGTCCACCGAAGCGCCAACGTCACTGCCGGCTTCTACTCCAACTCGGATCTGTATCGACGGTCACCCGGACATCGCACCGACAAAAGCACCTGGCACGCAAGGATGGGACACCCAAGCAACACAGTGTTAAACAACACGATAAGAGCAGGAGTGCTCGATAAAGATTCACTGCTACTAATCGACGGACGAGAACTTCAACGAGCACGTGGAACGTGCTTCACCTGCCCTGAAGCTGACTTACCGTTCGTCTCGCATCACAACCCAAGCGCACCTGCATACACACCACTTGAGAAGGTATACAGCGACATCCTGTACAATCGCGCCCCCGGACAAAACGCATACAACTACACCATCACCTTCATCGACGCCGCCACACGTTACGTCTGGCACCTCAACCTTCCAAGCAGGGACATGGCCTTCGAAGCCTTCGTCGCGTGGCTTCCCGTAGCAGGAAGGGAGTCGGGAGTTAAACTAAAAAGCTTTCAGTCAGATGGGGGAGGTGAATACACCTCACAGCGGTTCAAGCAGTACTTGGCAGAAAGAGGAATCAAGAGACTCATCTCCCTTCCCTACGCTCATCAACAGCAGGGTGTAGCAGAAAGGATGAACAGGACTCTGCAGAACACCATGCGCAAACTGCTACGTGGCATGCGGCTACCCAACCACCAGTGGCCCGAAGCAATGGACCATGCTGTGATGCTGCACAACTTGCTCTCGTCGTCCTCACTCCCGAACAACGCATCACCGCACCTGCTGTGGACAGGAAAACTGGGCAGCACAAAAATGTTACGAGTTTTTGGGTGCATGGTACAGTACCGACCCCCAGCTGCACAAGCAGGCCGATTCTCCCAACGCGCACAGTGGGGGCTACACCTGGGCATCGAAAAACACTACAACGCATGGAAGATTTTCGACATCGAGACAAAAGAAACAGTGGCAGCACGTGATGTCATCTTCTACGAGAGACTCACACTACCAACGTACCTTGCCAACTTGGACGAACACCGAGACCCCACAGGTGGCTTTCGTGAAGATCGAGCCTTCGCCTCGGCAGAAGACGAAGCTGACTGGGACGAGCAGAACGTGGAAGGAGCCTCGGAGGAAGCCGGACCTCTCCCTTACTGTTCCGTCAACATTCCGATGGATGACGAGAACCCTTGCGAAACGTAATACCACTTCGCCGACAACGGTTACGTTACACCTGCACGGGTCAACACCAACGAAGCAGAACGCGTAGGACCAAATTTCAACCCAGCACCTGAAGCGGGAGACGAAGCAGTCTATCCCGAGGATACCACACTCCCTCGCTACACACAGAGTGGACTTCAGATACTCGGGCTCGTCACCGCAGTCCACGGCACCGCCATTCCTAAGGAGCCTGCGACGGTTCAACAGGCAGTGGGGGGGGAGCACAGGGAAAAATGGCGCGAAGCCATGGACAAGGAGCTGAAAGCATTAGAAGAGCGCAACACGTGGAAAGTCGTCCCCATCAGCGTAGCACGGAACAAAACCATCCTCACCGGAAAATGGGTCTTCCGCGTGAAAACGAAAGCAGACGGCACCATCGAGAAGTTCAAAGCACGATGGGTCGTGCGCGGCTTCGACCAAGAGCACGGACGCGACTTCACCGAAACATTCGCACCTGTCAGTCGACACACCTCACTGCGGATTCTCCTCGCAATCGCCGCCATGAAGAAGAAGAAGCTGAGACAAATCGACGTTGCGAACGCATTTCTCTACGCACCTGTCGACGCAGAGATTTTCGTGGAGCTACCACACGGCTCCAGCACGGACTCCACACACGTCTGCCAGCTGCTCAAATCGCTCTACGGCATCAAACAGGCTCCGCGACTGTGGCAACAGTATCTACACGCTCGCCTCGTCCGCATCGGCTTTAAACAACTGCCGCACGATCAGGGCATGTACCGACTTACAAAGAACACCGACTACATTCTACTAATCGTCTATGTAGACGACCTCCTCTACATCGGCTCGTCCGACAGCATCACCACCTGGTTCGAAGGGGAGCTGCAGCAAGACCTCACGCTTACGGTTTCGTCTACCGTCACACAGTACCTTGGGCTCAACATCCGAGAAGAAGACAACGCGATCTACCTCAGTGCCGCGAAATACGCCGACACCATCGCCAAGCGTTTCGCTCTTGCACCAACCGCCATCTCCACACCATATCGCTACACGACAGGAAACAACAAGGGTGAATCCGCTCTACTCAAGCCTGCCGGCATTCGCGACTACCAGAGAAAGCTGGGATGCCTTCTCTTCGCAGCCGTCACCTGTCGCCCAGACCTATCCTACTCCGCAAGCCAACTCGCCACCTACCTCAAAAGACCCGAAGCAGAGCACCTAGCAGAGCTCGACCGCGCTCTTCACTACCTCGTCAGCACCCCGACGATCGGGCTAACCTACCACAAGAACGCAACTACACCGACTAAGTTAATCGGCTACGTCGACGCAGATCATGCTGGTGACTCAGACAACAGACGCTCGCGCACCGGCTACATCTATCGCCTTGAACCTATCGGTCCTATCTCCTGGCAGTCGAGCAAGCAGGAGTTAATCGCACTCTCATCAGCTGAAGCAGAATACATTGCACTCTGCTCAGCCACCAAAGGAGGACTTTACCTTCGCGAGCTGCTGGAAGAAGCGAAATTAGCCGAGTTACCCAACTTCACCCTGTTCTGCGACAACCAGTCGGCAATTCGCATCGCCAACAAAAGCGGCTTCGCGAACAGGACGAAACACATCGCTTTACGCTATTTCTTCGTAAAGGACGAGATCGAGAAGGGAAGACTCGAGCTGTCATACTGTCCCACGTCCGAGATGGCAGCCGACTATTTGACCAAGAAGCTCGGAAAGCAGAAGTTTGAGTATTGCATGCTGCTGACTGGACAAAGCCACGTCATCAGCTGCGACACTCCAGAAGCGAAGGGGAGTGTTGGAAACAGTAAATCTTAAGCGCCTCTGTCGTGTCGAAACATCGCACCAGAAGCGAAGCAAACCATGTTGAGGCACACGCGAGTCAACCCTCGGAGGTTGAAAGAGGTTGCTGGAGGTTACGCGAAAGTCAAAGGTCAGCGACCTTTGACCTGACAAGTACAGCGCGACAGCAAGGACACACAACTGACTCGCTACAGAGCAGTTGCCCGAGTCGTCACTGTATCGAACCGCAACAGCAACAGTAAAGTAGTTATAACCGTATCCTTTCATATTCCTTGTACCGTATTTACCCGGGTAATAAACCCGGGGGTCTAATCCTACCCCGGGAAAAAAAGGGGGGTGGGTCTATTAAGTGGGTGTAAATTTAATAGACCCGGGGTCTAATCCTATGTGCATTTAAAGTTTGAAAGTCATGTAAAATACCAGTGTTCTAGGCCCAGAAACGAGAATTCCAATGATGAGTCAGGGAAATTCTGACCACAGCCTGACGCGAGGCACTCGTGCGTCAGATTTTGCAGTCAAGTCAGTGAAATTTCGCTACAGCAAGTTGTCCCTTCCTACATTCTCGCTAACAATAGAGGTGTATACAGTGAGGACGGTCTAATCCGAATTCGTTACGAAAAAGGGGGGTCTATTACAAAAGTGCACATAGCATTAGACCCCCCCCCCATTTAACGACCCAGGGGTCTATAATTATGGGGGGTCCATTACCCGGGAAAATACAGTACTCATATATAAATGCTTGTATCTCTTTGCTTTAATTAACTTACTTTGCCCTCACATACCAGCGCAAGGTGGTTCACAACTTCTTCATTAAACGCTTCCGCTATTACAATTATCCTACCCCGAATTTACCCCTGCAAAAGATCCTAAGGGCTTTTCTCAGCCCAACAAACATCTGATCAAGAGTTATCGTAGATCAATCCTGTTTCCATGCTGTTCCTCCTCTTTTGACAAGAACAGATCGCGGGGTGTCAGATTTGGCTCGAAAAACGATTTGGTGATGTGATGTGCTCACCCGCCATCAGCCTTCAGTGATACCGTATTCCCCCGGATATACCACCCTAGGGTGCTATGATAACTACACAAAAAAAAGGGGGGGTCTTGTCATCGGAAAAAGCTACATTGCACCCGGGTCTTTACATAATGTATATTTTTTTTTTATAGCGTAAAACGTTTAGTACTAAATGTACATCTGTGCGGTGGTGGTAGATTGCTGGTTGGGTGCGCAAAACCGAGGACTGGGCGAAAACGTTTTGCGCGAGGGTTAACTGCCACATTGCAAGCTCCAACAAGGCCCACTGTCAGGCCCTGATTGGACGAAATCACACCCCCTCGTCGCACGACGAGGATTCATGCAGGTGACAATGGCGGAGTCCCCGCAACAGCCTCGGTTGCCTCGCTGGGCGGGCACGTCATTGAACTGTAGATGGATTATCATTGGAAACCCTGTGCTACTTAGGCAAAAACTGCAATTATACCCGTACATAACACCCCCCCCCCGGGTGCTATATAGGATGCCCCCAAAAGGGGGGGTATAGTAGAAACGAGGCCCGCTATAGCACCCCCCCCGCACAAGCCACCCGGGGGGTGCTCTATTTCGGGGGGTGGTATGTCCGGGGGAATACGGTACACACCCCAAATCCTGCCCTGCACTGCATTGCAGTGTATTCCAGTCCGCTCCACCACTTTTCACAGCATTGCTTCGCTCACATCCTCGTCATCTTTCCACAGTGCATCGTCTGAACGCCACAGTGAACGAGTGGCAGGTGCAGCTCCAGCGCTCGTCCGTCCAACTCATTGCAGCCCATCTGCACTGCACCGCACTCCACCGCTCTCCACTGCATTGCTTCGCTCACAGCCTCTTCATCTTTCCACATTGCATCGTCTGAACGCCAGAGTCAACGAGTGACGGGTGCAGCTCCAGCGCTCGTCCGTCCGCCCTACCTGCCACTGGCTGATCCAATCACACTGCAACTGCTCACACCCAATTGCCACGCCCTTCCCCTTTTCATCTTTCCACAGTGCATCGTCTGAACGCCAGAGTGTATGAGTGGCGGGTGCAGCTCCAACGCTCGTCAGTCCGCCCTACCTGCCACTGGCTGATCCAATCACACTCCACCCGCTCCCACACATCCCCACCTCCCTCCACTACCTTCCCCTGCTCATCGTTTTTGACCTGCTGCTCACACTCTCCTGAGTTCCCCTGCGGTCTTCTAGTGTGCCCGTTTTCCCTTGGCTCGCTTGTCGCTAGTGAATTTCCTCCCATGCCCATGTGTCCCTTGTGATGATCTTGGCCTGAGTCGCATTGCCCTCCCACCTGATGCACTTCATTATCATCCTGCTTCCACTCCTTGCCCTCCTCCGCTCCCTCCAACTCTTCATCGTCCTCCTCTTCCGCATCTTCTTCCTCTTCCTCCTCTCCCTCCGCCTCCTCTTCCTCTTCCTCCACTTCCTCCTCTTCTCTTCTCCGCTTTAACCTACCACCTCGTTGCCGCATCAGCAAGCCAGGGAATTGCCACGTCAGCAGGTGATGACCGCAAATGCCGCCCTCCTTCTCCCCCACGAGGATATACTCCCTCACTGACGCCTGCCGCCTCATGGCTGCAGTCCAATCCACTCCTAGCGGCTGATTGCACATGCATGGGAGGAGGGAAAAGACAGTAGGTGGGGAGATATCCAAGGTGCACAAGGACATGTGCGGCAATTTACTCGCACACTGATGACAAGAAAAGAGAAGAGAAAAAATAAAAAAAGCATCGAAGCAAGGAACAAAGACAAAGAACACACACAGGTCGAGATGGAAAGAAAACAGACATCAAGCAAAGTGGACATCAAAGAAAGCAAGGAATAGATACAGCAGACTTATGTGGAGCAGGATGCAGAAAAGCACGACTTGTGAGGCGCCTCAAAAATGGAGCAAGATGCATGAAAGCACAGGAAATCAAAGAGGAAAGTGGACCACGGAGAAGATGATGAACTTTTGACTCAAACTGGAATGAAACTGCAGCATTGTTAAAACTACACCAGCATACTCCACGCAGATGATGAAACTACACTCCACGCAGCATACTCACCATCCAGCATACTCACCATCCAGCATACTCACCATCCAGCATACTCACCATCCAGCATACTCACCATCCAGCATACTCACCATCCAGCATACTCACCATCCAGCATACTCACCATCCAGCATGCCTCACCATCCAGCATGCGATCACAATATGGGGCTTGTATTCCGCAATGGCTGCTTCCGCATCACACGCTATCACTTCATCCCCTGCCTCCTCACGACCAGACTCTCCCCTTGAAGCACCACTGCCCTCCCTGGAAGCACCACTGTCGGCGCCAACGAGGCTGCGTGTGGCAGCATAACCGCCAGGCAGCCTACGAGGCATGGCATCGGTGGCGATCACTCTCATCCACAGCCCCTCCAACCGCACCCACTCACCACCAGTCCCCCTCTCCTTGCCACTCCTCCTGCCATCCTTCCGTTCAAAAATGCCTTTTACCATTTTGTGGGGCTGCTTCTCTACCTCACCCTCCTCGTTTCTCAGGTGCTGCACTTCGCCTTGTTCCTCATCTTGTTCCCATTCCTCCCTCCCCTCACCCTCCTGGCCCTCCCCCTCTGCACCCTCCCCCTCTGCACCCCCCCGCTCTGCGCCCCACTCTCGCAAGCACTGCCGCAGCTTGCAGGCCAACAGGCCATCGCCTGCCCCCACCTGCCTGCCGCACGTGGGAGGGGCGGGAACATGGAGATTGTTGAGAGGCAACGAGATGGATAACGAGAATTGCACGCGGGCATGGCACCTCATGCCCCGATCTGAGTGAAGGCAACTGAGAGCGAGGAGAGGTGAGAAGTGGGTGTGGGGCAACGGATGGTTGGGGAAGGGAGTGGCCAGAGAGGTGTGGTGGGGGGTGTGATGGATGGGTACAGGACGGTGAGACCTAATGCAGGGTGGGACAGAAGGAGCAGGCGTTTGGGTGTGAAGATTAAGCAAGAGGTTTATAACAAGCTGCATATCATGGCAGGCAGAACAGAGAAGAGCAGAGCAGAGCAGAGCAGGGCAGGGCAGGGCATGGCCTTCACCAAGGCAAACATTGACAGCAATGCGCCTCATCCAACTATCCCTCCCGCCAACCCCCGACCCCACCACCACCACTGCGTCCCCCTCACCACTGCACACCCACCACTGCCCCTCACACCCACCACTGCCCCTCACACCCACCACTGCCCCTCCAACCCACCACTGCCCCTCACACCCACCACTGCACCTCACACCCACCACTGCCCCTCACACCCACCACTGCCCCTCACACCCACCACTGCCCCTCACACCCACCACTGCCCCTCACACCCACCACTGCCCCTCACCCCCACCACTGCCCCTCACACCCACCACTGCCCCTCACACCCACCACTGCCCCTCACCCCCACCAGCAGCAGCGGCTCACCTCCAGCACTGTGAGGGAGGTGAGTCCACTCGTGCGCCTGTAGTGCCCTGCACGCTCCCTGGGAGGTATAGGAGGGGCAAAGGAATTGGAGGGATAAGGCATGCGAAGGGGCAAGGCATGCGAAGGGGCAAGGCATGGGAAGGGGCAAAGCATCGGAAGGGGCAAGGCATTGGAAAGGGCAGGGCATGGGAGGTTGAAAATGGCTGGCAGTGATGGCATGTGTGGCAGGGGGAAGAGAGAGAGAGGGAGGGAGGGAGGGAGGGAGGGAGGGAGGGAGGGAGGGAGGGAGGGAGGGAGGGAGGGAGGAGGGAGGGAGGGAGGGATGGAGGGAGGGATGGAGGGAGGGATGGAGGGGGGATGGAGGGAGGGATGGAGGGAGGGAGGGAGGGAGGGATGGAGGGAGGGATGGAGGGAGGGATGGAGGGATGGAGGGATGGAGGGATGGAGGGATGGAGGGATGGAGGGATGGAGGGAGGGAGGGATGGAGGGAGGGGGAGGGAGGGATGGAGGGATGGAGGGATGGAGGGAGGGAGGGAGGGATGGAGGGATGGAGGGAGGGAGGGATGGAGGGAGGGAGGGAGGGATGGAGGGAGGGAGGGATGGAGGGAGGGAGGGATGGAGGGAGGGAGGGAGGGATGGAGGGAGGGAGGGATGGAGGGAGGGAGGGAGGAAGGGAGGGAGGGATGGAGGGAGGGAGGGAGGAGGGAGGGAGGGAGGGAGGGAGGGAGGGAGGGAGGGAGGGAGGGAGGGAGGGAGGGAGGGAGGGAGGGAGGGAGGGAGGGAGGGAGGGAGGGAGGGAGGGAGGGAGGGAGGGAGGGAGGAAGGGAGGGAGGGATGGAGGGAGGGAGGGAGGAAGGGAGGGAGGGAGGAGGGAGGGAGGGAGGGAGGGAGGGAGAGAGGGAGGGGGGGGGGGAGGGAGGGAGGGAGGGAGGGAGGGAGGGAGGGAGGGAGGGAGAGAGGAACATTGAGCCATCCATTTCTGCAGATTGATTGCATCTAGGCGGAGGAGCTGAAGTGTTGAGTAGCAAGGCAGAAACATGCATAGTCGTGACGAATATACAGGAGGCGGGAAAGCGGGGTGGGATGGGGTCGGTTGGGGGATTGATTGAGAGTCTGACCGGATGTAAGCAGCGAGGGCGAGCAGCATCTCCTGTGTGACCACCTCGTAGTGCACCCTTGCTGCCATGCTGGGCGCACCGCGCTGCCCTCCCACTCCCACTCCCACTGCCGCCTTCACCGCCACTGCGCAAGCGCCACGCTGCTGCTCAGAGTCAGGCTCTTCCTGCTGCTGCCCACTCTCCTCCCATGCTTTGTCGCCTGCTCCAGTGGCTGCCTGCCACGTGGCAGGCCAGCTCAGCCTGCCAGATGTGAAGTCCTTCCACTGTTGGCATCCGTGGCACGTGCAGGACACCACGCCCCTTGGGGAGATCTGAAGAGGCTCGTGAGGCAGGGCCGAAGAGGGCACGGAGGAGGGTGCATGGGGGCATGGAGAGGGGTTTCACAAGAGACGAAGGAGGGAGAAGAGGGTAAGAGAAAGGAAAAGGGAAGGGGAGAGGGAAGGGGAGGGGAAAAAGAGGGAGCAGGCGGAAGATAGGGGGGACGAGAGGGGGAGGGGTGGGGGTAGGCAAGGAGGGCAAGTAGTGGAAGAAGAGGATCACACCAGGAAAGGCAGGTGGGGATGGGGAAGTAGGAGTGAATGGAGTGGCGGTGGCTTGCTGGAGAGCTCTCGAGGTGAAGCGGAAGTGGAGTTGAGGGAAGGGGGAGGGGTAAGAGGACGGGGGGGAAGAGCAGATCGGGGAATAGAAGGGGCTGTGTGCGAGCATCCGTGGGAGGGGTGTTGGCAGGGCGGTGGGTAGAGAGGGGCGGGCAGGCACTTGGGCAAGGCGAGGAGGGCGAAAGGTAGCTAGGGAGGGAGGGGGTGAGTCAGCCGACCGACCGAGCGAACGGTCCTCCCTCCTCACTAGCTCACTTGGGACGGCCCGCCCCTCTCTTGCTCCAACTGAACCTTTGACACCAGTGGTGTTTCCTAAGAAAACAAAACAGAACAAAACGAGGAGTGCAAGGGAGAGGGGAGAGGGGAGAGGGGAGAGGGGAGAGGGACATAGTGGGATTCTGCGAGGCCCGGGGCGGAATCTCGAGGGGGGGGGAAGGGAAGGGAGGCCCGGAGGGGAAAGGAGAAGGGGACCGGGGGAGAGGGGGGGATGACGGTCAGGGGCGGTGGGGAGAGGAGGGCAGGCACGGCGGCCAGTGCGAGGAGGGTAAAAGGTCAATTAGGGAGGGAAGGGGATGGTGAGACAGCCGGCAGAGCCATACTCGGTTGCTCCAAATCAAGCGCTGCAGGTGGTGGTTACAAAGCCGCGCTCACCTTTAAAAAGCAGCGCTCGCCCTTTCAGAGCCGCGCTCGCCCTGCGCCGCCCTTCAGAGCGGGGCGGACGGGAGTGCTGCGTCGGGAGGATGCGCCGATCACGCTGATACGCGCATCACGCTGATACGCGCATCACGCTGATACGCGCATCACGCTGATACGCGCATCACGCTGATACGCGCATCACGCTGATGCGCCCATCACGCTGATACGCGCATCACGCTGATACGCGCATCACGCTGATACGCGCATCACGCTGATACGCGCATCACGCTGATACGCGCATCACGCTGATACGCGCATCACGCTGATACGCGCATCACGCTGATACGCGCATCACGCTGATGCGCCCATCACGCTGATGCGCCCATCACGCTGATGCGCCCATCACGCTGATGCGCCCATCACGCTGATGCGCCCATCACGCTGATGCGCCCATCACGCTGATGCGCCCATCACGCTGATGCGCCCATCACGCCGGGGGGAGACGTGAAGTCTGTGTTTGTGTTGATCGCACACTCGCGCGTGCTGCTAACGCGGCAATGCGGCAACATCAGCACGCGTAGCATCAGGGTATGCGCAAGCGGGAGTCACCTGCGGGGTGCGCGCGGGAGTCACCTGCGGGGAGCATGCAGAGCCGTCGAAGAGGCCGAACGCATCGACGACGTCGCGGAACGCGGGAAGGCCGAGCGACGGCCGGGAGTACACCGGCCGTCCGTGCCGCGTCGCCGAATACACGCGCGGAGCCGCCATGCGCGCAGAAAATGAGGCAGCTAGGATGCACGCGGCTTTCTACATTTCAACAAAAACGAATTCAACAAGAGCCGTTCGAGTTCATGAACGCTGGTGTCTCGCGGAAAGTTCCTCATCGTGACGGCTCCTACATTTCTCCGAGAACGCTGCTGTCGCTGTTGTTTGTGAAGGCTCTTCAACGGACAATGAGCACGGTCGATGGCTTGGGGAGAAGGTGTGGCGCGGACGGATGAACATGGCGTGTGGGATGGACGAGCGTAGCCCAATGAGGCTCGGTGACGCTCGGTAAGGTTCGGTGAAACCTGGATGTTACAAAAGCAAACACTCAATCAATAAAATATGTATATCTAAGTTCCTCATTCTTCATACGGTAATGCATTCTTACAGTAGATGCTAGATATTACAGGAACTAGAAGACCTCAGTTCTCCATCTTGGACATTCATATATTTTACAACTACGTGCAAGTACCGTACAAGGCAAATACAATACCTCATCTATCACCATTCAACCATCTTCCCATTCCCATCCCATCCCATCAATCATTAACAATCGTTGGCCCCTGCACACCTCCACCCGCCTGTGCTTGCTCCTCCAGTTTCTCCCACACCCTCCTCGCCATGCTCTCATATGTCGCCACCACTGCCGCCTCTGCCCCACCACTCCCTGCATCTGCCCCACCTTCTGCTGCTCCCCCACCTTCTGCTGCCCTGCCTACAGCTGCCGCACCTTCTGCCACCCCACCGTCTCTCCCGCTTGAAGCAGCAGCAGAGGCGCCGAGAGCAACGGGGAGGCCGCTGTCTGAGCGACTGCGGATGGACGGCAGGAGAGGCACCTGGGAGAGGGGGGAGGAGGGGCAGAAAGATCGGGGGAAGAGGGGGGAAGGGGAGAGAGAAAGGGGGGAAGGGGAGGGGACAGGGAGGGGTAGCCATGAAGAAGCAAGGAAAGGAAGGTTGCTTCAGGACAAGAGGGTAAGGACGGGGGAGGGGTGGAGGGGGGAAAGGAGGCCAAGTGTCGGAGGAAGGGTATGGGTGCGACGAACAGAACAGACGCAAAAGGGGCAGGGTAGGGGGGAAGCATATATAGCTCTGCTGAAATCGCCTCTGTCATAAGTGTGCATACGTCGAAACCGGTTATTGCCAAGTTGTTGCCGCCAAAGTTTTTCAAGCAAACACCAAACTTTCAACTTTTTAACTAAACAAGTCGCTGCCACGTAAAGACATGGCTCCAACCTGGGGCTCCATTGGAAAGCCCATCCACCTCTCCCACGAGCTTGTGGGACTTCTGAAATTCCTAGAAATTCTGTAAATGTCCGGAACCCACCTGTGCTGGCAACCCACGTCCCCCAGCAGCCCACCTCCCCCAGCAGCCCACCTCCCCCAGCAACCCACCTCCCCCAGCAACCCACCTCCCCCAGCAACCCACCTCCCCCAGCAACCCACCTCCCCCAGCAACCCACCTCTGCGAGGAACTCGATCCCCAAGTCAGCAGCAGCCTGCCTGGCCCCTCCATGGCCGAAGATGGTGGAGCGGTGGGAGCAGGCCGGGCAGGTGAAGTAACTCATGTTCTCCACCACTCCCAACACCTGCATGCAGGGACGGTCAGGGGTGCATAGAGTGGAGGGGCGCAAGCAGGGGCGCATGGAGGGATGCATGGAGGGATGCAAGGAGGGATGCAAGGAGGGATGCAAGGAGGGATGCATGGAGGGATGCATGGAGGGATGCAAGGAGGGATGCAAGGAGGGATGCAAGGAGGGATGCAAGGAGGGATGCAAGGAGGGATGCAAGGAGGGATGCAAGGAGGGATGCATGGAGGGATGCATGGAGGGATGCATGGAGGGATGCAAGGAGGGATGCAAGGAGGGATGCAAGGAGGGATGCATGGAGGGATGCAAGGAGGGATGCAAGGAGGGATGCATGGAGGGATGCATGGAGGGATGCATGGAGGGATGCATGGAGGGATGCAAGGAGGGATGCATGGAGGGATGCATGGAGGGATGCATGGAGGGATGCAAGGAGGGATGCAAGGAGGGATGCAAGGAGGGATGCAAGGAGGGATGCAAGGAGGGATGCAAGGAGGGATGCAAGGAGGGATGCATGGAGGGATGCATGGAGGGATGCATGGAGGGATGCAAGGAGGGATGCAAGGAGGGATGCAAGGAGGGATGCAAGGAGGGATGCATGGAGGGATGCATGGAGGGATGCATGGAGGGATGCATGGAGGGATGCAAGGAGGGATGCATGGAGGGATGCATGGAGGGATGCATGGAGGGATGCAAGGAGGGATGCATGGAGGGATGCAAGGAGGGATGCATGGAGGGATGCAAGGAGGGATGCAAGGAGGGGAGGACATGTGAAGGCAGGTGAAGTAACTCATGCTCTCCACCACTCCCAGCACCTGCATGCAGGGGCGGTCAGGGCCGCATGCAGGGGCAGTCAGGGCCGCATGCAGGGGCGGTCAGGGCCGCATGCAGGGGCGCATGAGGGGGTGCATGGAGGGATGCATGGCGGGGAGCATGGCGGGGATGGTTACGGAAACTTGGCCAAACTGGAAAATCAGAGATGCAGAAATGGAACCGGCACAGCCACACAAGAGTAACCATTGCGCTCCAGTTTCTGTATGGAAGATGTGAGAGAGGAGAGAAGAGCAGTGACCCCACCGGCACACTAGCCATCACCCAGCACCCCATCACCCAC
The DNA here is from genome assembly GCA_947470075.1 of Closterium sp. Yama58-4. Classification (NCBI taxonomy): domain Eukaryota; kingdom Viridiplantae; phylum Streptophyta; class Zygnematophyceae; order Desmidiales; family Closteriaceae; genus Closterium; species Closterium sp. Yama58-4. The sequence continues at coordinate 814,139 of CANIUD010000163.1, forward strand.
CATCCCAGCACCCCATCACCAACCATCCCAGCACCCCATGACCCACCATCCCAGCACCCCATGACCCACCATCCCACCAACCCATGACCCACCCACCATGCCACCACCCCATGACCCACCATGCCAGCACCCCATGACCCACCCACCATGCCACCACCCCCCCACCCACCGGCACGTTGACCTGGCGGAACATGGTCACTCCCCGCCGCGCATCCATCAGTGCGAGGTCCTGTGGTGTAGACACCACCACCGCTCCTGGTGAGGGGTTAGGCGAGAGAATGGATGGGTGGATGGTGGATGGCTAAACGGTTAGATGGATAAACGGGTGGATGTGGGGAAGCATGGGAAAGTGAGTCGGTGGAGGGATGCGATCAACTGAAGCGAATGAACCAGCTGCACATCCCAAGCTGCACCTCCCAAGTTGCACCTCCCAAGTTGCACCTCCCAAGTTGCACCTCCCAAGTTGCACCTCCCAAGTTGCACCTCCCAAGTTGCACCTCCCAAGTTGCACCTCCCAAGTTGCACCTCCCAAGTTGCACCTCCCAAGTTGCACCTCCCAAGTTGCACCTCCCAAGTTGCACCTCCCAAGTTGCACCTCCCAAGTTGCACCTCCCAAGTTGCACCTCCCAAGTTGCACCTCCCAAGTTGCACCTCCCAAGTTGCACCTCCCAAGTTGCACCTCCCAAGTTGCACCTCCCAAGTTGCACCTCCCAAGTTGCACCTCCCAAGTTGCACCTCCCAAGTTGCACCTCCCAAGTTGCACCTCCCAAGTTGCACCTCCCAAGATGCACCTCCCAAGTTGCACCTCCCAAGTTGCACCTCCCAAGTTGCACCTCCCAAGTTGCACCTCCCAAGTTGCACCTCCCAAGTTGCACCTCCCCACTGGCATGCAGTACGGCCACTACCAACACATGCGGCCACCACCAACACATGCAGCCACCACCAACACATGCGGCCACCACCAACACATGCGGCCACCACCAACACATGCGGCCACCACCAACACATGCAGCCACCACCAACACATGCAGCCACCACCAACACATGCGGCCACCACCAACACATGCGGCCACCACCAACACATGCGGCCACCACCAACACATGCAGCCACCACCAACACATGCAGCCACCACCAACACATGCAGCCACCACCAACACATGCAGCCACCACCAACACATGCAGCCACCACCAACACATGCAGCCACCACCAACACATGCAGCCACCACCAACACATGCAGCCATCACCAACACATGCAGCCACCACCAACACATGCAGCCACCACCAACACATGCAGCCACTACCAACACATGCAGCCACCACCAACACATGCAGCCACCACCAACACATGCAGCCACCACCAACACATGCAGCCACCACCAACACATGCAGCCACCACCAACACATGCAGCCACCACCAACACATGCAGCCACCACCAACACATGCAGCCACCCACACGCCCACCGCTTCATCCTATGCTGCAGCCTGCTGGCCTATGTTGCGCCTGACGCGTCAGGCGTTTTTGACGCTGGCATCTGGACGGGGCGTCCAGACGCTTGACGCCCAGGTTCCTCTGCCCTGGACGCTCGCTTGACACTAGTCCGGGCAGGGCAAAACTTTTCCCGGGCAGGGGTAAAAAAAACCTGCCTAGTAAGGCTACACAGGGGTTAGAATGCAACAAGTGCACATTTTTCACATTTTGTCGTACTTGCGTTCTCCCTCCACACCACCTGCAGAAGGTGTGGAGCCACTACCAGAATGACCGGCGCGACTAGAAGTAGCGTGACTGGCGGAGTAATTTAATCCCTTAACTTTAGCTAGGAAGGCTTAGTAGCGTGACTGACAGAGTCTAGGGTTAGGCAATGTCGAGAGAAACAGATCTGTGTAAAGTCGACCTAGATCTAATTCTCTAGTTTAGTTGGGGGTCGACCTGGTTGGGAGAAGTAGATATGGATGGGTATAAATGTGTGGGGGGAATAAATGTGGGTTGCGTTTTTGTAGGTAAAAAACGCAACCCCCACTTGGCGATTTCATCGCAATTCTGGTCGCGATAAAATCGCGCGTCAATTTCGTGCGGGGAAAAAAAAATCCGGGCTGCCCGAAAAAATTTCTCCCAAACGTCCAGCGTCCGGACGTGAGCGTCCGGACGCTGGACGCTGCCCTTCCAGAGCGTCAGGCGCAACATAGCTGCTGGCGTCATCCCAACCCACCCATTCCCTCCTCCCGTCCCGTCCATCCCATCCCATCCCCTCCCCCCCTCCCTCCCCTCCCCTCCCCTCCCCTCCCCTCCCCTCCCCTCCCCTCCCCCCCACCCCTCCCCCTCCCCCCCCCCCTCCCCTCCCCTCCCCTCCCCTCCCCTCCCCTCCCCTCCCCTCCCCTCCCCTCCCATCCCAACCCATCCCAACCCATGCAATCCGTCTGCCACGAACCTGAGAGCCGGACGCGCTGACTCATGCTGAGCTGCACGTCCCCCGTGCCGGGCGGCATGTCCACCACGAGCACGTCCAGCCGCCCCCACTCCGTCCCCCTTACAAGCTTCTCCACCGCCGCCATCACCATGGGCCCGCGCCACACGGCCGCCACGTCAGCAGGCATGAGGAAGCCCATGGACATGCAGAGCACACCGTGCGCCTGCAGCGGCAGCATGCGCGCGTTGGGGGAGGGGGATGCGAGCTGGGGGCGGCCGGCAGTGTCCAAGCCTAGGAGCTTGGGCAGTGAGGGGCCGAACACGTCCGCGTCTAGTAGCCCCACCTGCAGGCGCATGTGACGGGCGAGGGCCACTGCTAGGTTCACTGGGGGGAAAGAGGGAAGAGGGACGGAGGGCGAAGCGGGTGGGGCGAAGGGCCAAACACGTGAGCAGGCATGAGGAAGCCCATGGAAGCCCATGGACATGCAGAGCACGCCGTGCGCCTGCAGCGGCAGCATGCGCGCGTTGGGGGAGGGTGACGCCAGCAGGGGGCGCCCGGCTGTGGCCAGGTCGAGCAGGTTGGGCAGTGAAGGGCCGAACACGGCCGCATCTAGTAGCCCCACCTGCAGGCGCATGTGGCGTGAAAGAGCTACTGCCAGGTTCACTGGGGGGGGAAAGGCACGGGGTGAGAGGAACGGTGTGAGCAGGCATGAGGAAGCCCATGGACATGCAGAGCACACCGTGCGCGTGTGGCGCATGTGGCGTGAAAGAGCTACTGCCAGGTTCACTGCAGCAGGGAAGGGGGAAGGGGAGAGGGGGATTAGGGGAAGCGGGGGGAGGTGGGTGGAGGGGAAGGAGGCAGAGGCGAGCAGCCCCACCTGCAGGCGCATGTGACGTGAAAGGGCTACTGCCAGGTTCACTGGGGGGAAAGGAAGAGTGGGGATGGAATGAGGAAGAGTTAAGGCTCAGAATCAGGGTTCTAGGGGTTTAGGGAGGGAGGTGAATGGAAGGAGTCAGGGGCGAGGAAAGGGGGGGAAGGAGGGGGGTGGGGCATAGTGCAGGACGAGAAGGTTGGGAAGTGAGGGGCTGAAAACATGGGAGGTTGGAGCAGAGGCAGTTAGACTGTGAGGCGATGGAAGAAGCACTGTGCGGGCGATGGGCGAGAAGCATTGTGCGGTTCGCTGCTGGACGTGGGGAAGTGGGGACGGGGAGATGGGGGAATGGGTGATGATGGTATGGAGGAAAGAGGAGAGGGGAGATGGAGCAATGGGGAATGGGAGATGGAGAAGGGGGAGGGTGGTTTAGGGGGAAGTGAAAGGATGGGAGGATGGGGGGAAGGGAGTCGAGGGATGGGGGAATGGGGTATGCGGGGATGGTGGGGTAAGGGGAGTTAGGCATGGGATTACAGGCATGGGTTGAGAGGTATGGAGGGGAGAAACGGAATTACAGGCATGAGTGGAGAGGCACGGAGTGGGAGCGCGATGGGGAGTGAGGTGGGAAGGAGCAGGAGGGGGGAAAGGGTGGGATCTGATGTGCGGAGAGGAAGCGGAGTGAGGTCCGCGCTGGCTGTGAGGCGGCGAGGAGGGGAGGCGCACCGGCAGTGGTGGACTTGCCGACGCCGCCTTTCGCGGACGCCACCGCCACGATGTGCTTCACCCCGGGCAGCGATAGGCTGTCGCCGCCGCCGCCGCCGCCTCTGCTGCCGCTGCTGCATATTCCAACGCCGCTTCTTCTATCGCTGCTGCTGCCGCTGCTTACAGCCCCGCTGCTCCAAATACTCCTAGTGGCACTGCCGCTGCTGCCTAGTATAGTTCCGCTGCAGGTAGTCGTAGTGCGGAAAGCAGGGTGAAAAGGCCGATCCAGCTTGGGACCGGCGTGTGCATGCGATTCGCGCGGAGGAAGCGACCTGCCATGCGATTCTCGCGAAGCGGGCGAAAATTCAGAAGAACCTCTTAGGACAGTTCCAGCGGCGGCTTGCCCGCTAAATCGTCGAAGCCAGTCTTCGCCACGGCCGTGCGACGCGACGCTTCGACAGAGGCTCTTGCACTGCTGCAGTGCAAAGCCGCTCGACATTTTTCCTCCTGGCTACGAGGTGTGACAGTTGGGGGAACTTGCACTTCCAGGGTGGTGTTTCAGCCTTGATGCTTCTGTGGAAAGATCAATCACTTGTGCTTCGCTACAGGGTATCACTTTTCTTTCATGAGCGCGAGTGTACTCACCACCTGATTGATTCGCCAAGGACTCGACGCCTTGTTTTTAAAAGTGGAACAAGGGCAACAATTGATGGGGTGGGTGGGAAGATGGTTGGATGACAATAAATCAAGTACTGTATAATATTTACATTGTAGTTGCGTAAGATGGGGATGATAGTAATACATTTCAGCTAAGAATGCATTGCGTAAAATGGGAACTTTATAATTAAATCAAGTAAACCCCCATTTTCCTCTCCACCTAGCTTTACCGAGCGTCACCTAGCTTTACCGAGCGTCACCGAGCCTCGCTGGGCTCCACTCCTCCATTCGACAGGCCGTGTTCATCCATCCGAGCCGCCTCTTCTCTCCAAGTCGGCGATCGCGCTCACTGTCCGTTGAGGAGCCGTCACGACGAGGACCTTTCCGCGTGACAGCAGCGTTCACGAACCCGAGCGTCTCTTGTTGAAATCGCTTATAAGAAATGTAGAAAGCCGCGTGCATCCAAGCAATCTCAATTTCTGCGCGCATGGCGGCTCCGCGCGTGTATTCGGTGACGCACGGACGGCCGGCGTACTCCCAGCCATCGCTCGGCCTCTCCGCGTTCCGCGACGTCGTCGCTGCGTTCGGCCTCTTCGACGGCTCCGCGTGCACCCCGCAGGTGACTCCCGCGTGCGCGTGCGCTTGCACGCTTGCGCTGATGGTACTTCCGCACTGATGGTGCCGCGCTACCGCGTCAGCAGTACGCGCGAGTGTGCGCTCGACGCAAGCACCGTCAGCGCGATGCGCACATTCCCCGCACTGAAGGGCGCAGCGCAGGGCGAGCGCAGCTCTGGAAGGGCGAGAGTCTGCTCCCCTCCCCCCATTCCCTTCCCCCCTTCCACCAGGCTTCTCTACTCCCGCCCATTCTGCCTTCCTCCTTCGCACCCCCTTCCCTGCTCGTCCATCCTGCCTGCCGGACAGAGTCTAGTTGCCAACCGACGCGGAATCAGACCATTCATTGGAACAGTTTTCGTTTTGTTCTGTTTTGTTTTCTTAGGAAACACCACTGGTGTCAAAGGTTCAGTTGGAGCAAGAGAGGGGCGGGCCGTCCCAAGTGAGCTAGTGAGGAGGGAGGACCGTTCGCTCGGTCGGTCGGCTGACTCACCCCCTCCCTCCCTAGCTACCTTTCGCCCTCCTCGCCTTGCCCAAGTGCCTGCCCGCCCCTCTCTACCCACCGCCCTGCCAACACCCCTCCCACGGATGCTCGCACACAGCCCCTTCTATTCCCCGATCTGCTCTTCCCCCCCGTCCTCTTACCCCTCCCCCTTCCCTCAACTCCACTTCCGCTTCACCTCGAGAGCTCTCCAGCAAGCCACCGCCACTCCATTCACTCCTACTTCCCCATCCCCACCTGCCTTTCCTGGTGTGATCCTCTTCTTCCACTACTTGCCCTCCTTGCCTACCCCCACCCCTCCCCCTCTCGTCCCCCCTATCTTCCGCCTGCTCCCTCTTTTTCCCCTCCCCTTCCCTCTCCCCTTCCCTTTTCCTTTCTCTTACCCTCTTCTCCCTCCTTCGTCTCTTGTGAAACCCCTCTCCATGCCCCCATGCACCCTCCTCCGTGCCCTCTTCGGCCCTGCCTCACGAGCCTCTTCAGATCTCCCCAAGGGGCGTGGTGTCCTGCACGTGCCACGGATGCCAACAGTGGAAGGACTTCACATCTGGCAGGCTGAGCTGGCCTGCCACGTGGCAGGCAGCCACTGGAGCAGGCGACGAAGGGCGGAAGGAGAGTGGGCAGCAGCAGGAAGAGCCTGACTCTGAGCAGCAGCGTGGCGCTTGCGCAGTGGCGGTGAAGGCGGCAGTGGGCGTGGGAGAGGGAGGGCAGCGAGGTGCGCCCAGCATGGCAGCAAGGGTGCACTACGAGGTGGTCACACAGGAGATGCTGCTCGCCCTTGCTGCTTACATCCGGTCAGACGCTCACCAATCCTGCAATCCATCCCATTCCTTTCCCTTTTGGGTCTTCATGGGAATGCGTTTGGTTTGCCTTGATATGCAAGGCAACACTCTTGCTCCTCTGCATAGAAGCAATAAAGCGACTTGTTTTGCTCGCCAGAAAGTGTAGAAGTTTAAACGTTCCTCCCTCCCTTCCTCCCCCTCCCCCATGGCACCTGCACGCTCCCATGGATAAGATTTTGGGTGGGGATGAGGTTGGATAGGTTGGGGATGAAAAAGTCTACACCCAACCCAACCAAAAACTAAACTTGCTCAACCTAAAACTTTTGAAGGCTAACACTCAAAGTGCAGCCTATTTCCAACACGATTATCTTTTGCTCCCTGGACCTGCCTGTTGCACCCCTGCCATGTCTTTTTCTGAGATCTCCCTCCCCGCCTCACCATTTGCTCAACCATTCACCTGTCTTCTCTCCCTCAACTGCCCCCCCCCCCCCCCCCCCCCCCCCCCCCCCCGATGGGAACATAACGCGCCATGCACACTTCTCCGTGTCTGACTGTCTCCTCTCAACTCAATCTCCGTCTTCCCACCCCTCTCATGTGCGGCAGGCAGGTGGGGGCAGGCGATGGTCTGCTGGCCTGCAAGCTGCGGCAGTGCTTTCGAGAGTGGGGCGCAGAGGGGGAAGGAGAGGAGGGTGAGGTGAGGGAGGAGGGGCAACAACACGAGGAACAGCAGGAAGAACATCACCAGAGGAAAGTGGGCAAGGAGAGTGAAGAAGGGGTTGAACGTATGGTTGAGAAGCAGCCTCGCAAAGTGGTGAACGGGAATGACGAGGAGAGGGGGACTGGCGGTGAGTGGGTGAGGTTGGAGGGGCTGTGGATGAGAGTGATCGCCACTGATGCCATTCCTCGTAGCCTGCCTGGCGCTGCTGCTGCAAGGTTGGGAAGCGGTGCTTCCAGGGAGAACAATGGTTCTTTGAGGGAGGGCAGGGCTCGTGTGGAGGCAGGGGATGAAGTGATAGCGTGTGATGCGGAAGCAGCCATTGCAGAATACAAGCCCCACATTGTGATCGCATGCTGGATGGTGAGGCATGCTGCATGGTGAGTATACTGGAAAGAGTAAAATGGTGCGGATTCACTTGAGTTTCGGTCGTTTTTTTCTATCTTCTTCGTCTTCCACTTTTGTTGTAATCTTGTTCACGCATCCATTTTCAATCTGCTTCGTGCTCCAAATATTTTTTTTTTTGTCTTTGCCCCTTGTTGTGTATGTCTGTTTTCTTTCCATCTGGACTTAACTGTGCTTTGACTTGGTCCGTTGTTGTTGTTGTTTTTTTTTTTCTCTCTCTCTCTCCTTAATTTATGTAATTAATGTGGGAGTATATAGATGCACATGTCCGCACCATGGATATTTCCCCACCTTCTATCTTTTCCCCCTCCCATGCATTCAGCCGCTAGGAGTGGATTGGACAGAAGCCATAAGGCGGCAGGCGTCAGTGAGGGAGTATATCCTCGTGGGGGAGAAGGAGGGCGGCATTTGCGGTCATCACCTGCTGACTTGGCGCTTCCCTGGCTTGCTGACGTGTCAACGGGCTTGCAGGCTGAAGCGGAAGAGGATGTTGGAAGTGAGGGGGGAGAAAGAGGAGGAGGAAGAAGAGGAGGAAAGGGATGAAAAGGAAGAGGAAGATGGGGGGGACGAGAATGAGGAGGAGAGCAATGAGTGGAAGCAGGGTGGGAGTGAAGAGGATGAGGATGAAGGGCAATGTTCCTTGGAGCAGATGGGCCAGGACCATCACCAGGAGCAAGACGAGGAGTACAGGGTTGGAAATGGGCAGCCGATGAGAGAACGAGAGAGAAACAAGCATTGTGGAAATCTGCAGGCAAAGCCAGGAGAGTCTGAGCAGAAGATGAATAACAATGAGAAGGGGAAGGCAGTGGAGGCAGGTGGGGATGGGTGGGAGCGAGTGGATTGTGATTGGATCAGCCAGTGGCAGGTGGGCCGGACGGACGAGCGTTGGAGCTGCACCCGCCACTCGTTCACTGTGGCGTTCAGAAGATGCCCGCTGCAGAAGCTAAGCAATGCAGTGCAGAGCGATTGATTGCGGTGCATTGCAGTGCGAATTACTGCAGTTCAGGTTGCTGGGCTAAGACGAAGCCGTAGGATCTTTCGGAAACCAAGTATAAGATCTGTGAAACAGATAAAGGCCTGAATCAATGTTCTAGTACCATAAGAATTAGGGTAAATTGATCGCTTCGTTGCAAGTTGATACTTCTGGATCTGTCTTTAATGAAATCAACTGATACATAGGCTTCACGAACTAATAATTTAAGTTTGTTCAGAAACATCCATGGCCGATGCATCCTGACTCCTCTGTCCAGCAAAAGCTGGCATACATTCTACACTGTAGCAATATCTAGTGAAATATGCAACTATAGGAGGCAAGAATCACATTTACCGTGTTCGCAAACGAGGCACACACTATAGGTGTCTCATCCAGAAGTGGCCTAGTCAGTAGAAAGAGGCACTTCCGATAGATGAGGTCCTGGGATCGAACCCACCCCCGTGCAGGCGCGTCCTGCCAGCCCCATGAAAGGGGCTCGCACGTGCTCATCTAGGAATTGGATACCCCTAATTGGTTACGACCAATATATAACTTTAACTATAGGTGTCTCATCTTTCGCCACATCATTCCTCCGTGCCAATTGGATGTCGCACGATACTTGTCCCCCGTTCGCCAAAACCAGCAACCACGAACCACTTCCCCGCTTTTGCCCTGTCCGCACGATGCGCGCAGAGGAATGTGTCCTGTCACATGAATTCAGCTTCGGACATAATTTACAAGATGCGTCGCGAGCTCGACAATTGAACAAAAGACTGACTGACTCGAGGAAAATCTTGCTGATTATTTGTTTCACGACACTCTTGTTGCTGCCATTCCAGGAGAGTTGCTAGTCTCAACGATAGTGTAACTTAGTCCGATCTGTCGAACTCCTGCTTCCCATACGCGACTCAGCAGCAGGGAAAAAGCGGTGAGAGGCAGGCGAAAGGAAGCCCGTCTCTGCAAATGAGACGCATAAGCTCCACTTTTGAGTTCTTGGCCAGGGGGTGTACCCATTCCCCTGCAGAATAAGTGTAGCAGGCAAAGCTTGAAAACCGCCGTGTACAGTCGAAATGCTTTCTATGGGGAGTGTACGAGGGGGAGGATCAGGTGGCGATAAAAATACGGATGGGAAGACCCCATTGGATGTGCCTCCTGCTGCATTTGCCGGTGTGAGTGTTCCTCCATGCGCGACCCAGGTTGAGGAGGAGAGGACGAACAACAGTGGCTACGAGGGGCTTTTGGAATGAATACACATATTGAAGATGACGGCAGAGTGGCTTTGCCACGGCAGCGAGGGCGAACCAGGGACGGCAGTGCGACGACGAATAAGGGGCGGCAGGAGAGCAGGGGCTCAGAAAGGATCGGAGAAGCTTCAGCTGATGTCGCGGGCAGACATGGTGCATTACATGGACGTGAGAGGCGCGTGGGACTGGCGAGAGTGCGAGTGCTGCTTCGGCCGCGCAGTGAGCTACCGAGCACAGCGCGAGCTGGGCATGATCCGCCTGGGACACTTCCGTTGCGACCTTCGGAGGCAGCTGCCCGACTCCATCCCCCTTGTTCCCCAAGATCGACCATCCAGCGCCATGATTGAGGACTCTGCTAGAGTGCCCTTGAGGGCGTTGGAGCTTTTGGATGATTGGCCTCCCCAGCAGTTGTTCGGCGTCAAGTGTGTCATGGCGCCGATTCGCTGTGCCGAGGCAATTATTCTCGAGTGGATGGCTGAGCCTCGTGTGGGCGTGCTCATGGACCTGGGGAGGATCAGATCCCGCCTGCCTGCCATCCTGGCCGCTACAGATGCTGCTTCAACTGCACCTACTCCTGCAACAACTGCTGCCCCTGCGGCTGCTGCTGGTAGTGGAACGTGGGCGGCTCGCTGGGCTTCCTACCGCCGTGCTGTAAGCTTCGCTGCCTTTCTTACTCTTGTAGCGAGGTGCCCGCGCGTTGTGAACCTAAAGAGGTTGTGCATGCGCGGAGTGACCTTGGTTTATCCGGCAATCATGGTGCAGCTGGGGGCGGGCAGGCAGGTGGAGAACGACTGCATTGCGTCCATGCTGGTGCAGGTGCTGGGGGTGAAGGAGAGCGCTGACCTGAAAGAAGGGTTTGGGTTCTTCGTGCAGCATTTGCTGTCAGGCGGGCTGGAAAAGGCGCATGCTGATGAAAAGTGGAGGCGGGGAGTTGGGGGGGAGGGTGCTGAGAAGGCGCAGGGAGAGGAGGGACGGGCGGATGGCGAGATGATGGATACGGGTGGGGGCATGGAAAAGGAGGAGGAGGAGGAGGAGGAGGAGGAGGAGGAGGGCGCCCTGGCAAGGTTGATTGCCTCGTAGGCTGATGCTGGTGGTGGGAGGGACGGAGGGGAACCAAAACATAGCAGCGATGTGAGCAGAGGGGGAGAGAGACGCAGCAGCGAGGCGGCTAATGGAGCTGCTGGGGAGGGTGGCAGGGGGGGAAAGAATGGGCAGTGGCGGGAGAATCTGAAGGGACCTGTGTGGGAGAGGTATGTGGATGGCATGGCTTGGATTCTGGAGCATGGAGAGGGGGAAGGGAGGGAGTTTAGATGCAGCCACTGCAGTGAGGAGGGCAGCAGCTGCAGTGAGGAGGGCAGCCGCTGCAGTGAGGAGGGCAGCAACAATAATGGTGGTGACGTGCAGGTGAATGGAGCTCCCAAGGGTATGTATGTGAGTGGGGTAGGCGCCACGGAGTTGGCTCTTGCTTTTGCTATAGAGCTGTCTAAGGCAGAGAGCTGTGCAGAGGCGTGTATGTACATTTTGGATGGGAACAATGCCAATAAGGTGAGGGTGGAAGAGGCAGCAATTCAAGCAGCTAGAAGCAGGCTGAGAAGAGGGGTAGGTGGAAAGGGCAGAAAAGGGCGTTCAGGAGGAATAGGCGGAGATGGGGCAGCAGCAAACACGAGTGGGGCAGCAGCGAACACGAGTGGGGCAGCAGCAGACAGGAGTGGGGCAGCAGCAGACAGGAGTGGGGCAGCAGCGAACAAAATTCGAGCAGCAGCTAGCACGACCAGGGCAGTATCAAACACGATTTGGGCAGCAGCAAACACAAGTCGGGCAGCAGCAAACACAAGCGGGGCAGCAGCAAGCACGAGTGGTGCAGGAGCAAACAGGATGAGGGCAGCAGAAGCATCAGCAATGAGGAATGCATCTGCTTTCAGTGCTGCTGCTTCACCTGACAACCGGCCTTGTACACGAGTAGACAGCACCTGCGCCAGCTACAACCCTGGGCTAGTGCCCGTAAACACAAATCCCGTTTTTTCCGCCTTCACATATCGAGTTGCCCGCATCTTACTGTGGGTTCGATTCTACGGCTCAGATGTTGCCTTCGTAGACCGATCTGCAGGAGTAAGCCACAGAAAGGTATCTTGCAAATGCCCCATCCCTTTCGAGACCTCCCGAGCCTGCTTCTGAGGCTCGGTGGCATCCCCAAGCCTCTCCCTGATGCTGATTTTTCTTTAGAGTGGGAGGAATGGCCACAGGGCGATGAAGCTGCTTTGCAGCTTCCAGATGATTCCAATGCAAGATTCTTTCAGCTGGGTACTTTGGAGGAGAATGCAACGGAAGTGGAGAGTGAGCAGAGGCCTTCAAAATCTGGGAGGAAGCACATGAGGCGGAATGCACGAGGAGCCAAGGCACCAGGCCAAGCGAGTGACGGCAGTGGGGGTGATACAAACAGAGGGTTTGGCGAGGAGCAGAGGGCCATTCCGCATGCATCCATCATGGCTGTTGTACGGCCGCCTCCGAGAAGGAAGCTTCCCATCGTGCGCTGCGTGGCGGATGCAGAATCTCTTGTGGAAGGAATCAGCCAGGTTATGAGTCCACCGGCGTGTGCCTACTGCGTTCAGTGCTTCCGCGAATACTACCTCCTCATCCCATCCGTCGCCCTCATCGCCAAGTACGCCTATGGCCCCCTCTACATCCTCTTCAACCGCTTCTTATCCGTCTTCCCGCCACACTCGTACGGGTTCCACTCGCTTGTCAAGGACATGGGGTTGCCGCCATTTCCCTCCGGCCCGGCTTCGCCTATCAACCTTGCAATTCTGCGCAGTGAGGTAGAGAAGGAGCGCATTGCCTTCCTGCTGCTCGTGGCCCTCAAGTGGCTGGCCTCCATTCTGGATCTGGAGCAGTATGATGGCAAAGAGCTGTTGGAAGGGGATGGGATTCGAGTGAAGAAGAAGGCTGCGACGGGGAGGAAGAAAGGGAAGGCTCAGAGAGGGATGGGAAACGGAGGGGAGGAGGAGGAAGAGGAGGACGATGGAGAGGTGTGGGAGGAGTTGGAGTTGTGGTGCTTCACAGCCCAGAGTGCTTGGCCAACCAGCCTGCGTCTCTCGTTGAGGGATGCCGGTGTTGAATCGGAGGGCTCGGGTCTGAGTAATGTGTGCATGGGCAGTGAGGGGCAGCAGGAGAGGGTGGACATGGACACGCGGATTGCTGAGATGGTCAAAGCAGGTGCAGAGAAGATGCGCTTAAAGAGGGTGCAGCTCCGCCAGGGTGGTGCTGTGGCGAGCACGAGCAGCAGCACTAGCAGCACTAGAAGTGGTGTAGTTGAAGGTGGCAAGTGCAATGGGGGAAATGGCAAGAAGGCGGAGCTGCCACCTTACCTAAAGGCATGGCCTGGGGGGGTCAATCTAGTGGCGTGTTTGCGAGAGATGCTGCTGGGGGAGCCGTGCTACCGCCCTGCCTCCCCAGCTGCCCCGTCCGTCCCTCCTGCTGGTGTGAACACTACTGGTGCAGCGACAAGCACAGCTGCTTCTGCCCCTTCCTCCCTTGCTGCTCCAACAATTGTTGCTCCAAACCCTGCTGTCTCGTCTACCCACCCACCTGTGCACACCCTTGCTACCACGCCAACCTATGATGCTTCTTCTCCCCATGTCACCCTGACTACTGGTGCTGCAACAGGCACTGCAGATATTGCTGCACCCGTTGCAGATGCAGACGCCTCTGCTCCCGATGCTTGCAGGGAGAGTAGGTGCGGTGCTGCGGGTTGTGGGAGGGTGGAGGGTGGTGGTGTGAAGCTGAGGAGCTGCGGTGGGTGTGGCAAGGTGGCGTATTGCAGCAGAGAGTGCCAAAAGGCGCACTGGCCCTCCCACAAGCTCACATGCCCCAGCAGGTCCAGTGGCAAGGAGGGTGCCAGCCGAAGTGGCAAGGTGAGTGGAAAAGATGAGTGAGCTTGCAAGGAAAGGGCGGCTGTAGTGGGGTATAGCAGGGGGAACTGCCGAGTTGCTGAGATGAATTGCTGAGGCATAGGGGAATTGCTGATGCATGGGCAGCCGTAGTGGGGTATGGCAGGGGGAACCGCTGAGTTGATGAGGCATGGGGAATTGTTCATGCATGGGGAATTGGTGAGGCATTTAAAGCCAGGATCTCAAGTACGAGAATTGGCCTTCAATTGCAAAACACTTGCAGCTCGAGTCACCCTGTTTCTCCACGCGAATTGACTGGTTGGTTAGGGAGTTGAGTGTGCGACACACTCACGTTTTTGCCCCAGGTTCAATTGCAAAACACATTGCTGATACATGGGATTGTTCGGGTGTGACGGGAAATTGCTGGTGTTGGAGGTTCGTCACCGAACCAGATTCCGTGCCTCCCTGGTTCGGACTCAAATTTGCGATTTGAGCTTTGTTCGCACCCCTCGCTTCACCCATCGTCAGACTACCCACCTCGTTGACCAATCACAAGCAAGCTTCCCTCACCAACTTCCAGCTATTTTTTTTACTTGAGATCCCGGCTTTAAGGAATTGCTGAGGCATTTGGGGAATTGGTGAGGCATTTGGGGAATTGCTGAGGCATTTGGGGAATTGCTGAGGCATTTGGGAAATTGCTGAGGCGTTGCAAATTGCTGGGGCATGGGAACTGCTGGGGCATTGGGAACTGCTGGGGCATTGGGAACTGCTGGGGCATTGGGAACTGCTGGGGCATTGGGAACTGCTGGGGCATTGGGAACTGCTGGGGCATTGGGAACTGCTGGGGCATTGGGAACTGCTGGGGCATTGGGAACTGCTGGGGCATTGGGAACTGCTGGGGCATTGGGAACTGCTGGGTCATTGGCAAGGTGAGTGGCATGGTGAGTGGCATGGTGAGTGGCAAGGTGAGTGGAATGGTGAGTGGAATGGTGAGTGGAACGGTGTAGACAAGCCTAACATTTTCATGGAACGGTGAGTGATACAAGCATGTAAGGACAGCAGCTGAGCTGAAAGAGTGGTGCACAGTATGGTAAGTAGAGCTGTAGGTAAGGCTATGGCAGAGGCACCCATTCATTTCCCATGCTGTCAGAGGAAGGCTCATTTCATGGCTCATGTGCATGCGCCTGCCTCGTGCATTACTGGGGTGCGAAGGGACAATGACTGTACGTGTTTTGGCTTCCATCTGAAAAAACATGTAACATGCATTTAAATTCGTTTTCCTCCATCTGCTCCATCTCTCCCCACTTTGTCCACCTGTTTTCTTGAAACGCGCAGGTTCAATGCGATTCCGCAGCTCACATCCATGTCCCTTGAGAGAATATTTCCAGATTCTCCATGACAAGTGCTCGTTGTTGTTGTTGTTGTTGTTGTTGTTGTTTTTGTTGTTGTTGTTTTTTTTTTTTTTTTTTTTTTTTTTATTTTTTTATTTATGTTAAAGTATACACCGATGATGCAAGTGCACACAAACATATGTCAGTCGTAACTGAGCGTGAGAGGCCCGACAGCGTGCCAGCCTCAGGGGACGCCTCTAACGGGGATGCAGTGCCCCTCGCGCAAGATTCCATATCGCGCCAAAGTGACGGGACCATTTCCAGCCTTTGCCTTCCAGAGTCCGGATACGTCCAAGGAGCCGCCACTCCTGATCTGTCAGCGCATATGTCTTCCCTCCCTGCTTCAAATCGCCCTTCGTGTTCAACTTTTCCCCTGTTGCCCGAGTATACACCCGCACATGTAGCTTGAAAGCTGCTTCAATCCTCCTCAGCACCCGCCTGGCCCGAAATCTCTTGCCTCGAAACACGCAATCACACCGCTCTGCCCAAATCTGGTGTATTGCGATTGCCGAGAGAGATGCTTCCGGAAAAGCTGAGCTGGAAGCGGTGTTACCAAACAGTATGTCACCCAAGCTGTCAACATGCCTCGCCGGATTCAGCATGCGCAGAGCCTTCCGAACTGCTCCCACAACCGTCTGGATTCTTGGACAGGTGTAGAGGCAGTGTTCCAGAGTTTCAAACTCCCCGCAATGCGGGCAGACCGGCTTTCCACTCAAGAAAGAAAGCCTTTCACCCACTTGAAGGTTGAGACTGTGTATTCTCAGCAGCACATCACGCGGTCGGTTCGGTGTCACTAGCGAGTCCCGAATTTTCACAACCCTTTTCCAATCAATAACTCCTGCCCATCTGCCCGCCCAGAGCTCCCGTTTGGCCGATTGATGTTTCGACTGTTGCCAGTTTCCCTTCAACTCTTTTAGCGATGGAAGCCCTCCACCGCTGAAAGCCGCTGAGCGTTGAAGCGGAGTGCGGAGCTGGGGGGTGGGTGCGCTAGATTGCTCGGCTGAGAGGAGGCTCAGTTTCCAGCTCTGCGGTGCTGCTTCCCACGCCCGTAGAGCAAGCTTCGCCTGCTTTGAGCCACCGAGCTCCCTCGATAGGGTTTTGTCATCTTTTACACGCCAGCTCCCGTCACCATCCACGGTCAGCAGGTCTCCCAGACGCACCTCCCACAATTTCTCCGCGGCTTTCTGGCTGCCCACCGGGGTCGTGCCGTTCATCAGGAGATGGCGGTTGAACACGATGCGCTCCCTCGCAGCTTCCTCCCGCGATAAATCAAGCGGCGTGCTGGCGAGCGGCGACTGCATGAATTTGGCGCACGCAAGCTTCCACCGCTCGCTTTTCCCGCGCCAGCATTTGAGCAGCTTCACGTGAGCGACGAAAGTGTCCGTTCCAAGCGGCAGGTCCGCAGCCTGGAGCATGATGTCACGTTTCAGCGCGTTGGTCTCGGTGAGCAGCAGCCCGATTTTTCTGGCAATTAGGCAGGTAAGTGCGATCTCAGGGTCCTACACACCGACACCCCCCTCTTCCCTGGCCATGTACAACAACTCTCTGCTCCACAGTATAAATTTCTTGTCAAGATTACGAGACTGGAATGATGGAACTAACAGAGAAAATCAGTACAAATGGCAAACCCTAGAATTCTGTACCCCATATAGGCTAACCCACTGTAGCCTAACAAGCGCAACATATATAATGTTTGACACACCCCCATAGGCAAAGTGGGGGAGACCTAGGGGTCACAAGACCAGTCAAGGCAAAGCAAGGCAACAACAAGCTCAGGGTGGATCTCAAGGATACCACACAAATTCCGAGCACAAGCTAGTGGTCACAAGACCAGTTCACATGCAGTTTGATAACAGAGCATGAGATACAGTGATCACAACCTAGCAAGAGTAAACATGCAGGTATAGATATATATAGTGATCACAGTACAAGCAAAGTCAAGAGGTAAGCAAGTGAGGTCCAGTAGGCACAAGGCCTAGTAGAGTGCAGAAGCGCTGATGGTCACGAGGCTGAAGCGCCTTGGTGAACACATCAGCAGTGTTGGCCTCAGTGGCCACATAGCGAATACAAAGCTGACCGCGCTGCTGCAGCTCTCGAGCAAGGAAGTACCGCAGGGCGATGTGCTTCGTTCTGTGCTCCAGTCTGTGCTCCTCACACAAGGCAATGGCAGCCTTGTTGTCGACGTACAGTACTGGAGGAGAACGAGGCGGCTCTCCGAGGTCAGTCAGCAGGTAGGTCAGCCAGCGCAGCTCCTGGGCAGCCATGGCTGTAGCATAGATCTCAGCCTCGCAACTGGAGCCGAGAACAGAAGAAGAGCGTGTAGAGCGCCAAGAAACTGAGCCAGAGCCAAGGTTGAAGGTGTAACCCTGAGACGACCGCTGAGTGGCCTGGTCGTCTGCCCAAGAAGCGTCTGAGTGCCCTGTGAGTACAACTCGGTCTCGCCCTCCAAGCACAAGCCCCATGCCCGACGTACTGCACAAGTAGCGCAACACCCTCTTAGCGGCATCCATGTGCTCCTTCCTGTGACGGCCAGGAGCGACATAGCGTGCAAGGATGCTAAGAGGGTATGCAAGGTCAGGTCGAGTGCAGGTCATCAGGTACATGAGGCAGCCCACAAGCTCTGGATACGGGCCACTCGGCTCTACGGACTCATCCGAAGGCAGAGCTGAGAGCGAGTGACCGGTAGGCAGAGGAGTGGACTGAGGCGAGGAGTACGTGAAGCCAAAGCGCTGGAGAACCTGCTGCACCATGTGTGACTGAGTCAAGGTGATGGTGCGCCGTGCTCTGTCCCGGGTGATCCGCAAGCCAAGATAGCTTGTCAGCTCACCCAGGTCTGTGCACGTGTGTCTCCTCTGCAGCTCCGACTTCACGTAGGCGAGTCCTGCAGTGTCAGCAGTGGCAAAGACCAAGTCGTCGACGTACACGAGGATGTAGAACGGCGGCAGCGAAGTGTCGGTGCGCAGGAACAGCGACGGGTCAGCTGTAGAAGGCGCGAACCCAAGAGCCGCAAGTGTAGTCCTCAGTGTGTCGTGCCACTCACGCGGAGCCTGGCGGAGACCGTAGACCGGCCGCTGAAGCCTCTACTGGGTACCAGGAGGAAACGACCCAGTGAAGCCAGGTGGGCGGCGCAGCCAGATCTCCTCGTGCAGGCTGCCCTGCAAGAAAGCAGTGCTGAAGTCAAGTGAGTGAAGCTCGTAGTCGCGGTGAGCGGCTATGTGCAGCAGCACCCGAAGAGTAGTCATCTTCGGGGTGGGGGAGAAGGTCTGGAAGAAGTCAACTCCCTCTCGCTGACTGAAGCCTCGAGCCACGTAACGCGCCTTGAAGACAGGCGGAGAACCCGGCGGCCGCTTCACCCTGAAAATCCACATGCCACTGACGATGTTCGCCCCAGGAGGGGGAACCTCGTCGACGTAGGTGCGTGTGGACTTCCAGGAAGCCATCTCGGCGTCCATGGCTGTCTGCCACTGAGAGAAGTAGGGACCCGCCATCGCCTCAGCGTAAGTGCGTGGGGTCGGGATGTCTGGTGCATCCGAGTCTCCCTCAGGGGCAACTAGCAAGGACACGAGACGGGGCAAAGCAGCAGCAAGACACTGGAACTCCTCCTGTCTGTCCTCAAGGACGTCCGTGCCAAGAGCACACTCACCCCCGACGGACGGAGGACAGACAGACTCAGACTCAGACTCAGCAACAAGGCTAGCAGCGTAGTCTAGACGACAGGCAGCAGCAAAGTCAACCAACTCAGCGACCAGAGCAGACGCAGTCGAGGACTCAAAGGTAGGGTCAGTGACAACAGTAGCGAGGAGACGCGTGACAGTAGGGTGCTCAGCACGGTACCGGTCAGACTCAGGGTCCGGAACGTGAGGCAAAGAAGACGCGGGAGGAGACGGTAGAGGGACACGCTGAGGAGCAGTAGAGGGACGCAAAGTCATGTAGTGAGTGCCTGGGACAGGAGGAGGACGCTCACGACGGACACGACTACCAGTGCGAGTAGGACGAACAGGCGACGCAGGACGAGACTCAGGCTCACGACGCTCTGTAAGACCTCCTGTGGGACCAGTGTAAGGAGAGGGAGCAGGGAGAGGCGAGGTAGGCGGTAACTGTGACTGCGACTGGACAGGCAGAGGACACTCTACGGAGGGAGGAGGACAAGGAGGAGGAGCCTGCCCAAGAACCTGCTGAAGGAGCGGTACGAAGTACGGTCGCGGCCGCGCAGCGTCTCCAGAAGCAGAGGAGACTCCAGCGGCCGGGTCAACAGCACCAGCAGCAGCTCCACCAGCCGGGTCCTCAGCACCAGTAGCAGCTCCAACGCCCGGGTCCTCAGCAGCAGCAGCAGCGCCACCGCTCGGGTCCTCAGGTCCAGCAGCAGCTCCACCGTCCGAGTCCTCAGTACCAGCAGCAGCGCCACCGCCCGGGTCCTCAGCTCCAGCAGCAGCTCCAACGTCCGAGTCCTCAGCACCAGCTGCAGCGCCACCCCCAGGGTCCGCAGCACCAGGAGCACCACTCCGAAGACTGCAGCGCCGTGTGTACCACTCGCGGATCTGCTGAATGGGGGGGAGCTCCTGGGTAGGAGAGGAAGTACCGGGACGAGCTCCAGCAGCACCTCTCCGGAGGCGGCAGTACTCGAGGTACCTCTCCTGCAGCTGCTGGGAGGAGAGGGCTCCTCCAGGTGTAGCACGCTCAGGCTCAGCACCCCCAGACGCAGCACCCCCAGGCTCAGCACCTCCAGGCTCCGCACCTCCAGGCTCCGTACCTCCAGGCTCCGCACCCCCAGACTCAGCACTCCCAGGCTCAGCACCCCCAGGCTCAGCACCCCCAGACGCAGCACCCCCAGGCTCAGCACCCCGAGCAGGACGAGAGTCAACAGCTACCTCGACAGGCTCACCCGGGTCTACCTGGGACACACCTGAGGGAGCGGCACCCTGAGGGGGGAGGGGGTCTGGTACCTCAGCACCTGGAGCGAGGAAGAGAGGCGGGGGGGGGAGCGGGGCAGTGCGGTAGGGGAAGAGGCGGTAGTAGGGGACGGACTCGTCAAAAGTGACGTCCTGAGAGGCCAGGACACGCCGCGAGGTGGGGTGGTAGAACTGCCAACCAGGGGCGTCCGGGACAAAGCCAAGGAAAACACAGGGGACAGCGCGACGGGAGAGCTTGTCCGCGGACGTGTCGCGGACAAAAGCTCGGGATCCCCTGACTCGAAAACGCGACGCATCGCCAGCCTCTCCCGTCCAACGCAGTGTCGGAGAAGTCTCGGGCAAGGAGACACGGGGCCAGAGGTTGAGCTGATGCGCAGCGTATCGGACTGCAAACGGCCACAGAAAATGGGGGGCAGCCGCATGGCTCAAGGAGGTACGGGCGACCTCCATGACCAGACCAATGCGGCGCTCAGCAACCCCATTCTGCTGTGGAGAGTCCGGAAGCGTGTACGACTGCTCAATGCCCTCCTGCTGACAGAAGGTCTCCAAGAGGCCAGAGGAGAACTCCCCACCTCTGTCAGAGTGCAGACGCAGGACAGGGAAGTCGGAGCGGAAACGCTCACGGAGCTGGCGACGAGATCTGCGGATCCAAGGGATCAAGACATCAGGGACGTCACCCTTGGCGCGCAAGGGGAAGACCGTGGTGTAGCGCGAGAAGTCGTCAACAACAATCAGGAAGTACCTCTCCTGGCCCTGACCACGGACGCGGGCTGGGCCCCACACGTCCATGTGGAGCGTCTGCAAGGGAGCAGTCGTCGGGGGAAAGGAGGAGGAGTGAGGAGCGGCGCGCTGCCGTCCCTCGACACAGGGAATACAGGGAGGAGCAGGCGAGTCGGGAAGGGGAGGAAGCACCCTGGGAAGACCAGCAACAAGGTCCCGTTTGTGCATAGCCCGAAGGCGCTGCACAGACGGGTGACCAAGGCGGTGGTGCCAAAGGACAGTCTCATGCGCCAGAGAGCGACACGAGCAGGGGGCGGACAGCTGACCTGACGCAGACGCAGACGCGGACGCAGCTACCTGAGGGGACTCAGTGGTCAGTGTGTACAGGTCCGACCCCGGCTCTCGAGTGAAGGTAGCCAGGTGGCGACCCGTCCGAGCACACGTGCAGTGTGTCACGCGCTCGTAGGCAGGGGTGAACTGGTGAACACCCCCGTCCTGGAGCGCACTACCTGCCACCAAGTTCGTAGAGAACGAGGGGAGGTAGAGACCTGACAGCGTGCCGGACGGGACCGCCGGACAAGGAAGGACAGTGGAGGAGGTCGCAATGACCGGACCCCCAGAGGGGTCAGCAAGGGAGACAGCAACTGGCCGAGCGAGTGGCTCAAGGACAGTGCGATCACGAAAGAAGGAGCGAGAAGCACCTGAGTCCAGTGTGAAGGTGTGCAGTGCTGCAGTCGACTCAGTACCAGGGGGCACGGACGCACGAGCACCTAGGGCAGCGGCCTCACCAGGACCTGTGGGAGCAGACGCACTAGCACCTAGAGCGGCAGCCGGACTGGCCTGAATGCCCGGGTCGGGCGGAACACGCAAGTACTGAGCACCCTCTCCACTAATAGACATCGCATACATGGCAGTGAGAATAGCATCAAAGTCTAAAGCCCAAATATCAACACCCCTCTTTTCCAGATCAGCCCAGCGCGGCAGCTCAGTGGCAGTAGGAAACTGAGTGCGCCACGCGTCGTTAAGGCGCGCGAAGCAGCGCTGCGTGGGGTGCGGCCTCCCACACTGCTGGCCGCTGCGGTCACCTGTGCGAATGACGTACGTGCAGGTAACGCTACGCTGCGCATACCACTCACGGGCGGCCTGAAGCGTCGGGGCGGGCTGCTGACTCGGGCCTCCGCCAGTGCCTCCACGACCACCACCCCCACCGCCGCCGCCCCGGCCACCTCCACCCCTGCCGCCGCCACGACCACCTCCGCCTCCGCTGCTGCCTCCACCACCACTCCCGCCGCTGCTGTCTCCTCCCCCACTGCCGCCACTAGTCTCCCCAGCCGCGCCTCCACTCCCACCGCCTCCACCCCCACCTCCTCCGCCGCCACCCCCACCCCTGCCCCCCTTGTTCCTGCGGCGCCCGCTCGAAGCAGACGCGGTCCCGACCTTCTCAGCACCAAGAAGGTCGACAGCAGCAGCAGAGGCGACAGAGGGGAGGAGGGGGGAAGGGGAACACCCCTCAAAGAACGGGGTGCGGGGGTCGCCACGAGAGGTGCCTACAGCGACGATACTGGCCTCAGCTGCAAGCAGTTCCTTCTCGAGGAGGGCTACGGTGAGCTCGGTGGGGGAGCGAGAGAGGAAGTGGTCCCTGACTGCGCGCAGAGAGTCAGGGAGGCGAGTGACGATGTGGTAGAGAGTGATCCAGAGCGGGGGGGGGTTGCTAGCGAGGAACTCGTCAGGCATGGCAGCGCGAAAGCGGGCCTCACTAGTCTTAAGGTGGGTGATGAGGTCTGCGACAGTGTGAAAGGAGGCCAGGTCGGGGAACAGGTAGGGGAGAGTGAGGCGGCCTAGCGTGGCAGAAGCGGGTGAGGAGTAGCGGGCAACGACAGCGGTGTACAGTTCCTTAGCAGTCTTGCACTGGCCGAAGTGCTCGCGCTCATCTAGCGGCAGGGAGTTGCGTATGGCGAAGCGAGCGTGCGCGTCACGTGTCTGCCACTGTGAGCGCTCAGTGGGGGGAGCAGTAGTAAGAGGGGCAGTAGCGTGGCCGAGAGCATGGTCGTACAGAGAAATATCCTCCTTGGCCGTGAGCTGTAGGAACAGGTGCAGGTCATCGAGCCAGGTTTCGAACTTCACTGGACGGCCCTCGGCGTCGAAAGCTAGAACGGGAGGGCTAGCCATAGCGATAGTAGCAGTAGCAGCAGTAGTAGACAGAGTAGGGCCGCTGTAGCTGTAAAGACGCACTAGCAGGAGTCGCAGGGGCGCACGGGCTGCGGTGGTAGGCCGGCAGTAGCGGTGTGCGGTGGCGGCTGCAGGTGCGGACAGTCAGTAGCGGCGGGCCGGCAGCGAGGGCGTGCGGCGGCGGCTGCGGGTGCGCACGGGCGGCAGCGGCGGGCCGGCAGGCGAGGGCGTGCGGCGGCAGCTGCGGGTGCGCACGGGCGGCAGCGGCGGGCCGGTAGCGGGTGCGTGCGGCGGCGGCTGCGGGTGCGTACGGGCGGCAGCGGCGGGCCGGCAGCGGGTGCGTGCGGCGGCGGCTGCGGGTGCGCACGAGCGGCAGCGGCGGGCCGGTAGCGGGTGCGTGCGGCGGCGGCTGCGGGTGCGCACGGGCGGCAGCGGCGGGCCGGCAGCGGGTGCGTGCGGCGGCGGCTGCGGGTGCGCACGAGCGGCAGCGGCGGGCCGGCAGCAGGCTGCGTGCGGGCCGCGCAAGCAGGTAGCGGGCGGTTCGCGGGCGGCGTGCAGGCCGCGCGGGCGGTTCGCGGGCGGTTCGCGGGCGGTTCGCAGGTCGCGCGGGCGGTTCGCGGGCGGTTCGCGGGCGGCGCGCAGGCCGCGCGGGCGGTTCGCGGGCGGTTCGCGGGCGGTTCGCTAGAGGGCCAACGGGGCCGGTAGGTGCGATCGCAATCGACGGGGCCAGCGGGGCCGGGAAAAAAAAGGTAACGCTCGCGAGGGCGCTACGGGGGAGACGCTAAGAACGCGCTCCGGTAGGTAGGTAGGTAGGTAGGTATCGTACGGTGGGCCCTTAAGAACGGTCCTAGGGAAGGACCTGCTCTGAAACCATGTCAAGATTACGAGACTGGAATGATGGAACTAACAGAGAAAATCAGTACAAATGGCAAACCCTAGAATTCTGTACCCCATATAGGCTAACCCACTGTAGCCTAACAAGCGCAACATATATAATGTTTGACATTTCTTGTCGGTGGAGGCCCGATTACCCGACATGAAGTTGTGCGTCAGTTTCAGTATCCGCCCCCAAATATCCATCGGTGGCGGGTACACCTGAGCCTGGAAGAAGATTATCGGTGAGATGTAGCAGTTTATCACCGCAGCACGCGCGCCAGTTGTGAGGTGTTGCGCCTCCCACTGCGACAATTTCCGCTTAATCTGTGCGAAGGCCTTCTCCCATGTAGGATTGCAACTTCCAGCAGGAGTCACCCACACCCCCAGCAGCCTTTCCGCCTCATCAGCCTTCGCCCATTTGAAGCCATCGGTCTTCCAGGGTTGCCTGCCCAGATTCAACCCCAGTGGTAAGACAACTGACTTCTCCTTGTTAGTAGCGAGACCTGACTCCCCTGCAAACTCTTCTAACAGCTTCTCTGCCGCTGCAATCTGCGCCTCCCCCTCCAGGATGAGAGTTGTATCATCGGCGTAACCGAGATACGCCAGCCGCTGATCACCCTCGGAAATACCAATCCTCCGGTTCGCCGCTTCCTGCGCCAGCGGTTCCACCGCGCACAAGAACAGGTAAGGTGCTAGAGGGCATCCCTGACGCACCCCCGAGACCACTTCCACCGCTTCACCAATCCAACCGTTAACCAACAGACTTGTGCGTGTGTTCTCATGCAGGCCCCGAATCCATCCGACAAAGCGAGGAGGAAAACCCATCTTCTCCAACACCGTAAACAGGAATCCCCGCGATACAGAGTCGAAGGCCTTCCTAAAATCGACGAGCAGGAGGTACCAGTCTTTATCTTTATTTTTGGCCGCTTCGATAATATTCGCCACTAGCCCCACAGCGTCTGACAACCTCCTCCCAGGTAAGAAGCCAAACTGCTCCGGTGAGACTACCTCCGAGAGCACTATTTTCATCCTGTCCGCTACCACACGCGCTATCACTTTATAAGTGAAGCTGAGCAATGTAATTGGACGGTAGTTCTCCAGCTGATCTCTTCCCCCTTTCTTATGCAGCAGGATGGTCACCGCGTCTTTTGTGGAGGCTGGGAGGGACGTCGTGTCCGAGAAATTCTTCACCAGCGACATGAAGTGTTTGCCCAGGGTGTCCCAATGTGCTTCGAAGAGCTCCTTTGGCAAGCCGTCCCAGCCAGGAGCCTTATTATTCGTCATTGACTGAAACGCGCTTTTAACCTCCTCCTCCGACCACTCGGCAGACAACCACTCCGCCGCTGCTGACGACAGTTTTCTGTCCGCCGAGGGTTCCCACTCAGATAAGACGGTCTGTTTGTCCGTTCCAAACAGCTGCCGGTAGTACTGCGAAGCTGCACCCAAAATGCCTTTATTGTCGCTGACCATTGTACCTCCCACGTTTAACTCCGTGATTTGCGTGCGCTCCTTCCGGCCCTTAATTTTCGCAGATAGGAAAGGTGATGCTACCTCCCCCAACGTCGCCTCCTTCATTCCGGCCATCACGTGCAGTCTCTCCTGCCGCGACTGCTGATAACTTCTCAGTTGGAGCTCCCTCTCGCTCAGCAGGTCTTTCAGCCGGACACAGCTCGGGTCCCCCAGCCACGCCTGTTTCAGATCAGCAACCGCCTGTTGGAGGAAGGTCATCGTGGCGCGGACCCTCTTTCTCTCCTCTCTGGCGTAAGCCTTGAGCCCTGCGTTCAGTCTCGCGATTAGCAGCTCGTAGTTGTCACCTGATTCCTCCATCTGGTTCGACACCCTTTCGATCACCTTTCTGACACCCGATCTCCTCACCATGTATGCAGGGAGCCTCCAGAGGCCCGGTCCCGTCTGCACCTGCGTGCTCATCCTGAAGGCCACCTTAATCGCGAAGCTGTGATCCGAGATTGGGTCAGCAGGCATGATGTGGGAGGCGAACTCAACATGCGATAGCAGCGACTGCGAGATGAGTGCGCGATCAATGCGCGAGCTGGTCTGGCAGGCATGTGAGTAGAAAGTGAACTCCCGTTTGAAAGGATGCAGAACACGGAAGGCGTCCGATAAACGAAAAGCACTGCAGCGCTGGTACAACTCGTCATTCTCTTTGGTCGTCCCTTTCCTGGAGGTCCTGTCCAGCAGCGGATCCTCCACCAGATTCAGATCCCCGAGGACAAGCAGGTGAGCGCCGGGTGGTACTCCGTCTACCACCGGGCCCAGGACCCGGCGGATGAAGGTTTTCAGGTCCGTTACGTCCGCCGGAAAGTACACTGCTACTAAGGTGATGTGGAAAGTGTCAAGCTGCACGTCCGCTTTGATCAGTCGGCCTGACGAGTGTATCAGAATGTTATGAAGTGATAACCCTTGCCTGCGGCAGATCAGCGCAACACCTCCGGCTTTGGCAGTTGGCGAGGCTACTAAAGTCCTAGGCTGTTTGAGAGAGGTCCAGTAAGGGTGGTTATCTGCTAGTCTAGAGTCTGAGAGTATAGTGATATCAGCGGCTTGTCTGATCGAGTTTTTCGTACGCTGTTGCTTGTTCCCGTCTCCCAGGCCGTTCACATTCAGGCCTGCTACTGTGAGAAGATTCTTTGTACTCATTTAATCACTGCTTGATAGCCTCCCCTCATCCACAGGCTGGTGAAACATGCAACGGCTATGACGGAACAAACAACGGCTACAGTTGAAGAAATCCTGGTCAGCCGGTCCTGATCAACACTTAGATCCCGTACTCCTTGCGGATGGTGTTCAGGTTCAGCTTCTCGAGGGAGAGACGAGTGGCAGCACCCAGTTTCTCTAACCCCAGCAGGTGGCTTGCAGAGGTGACGTGGTCCGCAGCAGTCATGAAGGATTTGCCGTGTGCCTTTTTGCAGCTGGCTTGGGTGCAGAGCCACTCCTCCCTGTTGCTCCCCGTCGAAATCAGAACAAAAGCCGCATCCATGAGGAGAGGGGTGACAAGCGGAGAAGTGCGGAGAGAAGCAGATGCGAGAGGCAAGCGAGAGGTCAGAAACCGAGGAAGGTAAGAAACAGCACGAACAATCCCGACAACCAAACTGTAAGAGGCTGTTACCATTAATCCTGTGTACCCGACCCACTGTGAGACTCCACTTCCCTATGTTATTCTGACGCTCCGTGACATAGACATCATGAAACTTGTCATAGTGATGCCCGCCACAGAGCGTGCAGGATAGCAAGGGGTAGTGGGCTAGCAGCGTCGTCCCACCAAGCAGCTGATGACGAAACTCGTAACGCCAGCGATGCTTGTCTCCCGCGTGCGGGATCACCAAACCCTTGATCTTATTAGTGTCTGCGCCAGTGACCGGATGCAGCACACGGTGAAAGCAGAGACCTTCGCTGAACGCAGACCGTTTGCGAACTTTCAGCTGATGGACAGCCATCACATCCTTAACCAGTTCCGGCGGAATGTCAGCAGGTACACCCTTAAAATAGACTTCCAGCATCTGCGGGTTGGCCGCCTTTGCTTGAACGTAAGCCGGATCTTCCTGGTGAAGCCAGAAACAGTGAATAGTCAAGCCCTTCGGTCGCTTATGGTCCACAATCATCTGCTTGACATTGGTCGCGTCTACTTCTTGCAAGAAGGAGACCTGGAGTCTGCTGTAACGTGACTTCGCGACGTACGCAGGTAACAGCTCCTGAAACTTCACTGTGGTAAGAACACCGTCAGTAAAGATATGCGACCAAACACGCTTCATCAGCATCCTGACGGTAATAATAACAGAGGCAATCTCATGAGACGGAATGACCGGAAAGAGCAGTATCGCCGTGAACCGTAGATGCGACGCCGTTCCTTTTTCATTGTCGATTTCCAGCTCCTCATCAGAGTCGTCCTCAATGAAGGTACCATCAGGTACGACCGTAGCCAGCGCCTTCAGCTTATCCTCAATGGATAATCCCGAGCTTCCCGCAGTGACTTCAGCCTCAGATGGCAGATTCTTCTCAATGTCTGACTTGTTGTTTGCCGTCTGCTTGGATGCAGCATCAGGGTCACTCGTTTTTATTTCAGGTGGCGGCACTTCAACGGCGGGCTTAACGTGGGATCCTTTCGGCGGCATCGTGCGATGATGAACCAAAAACGGCAGAAGCTCTGAGCTGACGAGCTGTTGAAGAAAATATGCCGATGGTCTGAGCACAGTACTGATATATAGCCTGCCATTTTCATTGTTAGCGTAGACAGCTGACCAGTGCTCGTAACTCAGGTGATGGAAAACCGAGGATAGAACTTTTGGATCACGTCCTTGGACGTAATCTTGATGTCCAGTGACGTTAGACCTTGGTTGTTGTTCGTGAGTGCCAGCAGAGCGCCTTGAGTAGCTCGCGCGGACCTTGGACTTAGTTACTTGCACCAGTGAGATACTCCCTAGAGCAGTCGATATAATGTTCGCATGATGAACATAAAAAGTATATAGGCTGCTTCGTAAGGATGTAACGAGTACAATGCTGGTGAAATTAAAGCCATCAGGTGGCCAGGCTTCACGTAATGTGCTTGTCAGGCAAGTGACAGGCAGCCATGGCGGCCTTGTCATTGTCATTGTCATGTGTGCGTGTAGCATTGTTGCGACCGAGGCGAGAATCCGACAAGTGCTCGTTGTGCTCTCTGATGCACAGCACGGTCAAAGCAGCACGCGCACAGATCCTCATCCCACCCGCTCGTGACGTCCAAGTAATGAACCATGTCAGCATGAGACAGCACCTGGCGCGGCTTTGAACTGTCCTACGCTCTTGCTTCCTCTGCTGCTTCTTCGTTTGCCTTGTCGGGCTGATCCAGTGCACCCTGATCGATCTGGACTGCAGAACATAGCTCCCTCTGCAAAATATTAAGAGTTTCCAGGTTCTCTTCCCATTTCTCAGCGTATTGTAGCTGGCCTGTCCCCCTCCCAACCAGCACACAACTCTTCCTACGCCCTTCTTAATTGGTTAATTCAAGGACGCCTTGTACCCGCCCTAAGCTTGGCTTGCTTGCTCAACGGTCAAGTCAGGAGGAAGGAAAACTTGCAGCCCAACAGCCATGAAACAAACCTACTGCTTCCGAAACTCAACAACTTTCTCCACCAGTTTTATCCCATCTTGTCCTCCCTCCTACTGATGCGTCGCGTATGGCAGGCAGGTGGGACTGACACAGTCGGTTGGAAACAGAAAAGAGAAGCTTGCGGGGGGGCATAGTAAGAGAGACGGCTGCTTGCGCTGCAGTCGGCTTACTTCCAAGCTATTGCTACTCAAACGATCGACGTGATCCGTGACGCATGCTGCTGTCGCACAACTGCTATTCTCACAATTTATCAGACTGGCTGGGCATCGCGGAAAAGGAAAATGTCGAATTTGGGGGTCCGAAGGTTTTTCTACGAAAAGCCTGCGTCTGAGTTGCGCGAAGTGTCCAAAAAACAACGCTCGCGAAATGCTACATTCCGTACACCAGTACCGGATGTTTTCACGGACACAAAATCGTCATCCGAAAGTTGCATTCCCGTAAACATTTTCGCGTTAATCGGTTTCGGGCGTTCGTGAGAGTTTGCAAGCGGTAATGCGGAGTAACAATGACAGTGGGATGTAACCACAAAATTAACGAAACCAAACGATCCCACGACATCTTCACGAAATCCAGCGAGGTAGCAAAACTGGAAACATCGTTTTCGTTTTCCGTCAAACCAACCTATAGACACTAGATGGTTCTTCAGAGGTGTGACGTGTGAACCCAAATATCATTTTCAACCAATCACAGTACAAAGTTCCCTCAAACCACACCTGCCTTTTTGAACACGTCAGCATACCCAGCCTATCCAAACCAAACCAAACGCCCACCTCACCATCCCATCTACCCACCTCATCTTTCCACCCCTTAGCAGACCGGGCAGATTTCCAGCATTCACGCACTTATTATCCCTCACGAACACATAACGCACACTTCAGACTGCAACTCTCGTCTTCAACTTCTGCTACTCTCTTCGTCACCTCCGCAGTCCTCGTCCAACCCTTCTTAACTTTCAGGTACGCGTAGCTTGCCAAGCTACCGCCCATCGACAGACTATGTAAGTACCGTCCTCCCCCCTTTACATCCTTCGACACATTCTAACATTCGCCTCCACGTCTCTTCTGTAATGCCCCCTTGGCCCGTCCCCTCCCCTTTTCAGACGAGAGCTTCGTGCCGTTGCTGGTATACAACGTTATGGGCACGGAGCGTCACATCACGGCACATCACGATCCAGCTCGGCACATCTCCGCACATCACGGCGCGGCGTGCATGTCGCGGCAAATCACGGCACTTCGCATTGCAACCCCTTCTTACGGACGCGACTAAGGCTGCCGGTTTCCAACATATGCAACCCCTTCTTACGGTCGCGACTAAGGCTGCCGCAAGAGCATCACAGTCATTGTGTGCGTAACCATCGTAGATAGCACCGCCGCGAATGACTATGGTAAGGGTATTTGTTTGTCTTCTTGTGTCTAGTAGAATTTGCTATTACTAATCCCTCTGCAGCAATGTCAACGGTATGCATAACAGCGTGGTATAACTAATCATTTGCGTGTGTTGCAGAGCGTACCTGTTTTTGCAGGCTTATTGTCAACCAGAAGAGCGATTTGTTTATTTTTTTCCCGGTTGAAGCATGGTCCAGTAATTCTAACCCTAATGGTGAGTGACTTGTTTTGTTAAATTATTATTTCCTCTATTCTTTTATGTTACATCTGTTTTCTAACTTGCAGAGTTTGCAGCTTATTATCTGTGAAATGTGCGTAGTGACTGTATTATGGTTGTGTAGAGACGCGGGCCTAGAAGCTTAATAATGCAGTTGTAAAGTGGTCCTGGGTGTAGAAACGAAGTGTACAGTTTGTGCATGCGTTATAAGTTGTAATACATGAATTGAGAGACTCGTTACCGTACACCTGATATCGTCGGGTGGCTTTTTTTACCAGAAATCGTAAGCCAATAGGAAATTATTTATGCAAACCAAAAATTATCATCTGATTGGTCCAAACGGTAAATTTGTGTGCGTCGATCTTATTCGAATCCGACGGTTGACGTTAAAGTACGGTAACAGCCACGTCAGCATGTACGGTTTCATCTCGCGTACATCTTGTGCCACGTGGCATATTCATGACACTATAGCATGATTTGCTCAAATGTGACGGGAAAGTCACCCATGAGGTTGCTTTCCGTATACCAAGGCAATTGCGTAAAAATGTACAGTTCGTGGGCGGAAAGTTACGGAAAAGTTGAGTCGCAAGTCACTTGAGCTACCACTGTTTTCGAGTAAGACTTATTTTTCTGCGAGACGAAAGTAACACTAAAATGACGGAAAAGTAACTTTTCGGTTGCTTTTCGCACTTCCCTTTCCGCGCAGGGATTCTTCTTAAAAGCCATGTCGGATGCTGCAGGATTCTGATCGAATTTGCTCATTACCAGTCGAGGCCAGCCGCTGATATCATACGGTATCCATCGGACTCGTCGAAACAGAAAGGCAAGTAACCGTGCTATTTCATATGAATGACTGAAGTGCAACGAGACTAAGTGATTGCCGAGAGAGCTGATGACGCTATTGTCAGAATATTATGCTCTAGCCTGCAGTGGGGTGCTCTATAGCGAGTACAACCCTTCTAGGGTTAGCTATTTGTACCACCATTGTTGCTAGTGCAAACCCTCCTTTCTTCATTCTTACTTTCTACAGCTAGTTCTGACATGCTATTGTCAAACATTATATATGTTGGTTGTTGTTAGGCTACAGTGGGTTAGACTATATGGGGTACACATCTCTAGGGTTTCCCATTTGTACTGCCTTCCTTGTTAGTTCAGCCCATTCCAGTCCGTTGATTCTGACATGGTATCAGAGCAGGTCCGTCACTAGGACCGCTTTAGGGCCCACCGTTACCCTACCTACCTACCTACTACCGTGCGCCCTCGTGCGCCCCCGTGCGCCCTCGTGCGCCCCCCGTGCGCCCTCGTGCGCCCTCGTGCGCCCTCGTGCGCCTTTCTCTCCTTGTGCGCCTTCGTGCGCCCTCGTGCGCCCTCGAGCCGCCGCTGCAGGCCCGTCAGCCCCCCGAGCCGCCGCTACAGGCCCGTCAGGCCCCCGAGCCGCCGCTGCAGACCCGTCAGGCCCGAGAGCCGCCCCTGCAGACTCTCGCCGCCCGTCGCGTCGCCCTCCCCGCGACGTCGTCACCTGCCAGCGGCGTCGTCGCCTCCCCGCGGCGTCGCGCCTCCCTGCGACGTCGTCGCCTGCCCGCGGCGTCGCCGCCTGCCCGCGGCGTCGTCGCCTGCCCGCGTCGAAGCCGCCTGCCCGCGGCGTCGACCCCTATCCGCGGCGCCGTTGCTTGCCCGCGGAGTCGTCGCCTGCCCGCGGCGTCGCCTAACCCTAATCCGCCCCGCGGCGTCGACCCATGCCCGCGACACCGTCGCCTGCCCGCGGAGGCGTTACCTAACCCTAATCCGCTGCCCGCGCACTGCCCGCGAGCTGCCCGCCGCTGCAGGCTCTCGCCGCCCGCCGCGTCGCCCTCCCCGTGGCGTCGTCGCCTCCCTACGGCCCGTCGTGGCCCCTTACCCGCCCGTCGCGGCCCTCCCAGCCGCCGTCGCGATCCCTCCGCCGCCCCTTCGCGGCTTCTACCTCGTCTGCAGCAGCTGCCGCCGCCGAACCTGCAGCAGCAGCCGCCGCCGACCTGCAGCAGCTGCCGCCGCCGAGCCTGTAGCAGCAGCCGCCGCCGATCTGCAGCAGCTGCCGCCGCTGACCCTGCAGCAGCAGCCGCCACTCGACCTGCAGCAGCTGCCGCCGCCGAGCCTACAGCAGCGGCCGCCGCCGACCCTGCAGCAGCTGCCGCGGAGCTCCCTGCTGCGACCTGGCCCCGTCCCGCTGGTGCAGCGGCCCCGCTGTCGCCACTGTCTTGCGCCCGCCGCACCGACCACTGGTGAGCTTTGCCCTGCCAGCACTGCTACCGTTACAGCTGCCGCTACTGCTGCTGCTCCTGACGTGGCCAGATGGAGCTCCAGCAGGCTCGTGAGTGGTACGCCAGTTGGGGCTGTCGGGGTGGCAGTCGTGGTAGTCGCTCTGACGTGCGTAGTTCGGGAGCCTCTGGTAGTGGACAGGTGCAGCAGCCGTGCCCTCCTACGGTCCAGCAGGCTCGTGAGTGGTACGCTAGTTGGGGCTGTCGGGGTGGCAGTCGTGGTAGTCGCCCTGACGTGCGTAGTTCGGGAGCCTCTGGTAGTGGACAGGTGCAGCAGCCGTGCCCTCCTACGGTCCAGCAGGCTCGTGAGTGGTACGCCAGTTGGGGCTGTCGGGGTGGCAGTCGTGGTAGTCGCCCTGACGTGCGTAGTTCGGGAGCCTCTGGTAGTGGACAGGTGCAGCAGCCGTGCCCTCCTACGGTCCAGCAGGCTCGTGAGTGGTACGCCAGTTGGGGCTGTCGGGGTGGCAGTCGTGGTAGTCGCTCTGACGTGCGTAGTTCGGGAGCCTCTGGTAGTGGACAGGTGCAGCAGCCGTGCCCTCCTACGGTCCAGCAGGCTCGTGAGTGGTACGCCAGTTGGGGCTATCGGGGTGGCCGTAGAAGGAGCTGGAGGGGGCGGCCTTGGCCGTCTTCCTCATGGAGACGCGGGCCTCCACATTGTTGACCTTGGCCGCGAGCTCAGCGCTCTGGCCAACGAAGGTGGAGGGAGCAACAGCAGCGTTGGCGAGGGCAGCCATTTCTGTCTGCTTGTAAATGAGCTGAAAGGAATGTGTGTGAAGGAGTACTGCTGAAACTTGTTAGTTCAGCCCATTCCAGTCCGTTGATTCTGACAGCTATCAGAGCAGGTCGACCCTCCTGGGTCGATCCTGTGGGTGGGCCCGCCACCTAATGCTTCCGCTGCTGTCCTGCTTATCGCGCGCCTCGGGCGCGCGACGTTTTCTGCCTACTGCGCGCTCGCAAGGCGCGGCGTTTTTAGGGTTTCGGCGGTTTTCATCCCGCCGTGCGCTCGGGGCGCGCGGCGGTTTTCTGCCCGCCGTGCGCCCCGAGGCGCGCGGCGGTTTCCCACCGTCGAAGTGCCCCCCGTCGCCCGTCGAAGCGCCCTCCCCCCGTCGCCCGTCGAAGCGCCCCCGTCGCCCGTCGGAGCGCCCCCCGTCGCCCGCCAAAACGCCCCCGTCGCCCGTCGAAGCGCCCCTGGGACCCGCGCGCGGCCCGTACGGGCTGCGCCAGGCCAGCGCGCGGCGCGGGCAGCCTGCGCGCGCCTCGTCCGTCCCCCTCTCGCCGTCCCCCGCGCTCCTGCCCCTATCCCACCCGTTTTAGGGTTTGGGGATGTGGAGTGTGGGGGTGGCGGGTGTGGGGGTGCCGGTTGTGTGCCCCGTCCCCTCCTTCTCCTCCTCCTCCGTCTCCCGCTGCTGCAGCTGCCGCTCAGGGGGGTGGTTGTGTGGGGAGCCGAAGGAGTGGTCCTAGGGGGGTGAAGGGGGAGTGGAGCTAGGGGCGCAGCAGGGGGTGTGTGTCGAGGGGTGTGGGACTGTTGGGGGAGGTTGAGCGGAGGTTGCCGTCGTGTCGTACGCAGCGCCTGTACTCCGGGGCACTCATTCCCGGTAGCTCAGAGAGCCGGTTGCGCCGTCGCCTGTGGGTCCGTTGCTCCTGCCGCGCATATTAGCCGCGGAGCCTGTTACTCCTGTACTCCGGGGCACTCATTCCCGGTAGCCACGTTGTCGCACCAGAGCCGTCTGTTGCCCGTGTGTCTGCATCTTCAGTCGTCGCCTCCTATCTACTCTCCTCTCACCAGCCCTCCTCCTCCTCACTTGCCCCCTGTGACTGCCTCTAGCTTTGCTCATAATTGTGAACCTTAAACTATTGCTTCTTGCTTGTGCTCAGAATGTGTGGTGACATCGTGATCCACCCTGAGCTTGTACTACTTTGCTTGCTCTGCTGATTACACCCCACTTTGACTATGGGGGTGTGTCAGAATATTATGCTCTAGCCTGCAGTGGGGTGCTCTATAGCGAGTACAACCCTTCTAGGGTTAGCTATTTGTACCACCATTGTTGCTAGTGCAAACCCTCCTTTCTTCATTCTTACTTTCTACAGCTAGTTCTGACAGCTATGAGACCGATGGGATATCGTTACTAGGCAACGCTTTCCCACCCACGCGATGCTTCCAGATTCATGCGACGCTGTGCGACGAGTTCCCATTGCCCGAGCCACGCGGGGCTTCTTCAATTGTGACCTCGTTCTGGGGGATAATTGCTTGACGATTCATAGGGCCGTCGATGGGAGATCAAGTCCAATCTCACATGTGACTGGAAAAGCACGATCGGACCGTCCGTTTCCTCACAACTCTAAGGGCGTGTCTCTTTTTTTATTTTAGGTATTTTGGCGGACTGTCCGCTTGTATGGAAACGGACGGTTGCAATAGCGGGTATCGGACTGTCTGTTTCAAAAATTCGAAATATGGGACAGTCCGTAGGCAAAACTGTCACTTTTCACCCCATCGCTGATTCCCGATTTACTGTATCATCGCAACACCTCGTACACAATCGTAATCCCAGTCACACACCCTCGCCAAAATCGCAACTACATGTAGCGGCTCGACATCCCCCGAATGCTAAAAAACTGCACTCTACACAACAGGCGAAGGTTGGGTAGAGGAACCCGGAAGGGAGGTTTTAGGTGTGGTGTTGGCCGGTCGAGAGTTGTCATTTCCGCTTGACTGCTCCATCGCGGGCTGATTCTGATGGTTCGGTTCGGAATGCTGGGGGATTTGTAGTGTTGGTGGGCTAGGGGGCGTAGTGTCGGTTCAATGTTCAAGAGCGCGACGCGCGCCAATAATAAATTGAACATGCGACTCGGTGTAGTTTTTTCTCTAAATTCGCGCGCCAATCACGTGTCAGAACTGTGCTTCTGGCCATTTGCATTTCGAACTGACAAAGGTTCATAATGTGAACTGTTGTGTGGAGGGAAAATTGACGCGACGGTTCGAACTGTTAGCGACGTCATAAACTCCTTCGCGAACCCTTCGCGAAGTGTAACGAAAACTGTAACGTTTTTGCAATTCGGACGGTCCACGGTTCGAACCGTCAGAAGCAAAAAAGAGACACGCCCTAATCGGGTGTAGAATAATCCTCGACAAGGTGTCAGCTGCTCTAACCTGTCATCTCGAGACGACCTAGATTGTTGCGAACCAGCTTCGATGTTGTCATGGCCGAAGCATGAATACCTGATAGGGCCTATCAGATGGGTTGAGAGCGCTAGTGCGATTGTCAATCCGGAACGCCCAATTTCCGTGTGATTGCCCTTCCACCCAATCGTTCAAACGCTTGCATTTCCGCCGAACTCGAATATGATGGAAACTCGCGTGGACCACTTGAAATCTTTCTGTTAACGAAGATATCCGACGACATTCGCGAGGAAAGGTTACTTGCCTATTTCAAATTTCGGATTTCCGTAACGTTCCCCCTGTTTTCATCTCCCACCACACTACACAAGTTGAGTGAGCAGTCACGACCTGTTTTTAGGGTTTCGAAGGATATAGGGAGAATTTATGATACTTGCCGGGCCTCGGGGCAGATCGATTTAGGTTAGAAGACTCAAGGACTATGAGTTGGCTCGATACACGTACATTATCCATGCAAGACAATCATATCCACTTCTTTGTCCCCCACGTCTATAGCAACAATGCTAATTGCGTGAGGAAGTGTCAATCAGCTTCTTTCCCGTCAATCTCATCCAATCATCGATCTCGGCAAGGCTGACAACCATAGCGTGCCACGTTAGCCCCCGCTGCTGCTAAGCTCGCGTCTCCTCGTAATAACGCAACCACTGGCGCTCGTGACCGTTGAGTAAACGCAAAATCATCTCCAGTTAGCACACCTTCTTCAAGTGACACAATCAGCGCCCGTTTCAGTAACACCTCCCGTTATAGCACGGCCCCTTTCTGCTACTGCGACGGAACCTGCAGCCATGGGTGCTGGAGCCAGTGCTCTGTCTGCTGCTGCTACTCTCCCCGTCGACTACTCCATCTGGGATAATCATATGAGCCATAGCAGCGACGAGGAGGAGGCAGAGAGCAGCAGTGACGAGGAGGAGAGCGAGACTGGGAGTGGCGAGGGGGAGAGAGAGAGTGACAGCGATGAGGAGGAGAGGGACGGTAGCAGTGAGGAAGAGGAGGAGGAGGAGGAGGAGGAGAGCAGCAGTGAGGAAGAGGAGGCTGCCGGAGTCAGCTCATTCAGTTCTTTTTGGTCCAACTCTGAGCCTCCCTGCGCCTGCCCCGTGTGCTTGGCACCCAGGGCAAACTGGCTCTTGGCATTTCGAGCGTCAAGGTCTTTCGCCGCCACTTGCTTCAGCCACTCCCGAATTCCATTCCCCTGGCAGCACCAGACGGCCAGGGAGTAGGTAGGTCCCTAGGAGGTGATACAGGAGATAACGCAGCAGGAAAGGGAGCAAAAGTACGGACAGGGAAGAGGAAGGGAACAGCAGAGATGGGAGCAACAGGAGGCGGTGGTGGGTACAAGTGTGAGCGCGCCCCTCACCTTTGTGCCGAGGAGATGTTTCTTGAGTGGATGGCTGAGCCTCGTGTGGGCGTGCTCATGGACCTGGGGAGGATCAGATCCCGCCTGCCTGCAACCATCACTGCTGCACATGCTCCTGCTGTAGCCGCTACAAATGCTGCCACGTCCTCCTCCTCCTCCGCTCTCCCCTCGCCCACTCCCCCTGCCTCGATCCCCTGGCACTGCTGCTGGCGCTGCAGCAGCTGCTGGGCCTCCTACCGTCACACTGTGTCTCTCTGCGCCTTCCTTGTGCTTGTAGCGAATTCTCCTCGCTTTGTGACTTTGTGGAGGGCTCAGCTTGCCTCCCTTGAAAGCCTCTTCGCTGCTATTGGGAAGGAGCTAGGGGCACACAGGCAGGAAGAGGAAGATTGTTTGGCGACGGTGCTGGTGCAGGTGCTGGGGGTGAAGAGAGGAGAGAAGATGAAAGACGGGTTTAAAGCCCATGTGCTGCCGCTGCTGCCTGGTGGTGCGGAGGCACACAGAGAGAGCGAGGGTGGAGCAGGGGAGGATAGGGGAAAGGGCGGAATAGCGGATGATGGGAGAAAAGGGAGGAATGGGGGGAAGCGGGAGGCTGGGAGAAAGGGTGGAAGCGGGGAGGGGAAAGGTGATGGTGGTGCGTTCAGCAGTGGGGATTGGAGGCGGGGGCTGGAGGGTCCTGTGTGGGACAGGTATGTGGGCGGTATGGCTTGTCTTCTTGCGCATGAAGGACGGGATGGGACGAGGGTTCCGAAAGCCGTTTCCAGCAGCAGCAGTGATCCCAATGGTTCGTTGAATTCACGCATCTCCAAGGCTTTCATCAGCAGCGGTATTCCCAAGGGCATGTTTGTGAGTGGCATTGACGCCACTGGTTTCGCCCTTGCCATTGCTACAATCCTCTCCAAGCCCCAATTCTCCGAGGATGCTTGCCGGATGTTCTTCACGGATGCTAATAACGAGTACAGAGTGAAGCTGGAGAATTCTGCGGCGGAGGCTGCCAGGAAGAAAGTTGGCATGGCTGCAGAAAGAGAGAAGGAAGGGGGGGATGGAAAGAGCAGTGGAGCTGAGATTGGAGTGAGAGATACAGTGAAGGGCGATTGGGAGGTGGTAACCACAACAATTAACACGGTCGTGGCTGTACTGACATGGAGGATGAGCTGTATTCTCATGTGGGTCCGAACCTACGGCCCGAACCTGCAATCTCCGAAGGCATGTGCACTCCGAACCTGCGTCAAGCCAAAAGAGGATCTCCCAGTCCTCCGCCACCCATTCCTGGATCTCCCGAGCATGCTGATCAAGTCCGGCACCGTGCCAGAACCCTTGGTTCGGCAGGGCTTTTCTTGGGAGTGGGGAGAGTGGCCTGCTGGCAATGAAGCTGCTATAAAGCTTGCTGATGACATGCAAGGGAGGATTGAATATAAGAAGATCCTTGAAGAGAAGTACGGAGTAACTGTGGACTGGGAAATTCCACCGAGGGGCAGAACAGCAGCAGCAGCATTGCCAGCAGCAGCGTCGGCAGCAGTAGCTTCAAAGAGCCGTCCAGTGATTCGCACGCTGGCAGATGTGGAGTTTCTGCTTGAACTGACCGCAGCAGACAGAGAGCCTTCCAAGTGCACGCGGTGCTTGAAGTGCCATTTCAAGCATGCCATGGCTATCAACCGCGTCGCCCTGCTCGCCTCCTTCGCCTACCGCCCCATCTCCACCCTCATCCACCGCTTCCTCTTCCTCTTCCCTCCCGACCAAACCAGGGAGGCGTACATGCTTCTCGGCCTTTTCATGCCGTCGGGTCAAGAGGAGACGGTGAACTGGAGGCATGTAAGAGGGTGGCTGGAAGGGCTCGCAGAGGGAAACGAGATGGCGATGCTCACGCATGCTTGTACCATAATAGCGGGCAGGTGGGCCAATGCGGAGGAGCCGAATCCGGCCCGGTTTGCTCGGCTTATAGAGGACGAGGGCGCAGGGCAGGAGAAGGGTGGGGTGGGCAAGTGGAAGCAGTTGGATAGTGAGATGTGGGAGGAGGTTCGGATGTGGCGGCACGCTGCCAAGGTTGCGTGGCCTGGGGAGAGGAGGAACTGGATGGGAGAGCTGCGGGGTAAGTGCATGGGCCGCAGGAAAGGGACAAAACGTGGGTGTAGTGAAGACGAGGAGGAAAGGGAAGAAGAGGAGGAGGAGGAAGGGTCGGTTTATGCGCAGAAGTGGGTGGGAGGAGTGAATCTGCTGGCTTGCCTGAGAGCGATGCTGCTGGGGGAGCCTTGGAAGGGGTGCCTTTCTAATGCTGCTGCCGCTGCTGCTGATTTGGAAAAAGGTGGGTCAGCAGGGAAGATGAAAGCGGCAAAGCGAGCGGCAGGGAAAAAAGCAGGGGGCAGAGAAGCGGGAAGCGAAGAACCCGGAACCCCGGCGGGCACTTTCTGGACAGATGCATCGGGTGTAGACACCCGGGCAGAGCCGCTGAAATCAGGGTACAGGCGGGTGTGCCAGGGGCCGAGGTGTAGCTGTGTGGAGTGGGATGGCGTGGAGCTGAAGATGTGTAGGCGGTGTGGCAGTGAGGCATACTGCAGCAAAGCGTGCCAGAAGGCTGCCTGGCCCTCCCACAAGCTCACATGCGGGCGAAAGAGGGCTGGAAAGGAAGAGGCTTGAGAAAGGAGTGCAGGGGGCAGGTGTAGTGCTAGTGACAGAGAGAGCTGCAGAGAGCTGCGCACAAGCTCAGGCGCTGCCGCGCTGCTCAAGAAGCAGGGGAAAGGCGAGGCAGAGGAGAGGAGGGAGGGGAAAGTGCTGTGCAGACATGAGTGGCAGTGAGATGTACTGCGGCAGGGAGTGCAAGAAGGCCCTGTGGCCAAACACCAAGGCTCAGATGCCACGAAAAGGAAGGGAGGCGATGGAGAGGCATGAGAGAGGAGACGGGGGAGTTGGGGGAAAACGGGGGGAATGGAGGGGAGGTGCTGTCTGGGCAGGCGTGTCAGTCAGGCGCATTGCAGCAGAGAGTGTCAGTCTGTGCGGCCTACCCTCATGCCCGGAGATGAGAGGGACTCAGCCTGGCACAGATATGAATGCACGTATTGCAGCGATTGTGCAGCAAGAAATGTGCTTTTAATAATAAAAAAAGAAACAAATGGTTTATTAAAGATATACTCGGTATGCACATGGGATGGGACAATAAAATGACATACGGGTCGCGCAAGTTGACATGAAATGGTTCAACCGTCACGGGCTTGTTGTAGAGTCGCATGGCACCCCATAAAGACAGCATGAGTGGACTGGAACATCGCTCAGGATAGCTGATCGTTTTTCCATGTTTAACTTGCAACCGAGTTTTCTCCACCACTGTACTGAATTTCCTGAATGCACAACCCTGATTTCCTGTACAGCATGGATAGCAAGGCAAACATCAGACGGGACGGACTGAGTCAGTGAACCGAAGGCAACCGAAGGTTGATCCCCACCCAGTTGCGTACCGAATCGCTGAATATTAAGGACAGGTTCGATGGGTTAAGAATGGTTCGGCTAGGTTTCTTGCAATGATGGCATGATTGGTGTTGGATGGTTCTCGAGGCAAGCACAATTGACAATTCCAGACCAGGTTCAGGGCGTGGTACATTTTGTTTTAAGCCGTTTTGTCCAGACGATGGTTCGCAAACCTTACTAAATACGCGTACGGACGGTTCGGGCCTCGCGCCCGGACGGAGGTTAGTCCGGGCGGGGAATCTGGAACATTTTTCCTTCTCGATTTCGGAAACAGTGTTATAGTGTAACACTGAATACTTGTTACTGAGGTGCTCTCAGGGGAAATCCGCGTCGCGCGACTTCTGATTGGGGAAAATGTATTTCGTTTGATTCCTCGTATGCCAATCAAATGGCGGTTTGGTTGCTCTGTCCGGCAGACGGACGGGAGTCGTTCGGACGGCCATGTACACCGAAAATTGTAAAATGTTTCATCGGTGGTACGTACAGCGGCGACGTCGCATGGTGAC
Source organism: Closterium sp. Yama58-4 (assembly GCA_947470075.1). Taxonomy (NCBI): domain Eukaryota; kingdom Viridiplantae; phylum Streptophyta; class Zygnematophyceae; order Desmidiales; family Closteriaceae; genus Closterium; species Closterium sp. Yama58-4. The sequence continues at coordinate 855,449 of CANIUD010000163.1, forward strand.
GGGCGAGAAGTTTCACGAAGCTTAACGAGAACGGTTACCCTAAAAATGTCCGGACGGCCCATGGTACGGACCATGGAAGTGAAAACATATAACACGCCCTTACCCTGGCTGCTATCTGACAATCGCGCAAGTGCTCATCACAGGCTCGCACAATTGAGTGACTCATGAGGCATTCATATTTCTCAGCCATGGCAACATCGAAGCTGGTCTCACCGCAGCAATCTAGGTCGTGTGGGGACGACAGCTTAGATCAGCTGACACCTTGTCGAGTATTCTACACCCGATTAGACTTGAGCGGAAACGGACGGTCCGATTGCGCTCTTCCACTCACGTGCGATTGGGCTTGGTCTCTCACCTCATGACAGCATCCAACGCGTTCAGGCGTCGCATCGACGGCCCTGTGAAGGCAGCAGGTTACGCGATAAGACTGAATCGTCAAGAAATTATCCACCCCATGAGACTCAACGTGATTGGATGGTTTGATGTTTCCCCAGAACGACGGTCACAATTGAAGAAGCCTCGCTTGGCTCGGGCAATGGGAACTCGTCGCACACCGTCGCATGAATCTGAAAGCATCGCGTGGGTGGGAAAGCGCTGCCTAGTAACGATATCCCATCGGTCTCATAGCATCATCAGCTTTCTCGGCGATCACGTAGTCTCGTTGCAATTCAGTCATACGGTTTACTTGCCTTTCTGTTTCCACGAATCCGATGGATCTGACATCAGTGGCTGGCCTCGACTGGTAATGAGCAAATTTGATCAGAATCCTGCAGCATCCGACATGGATTTCAGTAAGAATCCCAGCCAGTCTGACGAATTGTGGATCTTGCGGCAGTAGGAATAGCAGTTGTGAGACAGCATGATGCGTCACGGATCACGACGATCGTTCGAGTAGCAGTAGCTTCGAAAGTAAGCCGACTGCAGCGCAAGTGGCCGGCTCTCTTACTGTTGCTCCCCACGAGCTCCTCTTTTCAATTTTCAACCGACTGTGTCAGTCCCACCTGCCTGCCATACGCGACACGTCAGCAGGAGGGAGGACAGGCTGGGATATAATTGGTGGAGAAAGTTTTTGAGATTCGAGAGCAGGAGGCTCGTTTCATAGCTGTTGGACAGCAAGTTCGCCTTCCTTCTGACTTGACCGTTGAGCAAGCAAGCCAAGCTTAGGGCGGGTACAAGGCGTCCTTGAGTGATTGAATTAAGAGGGACGTAGAGAAAGTTGAGCGACTCGGAAATTCTCCAACTCTTGCTTTTGCACCCGCAATTTCTGGTTCTCTTCCTCCGACTAATCCTGCTGCTGCAACTGCTTTTGCCATCCAATTGGATTCGATCGTGCCGGGCAGCATGGAAGGCGAAGGTCACAAGCCAAAGAGAGAAGCTTCACCAGAAGTGGGCGGAGCAGGGCTGAAGTGCGGTGGTCCTGATGCTGACAGTAGCAAGGAAGGCCAGGCGCACAAGGCGAAGGGAGGAGCAGAGTTGAAGTGCCGTGGCTCTGGTGCTGGCAGCAGCAAGAACAAGGAAGGGGAAATCGCAATGGACATAGATCGCTTGGCGGAGTCTGTTCACAAGTTGAAAGAGCAGTTTAAGAGTATGGAAGCGTTGTGCTTGACACTCCAGACATAGAGTGATCGACTGGGGCAGTTAACTGCGGCAGCCGGTGGGGAAGCAGCGCAAGCGGAAGCGAAAGAGGAAGAGGCAGGTGCTGGTGGAATGACAGGATTGTCACGGTACGCTGAGAAATTGGAAGAGAACCTGGAAAATCTTAAGGTGCTACAGAGGGAACTAGTAAGTTCTGCAGTCCAGATTGATCAGGGTGAACCGGGTCAGCCTGACGAGGCCAACGGAGGGGCAGCAGCGGAAGCAATGGCGGAGGCCAGTCCAAAGTCGCGTCAGCTGCTGTCTCATGCGGACATGGTTCAGATCGGCCAGAGTGAACCGGGTCAGCCCAATGAGGCAATTGGAGGGGCAGCAGAGAAAGAGAGAGCGGAGGACAGTCCGAAGCCGCGCCAGCTGCTGTCTCATGCCGATATGGTTCACTACTTAGACGTGACAGGCGGGTGGGATGAGGATCTGTGTACGTGCTGCTTTGACCGTGCTGTGAGCCAGCGAGCACAGCGAGCACTTGCGATTAAGGACCTTGATGAGTTGCGTCGCCACCTGCGCAAGCAGCAGCCTCGTTCCATCCCCGCAGCAGCCCCTGAGCACCACCAGCAGCAGCAGCAGCAGCAGCAGCAGCAGCAGCAGCAGCAGCAGCAGCAGCAGCAGCAGCAGCAGCAGCAGCAGCAGCAGCAGCAGCACAAGCCATCAGGCCGCTTCTGAGCCCGCTAAAGGGGCATCGGCGCAGGGGCTACAAGAGGGACACAGAATTTCCCCTAAGGAGCACTTTGTGCGAAAGCCAGAGAGGGCGCCTCGCCTCTGTGCGGAAGCGATGCTTCTCGAATGGATGGCGGAGCCTCGTGTGGGCGTGCTCATGGACCTGGGGAGGATCAGATCCCGCCTGCTTGCTGCTTTGTGTGCCACTGCAGCTGCTCCTGCCACTGCTTCCTCTTCTCCTGCTCATGCTGTTCCTGCTGCTGCTCCTGCTGCTCTTGCTTCTGCTTCCACTTCTGTTCCTGCTGCTCCTCCTGCCCCTGTTGCTTCTCCAGCGTGGTCCTGCTGCTGGCGCTGCAGCAGCTGCTGGGCTGCCTACCGCCGTGCTGTCAGCTTCTCAACGTTCCTTGTGCTTGTAGCGAGATCCCCCCGCCTTGTGACTCTATGGAAAGCACGTTTAGGTTCCTATTCGTCTGCCTGGCCAGCAATTGCAACTGAGCTGGGGGCGACCAGGCAGAGGGAGTGTAACAATTTCGCTTCCATGCTGGTTCAGGTGCTGGGGGTGAAGGAGAGTGCTGATCTTCAGGAAGGGTTTGGGTTTTTTGTGCAGCATCTGCTGTCAGGCGGGCTGGAGGAGGCGCATGCGGGGGGTAACGGGGGAGCTAGGGGTAACGGGGGAGCTAGGGGTAACGGGGGAGCTAGGGGTAAGGATGCTGAGAAAACGCATATGGAGGGGAAGGGGAAGGGGAAAGCTGAGGAGAAGGCTGTTGAGAAGGTGCACGGGAAGGGGAAGGGGAGATGCATGGCTTCACATGGGAAGGACGATGGGAGACATGGAGAGGAAGAGGCAGAGAGAAAAGTAGGTATTGAGAGGGTTGCTGGCAAGTGCGAGAGGGGAAGGAAGGACGTAAAGTGGAGGGATACTCTGAAGGGGCCTGTGTGGGAGAAATATGTGGATGGCATGGCTTGGATTCTGGAGCATGGAGGGGGGGAAGGAAGGGAGTTCCGGTGCAGTGACGGCGGCAGCAGCAGCAGTGGTGGCAGTAGCGGCAGTGGCAATGGCAGCAGACGCAGCAGCAACAGCGTCAGCAGCAACAGCGTCAGCAGAAGCAGCAGCAGCAGCTTCAGCAGGAGCAGCAACAGCAGCGTCAGCAGTTCAGGCAGCAGCAGTAGGAGCAGCAGTGCTCCAAGGGGTATGCATGTGAGTGGTGTGAATGCGACTGATTTCGCCCTTGCCGTCACCTCAGAATTATCGAAGCCAGAGCACTGGAAGGATGCAGAGCTGTTTTTCCATGATGGGAACACTGCGAGCAAGATGCAGGTAGAGAATGCAGCTATTCTGGTGGCCAGGAAGAGGCTACTGCAGCACCGTTTGCAGCAGACAAGGGGGATGGATGGAGGAGCAGGAGCAGTTGTAGGAGCAGCTGCGCCTGCTACTGCTGCTGCGAGCGTTGATATGAATGCTAAACTCGTGCCTGTCAATACGAACGCTGTGGTTTCTGCACTGACCTATCGAGTCAGTTGCATCTTGCAGTGGGTCCGAGTCTACGGCTCAGATTCCATCTCGGAGGATCAGTGCTTCAAGGACAACCCTCAGATCAACGTCCGGCCCATGCGCCACCCGCTTCGGGACCTTCCGAGCCTACTTGTCAGGTTCGGCGCTATTCCCAAGCCTTTGGAGGGAAGGAACGTTCCTTTGGAGTTGGAGGAGTGGCCTGGGGGTGGCGAAGCTGCTGTGAAATTTCCTGCCAATCGAAAGGAGAGGTGTTTTGGGCTTGGGATTGTGGAGGAGGAGCTTGGTGAAGCAGCTGAGCAGCTGACCCAGGACCCTCCTCATCGCACTTCTGAAGCAGTAGCGGACAGCAGGCGTGAAAAGGAAAAAGGGTCCAATGCAGAAGGCCAAAGAGGTAGCCAGGAACCTGAATGGAGCTTACCGCGTGGGATAGCTGAAGCAGGAGGGAGCAGGAGTCCAAGCATGTCCAAGGCAAAAGCGGAAGGAATGTGGGCGAAATTCATGCAGAGGTCAGCGGATGAAAGGGCCGAAGCAGAAGCAGGAGGGGGCAGCGGGGGGCGGAAAAAGAAAATTAACAGGTTAGTAGGGCAAGGAGAGTGGAGGAAGGCATACAAAAGAGAGAGCTTGAAAGAGCCGAAGCACTTTGAAGCGCCAAGCAGAGAGCAACAACGCTACCACCGCCCAGAAGGAAGCTTCCGATTGTTCGCTGCGAGGCAGACATGGATTTCCTGTTGGGATTCGCTGGGTATGCTATGAAACCTCCTGCGTGCACCCACTGCAAGGCCTGCACCGCAGATTTCATGCAATCCGTGTGCATTGCTGCTCTCATCGCCAGCTTTGCCTACCGCCCCGTCAGCCATCTGTTCTCCCGCGTGCTCTCGGTCTTCCCGCCGTCCTCCCCTGTCTTTGACGAGGTCGTTGAGTGCTTGGAGCTTCCTGGGCGCCTCCCTAGGCCGCTGAACCTGCACATGCTTCTCAGGCGAGCGGAGCAGATGCCGCTTTACTTTCTGATTCACATGGCAGCGGCGTTCTCTCATTATCTTTTGGGCATTGATGCGATCAAGAAGAGGTACAGTGGGAGTGGGCGGGCGGAGAAGGTTGAGTTGCAAGGCCGCTGGGATGTAGAGGGGGATCACGAGAACGGTGGAGAGGTGTGGGAGGAGGTGCGGATGTGGTATTCCGCAGCAATGGCTGCATGGAGGTTCAATGTGGGGGGCGAGGGAGAGAGGGAGGAGTGTGGAGGTGGCAGGAACGGGGAGAGAACGGAAGAGGAGCGTGACATTACGTGGGTTCTTGAGGCTGCTATTACACCGAGGTACTGTGAGGGGTTGCAGGGGCAGCGTGGGTCTGCCAAGGGGAGCAGCAGCACTGCGAGCAGCACTGCGAGTAGCACTGTCAGGAGCACTGTCAGCAGCACTGTCAGCAGCACTGCGAGCAGCACTGTCAGCAGCACTGCCAGCAGCACTGCCAGCAGCAGCAGCAGCAGCAGCAGGAGGGGTGGCAGCAGCAGCTGGAGAGGTGGCAGCAGCAGCTTTTGCAAGCCAAAGGGCAAGAAGGGGGAGGAGCCGGCTTACCTGAAGGCATGGCCGGGGGGAGTCAATCTGGTGGCATGTCTGCGAGAGATGCTGCTGGGGGAGCCGTGCTACCGCCCTGCCTCCCCTGCTGCCCCTTCCACCCCTGCTGCTTCCACCCATCCTGTTGCGGCTATGTCTCATCGTCTTGCTGCCTCTCCCACCCTCGCTTCAACGACCATCTGTGCTGCTGCTGCTGCTTCAGGTGTCCAAGGCCGTGTGTGTGGTGCTGTGGGGTGCGGGAGGGTGGAGGGTGACGGTGAGAAGCCGAGGAGGTGCGGTGGGTGTGGCAAGGTGGCGTATTGCAGCAGAGAGTGCCAAAAGGCGCACTGGTCCTTCCATAAGCTCACATGCCCCGGCAGGACCAGCGGGAAGAGGAGTGGGATGGATGGGAGCAGGGATTGTGTCAGGAAAACAGATGAGAGCTGTTGTGATGGCAGTGCCAAAATAGCTGGTGCAGGGAGGTGTGGGGATGGTGGATAGTCAGTTTGGGTCGTGGTCTGCTGCACTGACAGGAGCATGGACAGTGCCATGCCATACCAAGCACAGCTAGCTACCATAAAAGCACATATGCAAGGAAAGTTGCATGTAAGTTTGCCTAGGCGAGATGGAAGGGCGCAGGGGAGAGGGGGCATCGGGAGGGGCTACCATTTGTAAATGAAACTACCGTACGTGATGGTCACCCAAATATAAAAATTTGGGGTAACATCCACAATTTTGCATTACATGGTAGTCACACAGACTACAGAAAACATCAGGTGTTATTTTCATTTGATTTTCTAGACATGGACTTGTGCTCAGAGATGATTTCCCCCGAATTCGTGTAGCGTAGGTGTATGAGGTTGCTAAATACCACCCTTTTCCGTGCCCCGTATATTCTATACCCTGTTCGAATGCTGAATTGAAAATTAGACCTTTAAATTCTAATCACGAGGGCAGGGTGCCTCTGAATTGACCACGCAACAACCATGGTCATTGTAAATTTACAGATGACGCCCCAGGTATTTGTTACCACTTCCCTCGCATATCGGCCAACACGACCGAATGGTCGGATTTTTGGTTTGGTCGCAGCGATGTCACATGCCCTTACATCAAGATAAGCTAACAGGATATAGGTCTGGTTGCTAGACTTTATCTTGTCACGTGAAAATCGATTTGTACTGCTTGAGAATGTAACCACACTGAAACGCCCAGAAAAATCCAAGACTGGTGTTCTCTTCTTGCACATCCTTGTTGCCTTGACAGCATTGGTGGCAAGTTGTTGAGGCAAGCATGCAACTGAGAACAGACTCAAGAAGACCATAAACCATGGGCATTGCGAGGGCCCTCACTCTTCCTTCTTGCCCAGCCTCTTTGCCTCAGCATCGATGCTAGCAAGCCGTTCAGGCAAGCACACGTGATTGATAACAGACATAATTGGTACTGACTTATCTGTTGGGCTCAGAAAAGCCCTTAGGATCTTTTGCAGGGGTAAATTCGGGGTAGAACAATTGTAATAGCGGAAGCGTTTAATGAAGACTTGTGAACCACCTTGCACTAGTGTGTGAGAGCAAAGTAAGTTGATTATAGCAAAGAGATACAAGAATATATAGTAGTACAAGGAATACAAGAGGATACGGTTGTAACTAATTTGCTGTTGCGGTTCGATACAGTACGACTCGGGCAACTGCTCTGTAACGAGTCAGTTGTGTGTCCTTAACTGTCGCGCTGTACTTGTCAGGTCAAAGGTCGCTGACCTTTGACTTTCGCGTAACCTCCAGCAACCTCTTTCAACCTCCGAGGGTTGACTCGCTCGTGCCTCGATATGACTCGCTTCGCTTCTGGTGTGATGTTTCGACACGACAGAGGCGCTTTAGGAATTACTTGTTTCCAACACTCCCCTTCGCTTCTGGAGTGTCGCAGTTGATGACGTGGCCCTGTCCAGTCAGCAGCATGCAGTACTCGAACTTCTGCTTTCCGAGTTTCTTGGTCAAGTAGTCAGCTGCCATCTAAGACGTCGGACAGTAGGATAATTCAAGTCTCCCCTTCTCGATCTCGTCTTTCACGAAGAAATATCGCAGGGCGATATGTTTCGTTCTGTTCGCGAAGCCACTTTTGTTGGCGATGCGAATTGCAGATTGGTTGTCGCAGAACAGAGTGAAGTTGGGTAACTCGGCTAACTTCGCTTCTTCCAGCAGCTCGCGAAGATAAAGTCCTTCTTTGGTGGCTGAGCAGAGTGCGATATATTCTGCTTCAGCTGATGAGAGGGCGATTAGTTCTTGCTTACTCGACTGCCAGGAGATAGGACCGATAGGCTCGAGTCGGTAGATGTAGCCGGTGCGGGAGCGCCTATTGTCGGAATCGCCGGCGTGATCGGCATCGACATAGCCGATTAGCTTGGTTGGTGTAGTTGCGTTCTTGTGATACGTTAAGCCGATCGTTGGAGTGCTGACGAAGTAGTGAAGAGCGCGGTCGAGCTCCGCTAGGTGTTCTGTTTCAGGCCTTTTGAGGTAGGTAGCGAGCTGGCTTGCGGAATATGAGAGGTCGGGGCGGCAGGTGACAGCTGCGAAGAGAAGACAGCCCAACTTTCTCTGGTAGTCGCGTATGCCGGCGGGCTTCAGTAGAGTAGATCCTCCCTTGTCGGCTCCTGTCGTGTAACGGTATGGCGTGGAGATCGCGGTCGGTGTGAAGGCGAAACGCTTGGCGATAGTGTCGGCGTATTTTGCGGCGCTGAGGTAGATTGCAGTTTCTTCTTCTCGGATGTTGAGCCCAAGGTACTGTGTGACTGTAGATGAAACCGTGAGCGTGAGATCTTGCTGCAGCTCCCCTTCGAACCAGGTGGTGATGCCGTCGGTCGAGCCGATGTAGAGGAGGTCGTCTACATAGACGATTAGCAGGATGTAGTCGTCGTTCTTCGTGAGCCGGTACATGCCCTGGTCGTGCGGGAGTTGCTCAAAACCAATGCGGATGAGACGTGCGTGCAGGTACTGTTGCCATAGTCGCGGAGCCTGTTTGATCCCGTAGAGTGATTTTAGCAGCTGGCAAACGTGCGTGGAGTTCGTGCTGGAGCCGTGTGGTAGTTCCACAAAGATCTCTGCGTCAACAGGTGCGTAGAGAAATGCGTTTGCGACATCAATCTGTCGCAACTTTTTCTTCTTCATCGATTGCGAGAAGGATGCGAAGTGAAGTATGGCGGCTAACTGGAGCAAACGTTTCGGTGAAGTCCCGTCCATGCTCCTGGTCGAAACCGCGTACGACCCAGCGCGCCTTGAATTTGTCGATGGTGCCGTCAGCCTTTGTTTTCACACGGAAGACCCACTTTCCAGTGAGTATTGTCTTGTCTCGTGCTACGCCGATAGGGACGACTTTCCAGGTGTTGCGCTCCTCTAGTGCCTTCAGCTCTTTGTCCATGGCTTCACGCCATTTTTCCCTATGTTCCCCCCCCAGAGCCTGTTGAACCGTCGCAGGCTCCTTAGGAGGTGTCGTGCCGTGGACTGCGGTGACGAGGCCGAGGATTTGCAGTCCACTCTGTGTGTAGCGGGGGAGTGTGGTATCCTCGGGATAGACTGCTTCGTCTCCTGCTTCAGGATCCGGTAAAAAATTCGGTCCTACGCGTTCTGCTTCGTCGGTGTTGACCCGTGCAGGTGTAACGTAACCGGTGTCGGCGAAATCGTAGAAGACTTCGGCGTTGACGCTTTCGCGAGGATTGTCGTCGTCCATTGGGATATCTACGGAGCAGTAAGGGAGAGGTCCGGCTGCTTCCGAAGCTCCGTCCACGTTCTGCTCGTCCAGGTCAGCTTCGTCGGCTGCCGAGGCGAAGGCTCTGTCTCCACGGAATCCACTGGTGAGGTCTCGCTGTTCTGCCAAGTTGGCAAGGTAGGAGTCGAGGGTGAGTCGCTCGTAGAAGATGACGTCGCGTGCTGGTACTGTTTCCTTTGAGTGGACGTCGAAAAATTTCCACGCGTTGTAGTTCTTTTCGATGCCCAGGTGTAGTCCCCATTGTGCGCGTTGGGAGAATCGGCCGGCCCGTGCAGCTGGGGGTCGGTACTGTACCATGCACCCAAAAACTCGTAACATTTTTGTGCTGCCCAGTTTTCCTGTCCACAACAGGTGCGGTGATGCGTTGTTCGGGAGTGACGACGAAGACAGCAAGTTGTGCAGCATGACAGCGTGGTCCATCGCTTCTGGCCATTGGTGGTTGGGTAGTCTCGTGCCACGTAGCCGTTTGCGCATGGTGTTCTGCAGTGTCCTGTTCATCCTTTCTGCTACACCCTGCTGTTGATGGGCGTAGGGGAGGGAGATGAGTTTCTTGATTCCTCTTTCCGCCAAGTACTGCTTGAACCTTTGTGAGGTGTATTCTCCTCCCCCGTCTGACTGAAAGCTTTTCAGCTTGGCTCCCGATTCTCGTTCCGCAACTGGTAGCCAGGCGACAAAGGCTTCGAAAGCCATATCGCGGCTTGGAAGGTTGAGGTGCCAGACGTATCGAGTGGCGGCGTCGATGAAGGTGATGGTGTAGTTGAGAGCTCCTTGCCCTGTTGCGCGATTGTACAGGATGTCGCTGTATACCTTCTCAAGTGGTGTGTATGCAGGTGCGCTTGGGTTGTGATGAGGTACGAACGGCTGATGCGGTAGGTCGGCTTCGGGGCAGGTGAAGCATGTTCCTCTGACTCGTTGAAGTTCTCTCCCGTCGTGCAGTAGTAGGGAGTCTTTGTCGAGCACTCCTGCTCTTATCGTGTTGTTTAATGTTGTGTTGCTTGGGTGTCCCATCCGTGCGTGCCAGATGTCTTCGCTGGCGCGGTGCCCGGGGGAGCGTCTGTACATGTCTGAGTTTGAGTAAAAGCCGGCGGTGATGTTAGCGCTTCGGTGGACTTCTCGTGGTGCCGGGGTTAACTGCTGTGCGGGTGTCGGAGGCGAATCGTCGATGGAGATTGGTGCCGTTGAAGGACCGGCGATTGGTGTCGATGTTGCCGCTGCTGCTGCCGATGTTGTCTCTGCTGCTGCCGATGTTGTTTCTGCTGCTGCCGATGTTGTCTCTGCTGCTGCCGGTGTTGTCTCTGCTGCTGCCGGTGTTTGTTGGATTGTTGCTAACGCCCTTGTTCTCTCTGTTTCAGGAATGGTGTGTGAGTGCCAGAAGCCGCCGGGACTGAAGTCTGGGTCAAGATCTGGAGGATGTGTCCAAGGAGCAAAGCTGACGATGCCGTCGCTGTCAGCGGTGCCAAGGTCTGGTACGAAATCAAGAACGAAGACGTTATTTTTTAGGATCGCCTTTCCGATGTAGAGGCCGCCCTTCCCGTGGTACAGCTTGAACTCTTGAGCGGTGCTGTCTGCTTCGAGGTGGATGCCTTTCGCCATCAACTGACTGACGCTCAGTAAGTTGTAGCCGAGTCCTTCTGCTATTAAGACCTTCGTCATTTGCAGTATGACGTTTGTCTCTCGTGACTGAAGTTGAACTACGCCTTGTCGTCGTGTGCGCAGGTTCTGATTGTTGGCGACGGTGATAACTACTTCTCGTTGAAGCTGGTATTCTCGTTGCACGAAGCGTCCTGAAGAACACATGTGTTGTCCGCAGCAACTGTCCAAGAACCATGTGTCCTTCCCGGATGGTTCACTCTGGGCGATGGCGGCGTATGTCGGGTTCGGCTGCAGTAACTCGCGGCGGGGCGTGCTGTTGTCAAGCTGTTCTTCCGGTGAGTAATGAGGTGGTGACTCGGTGATGCAGGAGTCGGTCAGTTTTGCCATACAACTGACGATGTTTCTTGTTCCTTGCGCAGGTTGTCCCGCAGGTGGTGTTGAGGCTTAAATTTGGGTCGTGGAGTTCGCTTGTGTTGAGGTGACTTGGCTGCTTGAGGGCCGAAGCTGTCGCTGTTGTGTCGTTGGCTGTTGTCGATTTGGGCAGTGCGTGCGTGGGTGCCCAGACGTCTTGCAGATGTGGCAGAACGGAGGTACGGGTTTTGGTTGTTGTCGGTTGTTGTTGTTGTTGTTGTATCGTCGCTGAGTGTGAAACGCGAATTCCGGTACTGATGTCTTTCTCTTGTGTCGTTCTTCTTGCAGGTCCATGTCTTGCTGCTCAGCATGTATTTCGGCGCAGAGCGCTGCTTCGGAGATTCTTCCGTGGGCTCGGAGAATGGCTTTTGTTGCGCGCCATTGAGGACCGAGGCCGCCGATGATGACTGTCACGAAGGCGTCTTCAGAGATTGACCCTCCGCATCGAAGAAGCTTGTCGCGCAGTTCGCGACATCGGCTGACATATGCCATCCCCTTTTCGCCTGGTTTCATTTCAGCTGTTGTCAGTTGCGCCATTAGCCGACTTTGACTGACGCTGTCTGTTGCTTGATACAGGTCCTTGAGGTGCTTGTACGCGAGTTCTACGGAGTTGCCGAATCCCCGGTAAGACCGTATGTTCTGCTGCTGAGTCGGTGTGATGTTTCTCAGTAGGATCGTGTACGCCATCATTGACTGATAGGTGTACTGCTGCTTCTCATACTGTGTGCCGTTTGTTGGGTATGGCACAGACCCGTCGAAGAAGCCAAGTATCTGCGCGCCTTCCATCATCAGCTCGAATTCGAAAGACCAGGTAAAGAAGTCCTTTCCATCGAAGGGCCTTGACGTCTGCAGCTTTAAGACGTGCGCGAATTGCGACTGTACCGTAATCACCCGGACATAACACCCGGGGGTATTATGATAACCACAGGGAAAAAAGGGGGGGGGGGTCCTCTCAACGGAAAATCCTATATAATACCCGGGTGGTTATATATGGCACTTTTTAGTGTAAGAAAAAAACATAATTAAACAATTTGGGTGTTTCAATAGTCGTTATAACATCACAGGTTGAGGCGAGAATTCGAGTTTTGGCGAGAATGTGAGTTTCACCTCTCGGGCCACGTGCAGCGGAAGATTCGCCAGCGTGGCGACAGCGAGATTGTGGAAGGGAGGGAATCTCGGTAGATTCGAAGTGAAAGTGCACGCGAAATTTCATTCAGGGAGCGATTTTCGTCATATCCTCCCGTAAAAAATCTGACTCGATAACAGCTATAATAGGGTTTCGTAAGAAAAGGGGGGTGTTATAGAGAATCACCCCAAAAGGGGGGGTATAATGTCAAACATGTATGCTGCATATTGTCTAGGCTGTAGTGGGGTAGCCCATATGGGGTACAACCAAATTAGGGTTTCCTACTTGTACTCCTGCATGCTGTTAGTTCATCATTCCTGCTGCCAGATTCTAACATGGTTTCAGAGCACTAAGGTCCGTAGGACCGTTTTTTTTCGGGCCCACCTACCACTGCGGTTACCGCGCTACCCCACGTACCTGCCTGCCTTGCCTTGCCTTGTGACGTGCTGCACTACGCGAGCCGTCCAGCAGCCCTAGCGCTGCCTCCTGCTGCCCTAGGCCAGCGCGCTGCCCCTAGAGGCCCGTAAAGTCTCGCACCGCCCCTACACGCCCTTCAGGCCTGCGCAGCCCGCACCGAGCCGCGCGCAGCCCGCTGCAGCCGCGCGCAGCCCGCAGCTGCCGCGCGCAGCCCGCTGCAGCCGCGCGCAGCCCGCAGCTGCCGCGCGCAGCCCGCTGCAGCCGCGCGCAGCCCCCTGCAGCCGCGCGCAGCCCGCACAGAGCCGCGCGCAGCCCGCTGCAGCCGCGCGCAGCCCGCACCGAGCCGCGCGCAGCCCGCTGCAGCCGCGCGCAGCCCGCACCGAGCCGCGCGCAGCCCGTTGCAGCCGCGCGCAGCCCGCACCGAGCCGCGCGCAGCCCGCTGCAGCCGCGCGCAGCCCGCACCGAGCCGCGCGCAGCCCGTTGCAGCCGCGCGCAGCCCGCACCGAGCCGCGCGCAGCCCGCTGCGGCAGCGCGCAGCCCGCACAGAGCCGCGCGCAGCCCGCTGCAGCCGCGCGCAGCCCGCACCGAGCCGCGCGCACGCGGCCCGCGCGCCGCCCGCAGCAGCCCGCGCGCGGCCCGCAGCAGCCCGCGCCGAGCCGCGCGCGGCCCGCTACTGCCTAACGCAGCCGCGCGCGGCCTGCAGCAGCCCAGCGCGCTGTCAGCGCAGCCCGCGCCGAGCCGCGCACGTCCCTCTGCCTCGGCCCCGACCTGCCGCTGATACGGCCCCGCTCTGCAGCTGCCACGGCCCCGACCTGCCGCTGAAGCGGCCCCGCCCTGCAGCTGCTTCGGCCCTACTCTGCACCGGGTGTTGCGGCCCCGACGTCGCCGCTGTCGTGCGCCTACTCGGCCGCCGCCCGTTGAGCGCCGGCCCTGCTCGCCCGGCGAGCGCCTGCTCTTCCAGCCTTTGGTGAGCGCCTGCCTGCCTGCCTGCCTGCCTGCCTGCCTACCGGCCTGCCTGTCTGCCTGCCTGCCTGCCGGCCTGCCTGTCTGCCTGCCTGCCAGCCTGCCGGCCTGCCTGTCTGCTTGCCTGCCTGCCGGCCTGCCTGCCTGCCCGTCTGCCTGCCGGCCTGCCGGCCTGCCTGCCTGCCGGTCTGTCTGTCTGCCTGCCGGCCTGCCTGCCTGTCGGCCTGCCGCGCCTGCCCTGCCCGCGCTACTGCTGCTGCTACTGCTACTGGCCGGTGGCCAGATGCAGCCCCAGCGACGTTCGCGAGAGTCTCTCACGCCCCAGCAGCTTAGTGAGTGGTATACTAGCTGGGGTTGTCGCGGTAGCAGTCGTAGCTGTCCCCCTGGAGCTGGTCAGTTGGGAGCGTCCGGCAGTGGCCAGCTGCAGCTGCAGCGGCGTCCTCGCGAGACACTTACGTCCCGGCAGCTCCACGAGTGGTACGCTCAGTGTAGCAGGTCTACGCGTACAGTTCGCTGCCAGTACGTCATTCGCACAGGTGATCGGGTTGGTCAGCCTTGCGGGACGCTTGGTCACACACAGTCCCGCTGCTTCGCCCGTCTGAGCGACGACTGGCGTACAGTGTTTGGAGACGAGGCTGAGCTCCCCGACTGGCTGGAGCTGCTTGGACGGAGGGTAGATATCTTTGCTCCTGACTATGATGCTATTCTCACTGCCATGTATGCATTACCTACTAGTGTTGACCGTGCCTGTTACCTGTGCGTCCCGCCTGACCCTGGTATAGCGCCTGCTGCTCCCGGTACTGGTGAGGCTGCTGCCCTAGGTGCTCGTGCGTCTCCTCCTCTGGGTCCTGGTGAGGCTGCTGCTCTAGGTGCCGGTACGTCTCCTGCTCCAGGTGCTGGTGAGTCTGCTCTCTCTGGGTCTGCGCCTGCTGCGGCCTTGTACACCTTCACGCTGGACTCAGGTGCTTCCCGCTCCTTCTTTCGCGACTGTACCACACTCACGCCGCTTAGTCGGCCGGTTCCAGTCTCCCTGGCGGACCCCTCCGAGGGTCCGGTCCTTGCCCACTACTCCACGGTTCTACCGTGTCCGGCCGCCCCGTCTGGCTTGCTGTCAGGTCTTTACCTCCCCTCGTTCTCTACGAACTTGGTGAGTGGAGCTGACCTCCAGGATAGGGGGGTGCACCAGTTCACTCCTGCGAGTCAGCGAGTGACTCACTGTACGTGTGCTCGGACCGGCCGACATCTGGCCACGTTTACCCGTGCGCCTGGCTCGAGTCTGTACACCCTGACCACTGAGTCCCCTCAGGTAGCTGCGTCTGTGTCTGCGTCTGCGTCAAGTCAGCCGACGGCCCCCTGCGAGTGTCGCGCTTTGTCGCACCAGACCCTCCTGTGGCACCACCGCCTTGGTCACCCCTCGGTGCAGCGCCTTCGTGGCATGCACTCTCGCTTCCTGGTTTCTGGTCTTCCCAGGTCTTTGCCTGCCCTGCCTCCCTCGCTTGCGCCGCCCTGCATTCCTTGCGTCGAGGGGCGGCAGCGCGCCGCTCCTCACTCCTCCTCGTTCCCTCCCACAGAGGCTCCCCTGCAGACTCTCCACCTGGACGTGTGGGGCCCCGCCCGCGTCCGTGGACAGGGCCACGAGCGGTACTTCCTGCTGGTTGTTGACGACTACACGCGTTACACCACGGTCTTTCCCCTGCGCAGCAAGGGGGAGGTCCCTGCTGTTTTGATCCCTTGGATCCGCGCTGCCCGTCTCCAGCTCCGCGAGCGGTTTGGGACGGAGTTTCCCGTCCTGTGTCTGCACTCTGACAGAGGTGGTGAGTTCTCCTCAGACCTCTTGGCAGCCTTCTGTGCGGAGCACGGCATCACCCAGTCGTTCACGCTTCCGGACTCTCCGCAGCAGAATGGGGTTGCTGAGCGCCGCATTGGCTTAGTTATGGAGGTCGCTCGTACCTCCATGATCCATGCGGCTGCCCCCCATTTTCTGTGGCCGTTTGCGGTCCGGTACGCCGCGCATCAGCTCAACCTCTGGCCCCGTGTCTCCTTGCCGGAGATCTCGCCCACACTGCTGTGGACGGGGAAGGTTGGCGATGCGTCGCGTTTCCGGGTCTGGGGTGCTCGTGCCTTTGTCCGCGATACCACTGCGGACAAGCTCTCCGCCCGTGCAGTTCCCTGTGTCTTCCTTGGCTTTGTCCCTGACGCGCCTGGTTGGCAGTTTTACCACCCCACCTCGCGCCGTGTCTTTGCGTCTCAGGACGTCACGTTCGATGAGTCGGTTCCCTTTTACCGTCTCTTCCCCTACCGCACTGCCCCTCTCCCTCCCCCGCCGCTCTTCCTCGCTCCGGGTGCTCCCCAGGTAGACCCCCTCCCCGCTCCCGGTCCTGCTCCTTCAGGTGTGTCTCAGGTAGACCCTCCTCCCTTCCCTGCGCCGGTCGAGGTCACTGGTGACTCAGGTCCTACTGGGGGTGGTCCTGCTCGGGGTGCTACTTCTGGGGGTGCTGAGCCTGGGGGTGCGGAGCTTGAGAGTGTGGAGCCTGGAGGTGCTGAGCCTACGTGTGAGGGGTCTGGAGGTGCTGGAGCTAGTGGTTCTGGGGCTGCTGAGGGTGCGGGTGCTGGAGGTTCTGGAGCTGCTGGAGGTCCTGGTGCTGGTGGCGCTGGAGCTGGTGGTTCTGGGGCTGCTGAGGGTGCGAGCGCTGGAGGTTCTGGAGCTGCTGGAGGTCCTGGTGCTGGTGGCGCTGGAGCTGCTGAGGGTGCTGGCGCTGAGGGTTCAGAGTCTGCTGTTGCGCGGTCTCCTTGGAGTAGCCGCCTTCGTCCACGTGTGCCTCTCACCTCACAGCAGCTGCACGACTGGTACGGTCGCCGTCAGGGTCGCGCTGCTGGAGCCCGGGGCTCTACTGCTGGAGGTACTTCTGCTGACGTCCCTGGAGCTAGGAGTGGTGCTGGTACTTTGTCTACTGGTGGTGCTGGAGTCGCTGGTCCCGGAGGTGCTCGTACTGGAGGTACTGGAGCTGCTGGGGCTGGGGGTGCTGCGTCTGGAGGTGCTGCTGCTGGAGACACCGAGGCTGGAGACCCTGGGACTGGAGGTGCTGGTTCTGGGGGTGCTGCTGCTGGAGACGTGGAGGCTGGAGACCCTGGGACTGGAGGTGCTGGTTCTGGGGGTGCTGCTGCTGGAGGCACTGGGGTTGGAGACCCTGGGCCTGGAGGTGTCGGTTCTGCTGCTGGAGGTGCTGGAGCTGCTGGAGGTACTGGAGCTGCTGGAGCTGCCGGTACTGGTGCAGCTGCGCCGCCACGACTGTTCTTCGCTTCGCCGTCTCCGTCGTCTCTGCCGCCGCCTGACTCTGTTCTTCGTCAGGTTCTTACTCTCCCGTCGTCTACTGGTCTTCCGTTACAGCCTGGCTCACCGCTGCCTGCTCCTTCTCCTTACACTGAGCAGACAGGTAGTCTTGCTGAGCGTCGTGAGCCTGCGTCGCGTCCAGTCTCGCCTGTTCGTCCTAGTCGTACCGGTCGTCGTGTTCCTCGTCCGCGTCAGCCGGCTGTCCCCGGCACACGCCTTGTAGCCCTGCGTCGGTCCCCTACTCCGGAGCGTACTCCTCTTCCGTCTCCCCCTGCGTCCTCTTTGCCTGTCGTCGCGGACCCTGAGTCTGACCGGTTTCGTGCTGAGCACCCTACTGTCACGCGTCTGCTAGCCACTGTTGTCACTGACCCGTCGTTTGAGTCTGCTGCTGCGTCTGCCTTAGTCGCTGAGCTTGTTGACTTTGCTGCTGCGTGTCGTCTAGACTACGCTGCTAGTCTTGTTGCTGAGTCTGAGTCTGTCTGTCCTCCGTCCGTCGGGGGTGAGTGTGCCCTTGGCACGGACGTCCTTGAGGACAGGCACGAGGACCTTGAGTCTCTTGCAGCCGCTGCGCCTCATCTCGTGGCCATGCTGCTTGCCCCTGAGGGAGACCCGGATGCTATAGACATCCCCACACCGCGCTCTTACGCTGAGGCGATCGCGGGTCCCTACTCTTCTCAGTGGCAGGCAGCCATGGACGCAGAGATGGCATCCTGGAAGTCCACAGGCACTTACGTCAATGAGGTTCCCCCTCCCGGGGCGAACATCGTCGATGGCATGTGGATTTTCAGGGTGAAGCGGCCGCCAGGTTCTCCGCCTGTCTTCAAGGCGCGCTACGTTGCTCGAGGCTTCAGTCAGCGAGAGGGAGTAGACTTCTTCCAGACCTTCTCTCCTACCCCGAAGATGACTACTCTTCGGGTGCTGCTGCACGTTGCCGCACAGCGTGACTACGAGCTTCACTCCCTTGACTTCAGCACAGCTTTTCTACAGGGCAGCCTGCACGAGGAGATCTGGCTGCGCCGCCCACCTGGCTTCACTTGGTCGTTCCCTCCTGGTACCCAGTGGAGCCTCCGCCGGCCAGTCTACGGTCTCCGCCAGGCACCCCGTGAGTGGCACGACACACTGAGGACTACCCTTGCGGCTCTTGGGTTTGCGCCTTCGACTGCTGACCCTTCACTGTTTCTACGCACCGACACTTTGCTGCCGCCGTTCTATATCCTCGTGTACGTCGACGACTTGGTCTTTGCTACTGCTGACACTGAGGCCCTCGCCCTGGTGAAGTCCGAGCTGCAGAAGAGACACACGTGCACAGACCTGGGTGAGCTGCGCAGCTACCTTGGCTTGCAGATCACCCGGGACCGAGCACGCCGCACCATCACACTGACTCAGTCACACATGGTGCAGCAGGTCCTTCAGCGCTTCGGCTTCACCTGGTCCTCAGCACAGGCCACTCCTCTGGCTATAGGTCACTCGCTCTCAGCTCTGCCTTCGGATGAGTCCGTAGAGCCGAGTGGTCCTTACCCAGAGCTAGTGGGCTGCCTCATGTACCTGATGACTTGCACTCGTCCTGACCTTGCGTACCCTCTTGGCCTTCTGGCTCGCTACGTGGCTCCTGGTCGGCACCGAAAGGTGCACTGGGATGCTGCGAAGAGGGTACTGCGCTACTTGTGCAGTACATCGAGCATGGGGCTCGTGCTTGGAGGACGGCGAGAGGTGGTCCTCACTGGGCACTCAGACGCTTCTTGGGTTGACGACCAGGCTACGCAGCGGTCGTCACAGGGTTACACTTTCAGCCTTGGCTCTGGTTCTGTTTCTTGGCGTTCTACTCGCTCGTCTTCTGTTCTCAGCTCCAGTTGTGAGGCTGAGATCTACGCCACCGCCATGGCTGCTCAGGAGTTACGCTGGCTCACCTACCTGCTGACCGACCTGGGAGAGCGGCCTCGTTCTCCTCCAGTGCTGTACGTCGACAACAAGGCTGCTATTGCCTTGTGTGAGGAGCACAAACTGGAGCACAGAACGAAGCACATCGCTCTGCGGTACTTTCTGGCTCGAGAGCTGCAGCAGCGTGGTCAGCTTCGTCTTGCACACGTGGCCACTAGGGCCAACACTGCTGATATATTCACCAAGGCACTTCCGTCTGGTGATCATCAGCGCTTTTGTACTTTGTTAGGCCTTGTGCCTACGTTTCCACACTTGCTGTAGTCTTTTGTGTGTACTGTGTTCTATATTTATACCTGCATGCTTGCTCTTGCTAGGTATTGATCACTGTACTGCTCTTGTTGCTTATATATATCTCTGCATGTGGACTGGCCTTGCGGCCCTTTGCTTGTGCTCAGAATGTGTGGTGACGTTGAGATCCACCCTGAGCTTGCTTTGCGTCTCTTGACTGGTCGTGTGACCCCTTGTTCTCCCCCACTTTGCCTATGGGGGTGTGTCAAACATGTATGCTGCATATTGTCTAGGCTGTAGTGGGGTAGCCCATATGGGGTACAACCAAATTAGGGTTTCCTACTTGTACTCCTGCATGCTGTTAGTTCATCATTCCTGCTGCCAGATTCTAACATATAGTACAAACGAGGTCGGCTATAGCACCCCCCCCGCACAAGCTACCCGAGGGCGTACTATTACGGGGGGGTGTTTTGTCCGGGTGATTACGGTACTTGTAGTGCATCCAGTTGTCTTTCTTGTCCAGATGGAGCTTGCGGCATGAAGCTGATGGACCCGCGTTCATACGGAGCAAAGGTAGGTTGTTGCTGATTCCCGCGCGCATATGATGAACCATCAAGACTCATTGGAGTCACGTTGTTGTTGTTGCTGTTGTTTGACTGCGCAGGTGCCGACTGCTGGTGTTGCTCGTAAAACGACATGAAGGAGAAAAATTTCTCCATCATACTCTGGTCGAAGCTGGCAGGTTGGCTGGCTGAAGGCGCTGCTGGTCCCGTTGCAGTTCCTTCCTCTGTCTGCAGGCCAGAGGCAGGAGGTGGGGTAGGAGTAGTCCCGGGAGAACCATTGGAGGAACTCCTTTCCTTGTATGTTGCCATGTTGTCTGTTGATGTCTTGGTAGTGGTTGAATTTTCCCTGATAGCTCTCATACCATGTTGGGCTGAGAAAAGCCCTTAGGATCTTTTGCAGGGGTAAATTCGGGGAAGAATAATTGTAATAGCGGAAGCGTTTAATGAAGACTTGTGAACCACCTTGCACTAGTGTGTGAGAGCAAAGTAAGTTGATTATAGCAAAGAGATACAAGAATATATAGTAGTACAAGGAATACAAGAGGATACGGTTGTAACTAATTTGCTGTTGCGGTTCGATACAGTACGACTCGGGCAACTGCTCTGTAACGAGTCAGTTGTGTGTCCTTAACTGTCGCGCTGTACTTGTCAGGTCAAAGGTCGCTGACCTTTGACTTTCGCGTAACCTCCAGCAACCTCTTTCAACCTCCGAGGGTTGACTCGCTCGTGCCTCGATATGACTCGCTTCGCTTCTGGTGTGATGTTTCGACACGACAGAGGCGCTTTAGGAATTACTTGTTTCCAACATTATCATCCACAGGCAACGCACGGGCCCTCCCTTACTCTTCCTTCTTGCCCACCCTCTTCGCCTCGGCATCGATGCTGGCAAGTCGTTCAGGCAAGCACGGGTGTGAGTGGTGGTAGGCAGAGTACCAGGGGTCCGTGTTCATTGCTGATAGGTTCTCCTCCTGTGGGACAGAGAGACAAACACAGTGGAGTACATGGCAGGGATATGGGGGAATCAAGGGAGGAGGGTGAGAATGGCAGGAGGGGCAGTGGTAGGCAAAGTACCGGGGGGTCTGTATTCATTACTGATAGGTTCTACTCCTGCAGGGTTGACTTAGAAAAAACAAATCAGGGAAATACTTGGGTTGTAGGTTTGGGCAGTGGTAAGTGGGAAAGAGCCATTGGTAGGCGCAGTACAGGCGATAAGCATATCTTGATGCCCATTCAACCGTCTCACACACCTGCATCTTAATGAGCCCCGATCGTAGCTTCGGTGCATACCCCATCTTCACCGCAAATGCATCCGCCTGTCAAGTCAAGCCCAGAGCACGGGAGGGCGGGAGAAAAACATTTGATAAAATGCCAAGAGAAGAACATCATCGTTATGAGTCGTCTTAAAACAGGGTGAGAGAAATTTTGATTCCAGACAACTCATAACGTTCAAGGCGAACAGGGCGAGAAAGACGGAAGGAGATCAGTTCAATAAATGACGAGATGAGACCGCTGCTTCACCAACACTGGCCCCACAACGGAATGACACGTGTGGCTTCTCTAATAAGCATAAGCAAGTGTCAGTTGGTTGCATACAAAGCTGCAAACCAAACCCGAAAAATGCACTTGCATGGGGAATGCTGGCATGCAAGGGGGGTGCAAATCACCTGGTACTCGAATGTGTGGCTGATTAAATTGAGCCCAAAGTCAAGTAGGTGAGACACGGGCGTGGACAGGTGCTGGTGGTGGGAGAGGAGTGTTTGCACGATGCGTAATGCTTGCATGCATGGGAATGCAATTTACCTGGTACTCGAACGTTCGGCTAATGATGTTGAGCCCAAAGTCAAGCAGGTGAGACACGGGCGTGGACAGGTGCTGGTGGTGGGAGAGGAGAGTGGGTGGTTAAGGTGATTCATGGCATATGATTCTGGAAAGTGCATTGAAGAAGTAGGCTACCAAGTAGGTAACCGCCTCTGTTTTTGCCCGTTTGCATGTACATATGGCCGATATAATACAAAGGCCGTTGGAGACAGGGCAGCAATAAAGTGGTTATGGTGATGCCGTTAAGTACGCAGCCATACAGGTGAGAGATGGGCGTGGGCAGGTGCAGGTGGTGGGAGTTGGGGGTGGGAAATTTGGAAGGGAGGGGAGGGTGGTGAATGTGAGTCTGGATGGCAAGTTGGAGTGAGGGAGAGGGCAAAACGATTCGTGGAAGGAAGATAAGTCTAAATGGTGCATTCAAGTGAGAGAAAGGTCAGCAAGACTAGAAGAGAGGCACAAGCCTGGAACAGAAGAGAGGCACAAGCCTGGAACAGGAGTATGGCGATGACTGGCTCCTCCTTCACGCAGAAAGAGCAGACGATGCCAGGGGGGAGAGATTATGGCGTCTGGCAAACACACACACAGGTTGTAGGCTGGAACAGACGAAGGGCAGACCTGGAACAGGAGTATGGCGATGATGACTGGCTCCTCCTTAAAGCCAAAGGACCGGAAGATGTCGGGCTGTGATCGCACAAAGATGAACCCGGAACACTGGATGAGCATCAGGGCCTGGAGGGGATGTGCAGGGAAGAAAGGCGAAGGGGATGGGGACGAAGAGGAGGGATGAGGGTGGGAAGGAAGAGGAGCAGAAAGCATGAAGGGATTTCGGGCTGTGATCGCCCGAAGATGAACCCGAGCACTTGATGAGCATGAGGGCCTGGAGGGAGGTGTGGAAGGGGGGTGATGAGATGCAGGAGGGAAGGGAGCGAAAGGGGTTGGGGAGGAAGAAGTGGAAGCATGAGAAGATTACGAGCTGCAATCGCACAAAGATGAACCCGGAACACTGGATGAGCATGAGGGCCTGGATGGAGGTGCGGAAGGGGGGCGAGGGTGAGAGGAGGAAGAGATGGATGGGAGGGGGAGAGGATTACAGATAAGAAGAATTCGGGCTGGGATTGCACCAAGAGTTTGAAGAAGTGTTTTGAGACGTCTCAAAGCACCAAGAGTTTGAAGAAGTGTTTTGAGACGTCTCAAAGCACCAAGAGTTTGAAGAAGTGTTTTGAGACGTCTCAAAGCACCAAGAGTTTGAAGAAGTGTTTTGAGACGTCTCAAAGCACCAAGAGTTTGAAGAAGTGTTTTGAGACGTCTCAAAGCACCAAGAGTTTGAAGAAGTGTTTTGAGACGTCTCAAAGCACCAAGAGTTTGAAGAAGTGTTTTGAGACGTCTCAAAGCACCAAGAGTTTGAAGAAGTGTTTTGAGACGTCTCAAAGCACCAAGAGTTTGAAGAAGTGTTTTGAGACGTCTCAAAGCACCAAGAGTTTGAAGAAGTGTTTTGAGACGTCTCAAAGCACCAAGAGTTTGAAGAAGTGTTTTGAGACGTCTCAAAGCACCAAGAGTTTGAAGAAGTGTTTTGAGACGTCTCAAAGCACCAAGAGTTTGAAGAAGTGTTTTGAGACGTCTCAAAGCACCAAGAGTTTGAAGAAGTGTTTTGAGACGTCTCAAAGCACCAAGAGTTTGAAGAAGTGTTTTGAGACGTCTCAAAGCACCAAGAGTTTGAAGAAGTGTTTTGAGACGTCTCAAAGCACCAAGAGTTTGAAGAAGTGTTTTGAGACGTCTCAAAGCACCAAGAGTTTGAAGAAGTGTTTTGAGACGTCTCAAAGCACCAAGAGTTTGAAGAAGTGTTTTGAGACGTCTCAAAGCACCAAGAGTTTGAAGAAGTGTTTTGAGACGTCTCAAAGCACCAAGAGTTTGAAGAAGTGTTTTGAGACGTCTCAAAGCACCAAGAGTTTGAAGAAGTGTTTTGAGACGTCTCAAAGCACCAAGAGTTTGAAGAAGTGTTTTGAGACGTCTCAAAGCACCAAGAGTTTGAAGAAGTGTTTTGAGACGTCTCAAAGCACCAAGAGTTTGAAGAAGTGTTTTGAGACGTCTCAAAGCACCAAGAGTTTGAAGAAGTGTTTTGAGACGTCTCAAAGCACCAAGAGTTTGAAGAAGTGTTTTGAGACGTCTCAAAGCACCAAGAGTTTGAAGAAGTGTTTTGAGACGTCTCAAAGCACCAAGAGTTTGAAGAAGTGTTTTGAGACGTCTCAAAGCACCAAGAGTTTGAAGAAGTGTTTTGAGACGTCTCAAAGCACCAAGAGTTTGAAGAAGTGTTTTGAGACGTCTCAAAGCACCAAGAGTTTGAAGAAGTGTTTTGAGACGTCTCAAAGCACCAAGAGTTTGAAGAAGTGTTTTGAGACGTCTCAAAGCACCAAGAGTTTGAAGAAGTGTTTTGAGACGTCTCAAAGCACCAAGAGTTTGAAGAAGTGTTTTGAGACGTCTCAAAGCACCAAGAGTTTGAAGAAGTGTTTTGAGACGTCTCAAAGCACCAAGAGTTTGAAGAAGTGTTTTGAGACGTCTCAAAGCACCAAGAGTTTGAAGAAGTGTTTTGAGACGTCTCAAAGCACCAAGAGTTTGAAGAAGTGTTTTGAGACGTCTCAAAGCACCAAGAGTTTGAAGAAGTGTTTTGAGACGTCTCAAAGCACCAAGAGTTTGAAGAAGTGTTTTGAGACGTCTCAAAGCACCAAGAGTTTGAAGAAGTGTTTTGAGACGTCTCAAAGCACCAAGAGTTTGAAGAAGTGTTTTGAGACGTCTCAAAGCACCAAGAGTTTGAAGAAGGTTTTGAGACGTCTCAAAGCACCAAGAGTTTGAAGAAGTGTTTTGAGACGTCTCAAAGCACCAAGAGTTTGAAGAAGTGTTTTGAGACGTCTCAAAGCACCAAGAGTTTGAAGAAGTGTTTTGAGACGTCTCAAAGCACCAAGAGTTTGAAGAAGTGTTTTGAGACGTCTCAAAGCACCAAGAGTTTGAAGAAGTGTTTTGAGACGTCTCAAAGCACCAAGAGTTTGAAGAAGTGTTTTGAGACGTCTCAAAGCACCAAGATGAAGAAGTGTTTTGAGACGTCTCAAAGCACCAAGATGAAGAAGTGTTTTGAGACGTCTCAAAGCACCAAGATGAAGAAGTGTTTTGAGACGTCTCAAAGCACCAAGATGAAGAAGTGTTTTGAGACGTCTCAAAGCACCAAGATGAAGAAGTGTTTTGAGACGTCTCAAAGCACCAAGATGAAGAAGTGTTTTGAGACGTCTCAAAGCACCAAGATGAAGAAGTGTTTTGAGACGTCTCAAAGCACCAAGATGAAGAAGTGTTTTGAGACGTCTCAAAGCACCAAGATGAAGAAGTGTTTTGAGACGTCTCAAAGCACCAAGATGAAGAAGTGTTTTGAGACGTCTCAAAGCACCAAGATGAAGAAGTGTTTTGAGACGTCTCAAAGCACCAAGATGAAGAAGTGTTTTGAGACGTCTCAAAGCACCAAGATGAAGAAGTGTTTTGAGACGTCTCAAAGCACCAAGATGAAGAAGTGTTTTGAGACGTCTCAAAGCACCAAGATGAAGAAGTGTTTTGAGACGTCTCAAAGCACCAAGATGAAGAAGTGTTTTGAGACGTCTCAAAGCACCAAGATGAAGAAGTGTTTTGAGACGTCTCAAAGCACCAAGATGAAGAAGTGTTTTGAGACGTCTCAAAGCACCAAGATGAAGAAGTGTTTTGAGACGTCTCAAAGCACCAAGATGAAGAAGTGTTTTGAGACGTCCCAAAGCACCAAGATGAACTCGAAACAGTGGAACCGGTTTTTGAGAATTCTCAAGAACCTAATGCTCACCCAACCGCCCACTCTGAACAGGCCCCCTGCTACTCCATACGCCCAGTGGTCGACATTCACTGCCAACGGCCCGAACGTTACTGGCCCACGACAAAACCAAGATATTCTTGACCTCGAATAATTCATTTGAGTTTCCTAGACACGCTGGGCTACCCACAATTTTGGCTACCCACACATTTAGTCCCCTTCTGCCCCTAGCGGGCGCGTGCTCGAGAGAGGAGCAGAGGGAAAGATGGGGAAGGGGACTGAAATAGGCATCAGGTGTAGTGCGTAGATAGAGTATGGGCGGGGAGGAATGAACGGGAGAAGCACTGAAGGAAAGAGGGCTCTGCGCACTGCGCACTGGAGAGCAGTGGAGGAGCAGCAGCAAGCGCATGAGCCAGCTCAGTCACTACAACCACTGCCGCCACCATCTGTGTGCAGCAGCAAGCGCATGAGCTGTGTACATGCTCTCTCATGTGCTCCAAAGTGTCTAAAGAAGGGACATGTGCATGCTACATGGCACCTGGCAGAGCAGGAAGAACAGGTTGGTTTGGAGTCTTGGCCCAGCTCGTCTGTGCCTGTGAGGCGGTGTTCCTCTGTGTGTGTGCGCGCATAATGACCAAAAGCACGTGCATGCATGCACGTCAGGTGGCTGTGTGTCACCTAGGAGAGTAGGAAAAAGCGGATAAATTGACCCAGCTTCCAGTGCCCCAGCTCGTGTGTGCCTATGAGACATTATCTTCTGTGTATGAGTGCGTGAGACGCGAACATGTGCTCATATCCTTGGAGTATGTGTGTGCGTGTTGGGCAGCTGTGTGTATATTACCTGCGAGAGCAGGAAGAATCGGATGGTGTGACCCAGCTTCCAGTGGCCCAGCTCGTGTGCGCTTATGAGGAGGCATCCTCTATGTGTGCAGGAGTGACGCACACACGTGCATGCTAGGCAGCTGTGTGTATATTACCTGCGAGAGCAGGAAGAATCGAATGGTGTGACCCAGCTTCCAGTGGCCCAGCTCGTGGGCGATCACCGCCACCACCTCCTCCTCGTCGTCCTTGCACTGCCATGCCATGCCGTGCCATGCCATGCCCCACAACATGCCATGCCGCATGCAACACAACATGTAGGAGGAAGGCAGTGAAGTTGGGGTGAAAGGGACAAACAAAATGCAGTGCATTGAGATCTGCCCAGCTCGTGTGCGATCACTGCCACCCCCTCCTCCTCCTCCTCGTCCTTGCACTGCCAGAGTGCAAGACGGTAAGCATGCAGTTGGAGTGCAGTGACGTTGGGGTGGATGGGTGCAACACACTGCAATGCAGTACAGTGCGGTTCATGAATGATTTAGCTCGTGGGCAATCACTGCCACCTCCTCCTCCTCCTTGTCCTTGTACTGCGCTGCCACACCGTGCCATGCAGCATGCAACAGAGTGGAGGTGGAGTGAATTTGGGGTGGAGGAGAGAAACTAAGTGCAATGCGGTGAAGTGCATTGCCAAAGCATGTGTTGCGACGCAGCACAGCAAAGAATGGAGCTGGAATGCTGTACTCACATGCGACAGCAGCGTGTCATAGAGCACGATGCGCTTGTTCTTGAAGAACCCGTACAGATAAGCCTGGGCCACAGAGAGGGGTATGAAGGTGAGGGGAGGGGTGGAGAGGGGTCAGATAGAGGACAGGAAGAGAAGGACAAAGACGTGTGGAGGGTTGCAGAGCAAAGCTAAGCATGATGCACTTGTTCTTGAAGAACCTGTACAGATAGGCCTGAAGGGCATAGCGAGTGGGGGTTAAGGGAGGAGAAGGAGAAGGGGTGAGAGAGAGGGAGGTTGTGTGTAAAAGAAAGTAGAAGGTACAATCGAAAAGCGAGAATGACAAGGGCATGAAAGAGAGCAGAACACAGAACGAATGTGGGAAGAGTTGCAGAGCAGAGCACAGAACAAATCGTGTTTTTTAAAAAGCCATGCATACACATAAGGAAAGGAGAGAGCATGGAAGTGGCATAGGGTAATGAGGGACACGGAGAGAAACAATATTTTCTCACATTGCTGTGAGCCGATCGCTGTGAGCCGTCCATCACGAAGATCTTCTTCAGCGGGTAGCTCAGCGAACCTGCAAGGCCCTCTATCTTGCTCCTCAGCGTCCCCGCTTCAAGCTGAAGAGACAGAGCGAGGGCAGGGGAGGGAGAGTGAGGAGGTGATAAGGAGATGGGCATTTTCGCCCTAATTGGGCTTCTGGCAAAGCGAGAAGATGATGACTCGACCGGCCTTCACCAGTTCTGCCTTGCTTCTTGGCGTTTCTGCTTCAAAATGCCAAAGATGGTTGTAGTTGACACAGGAGGAAAGGGCAGCAGGAGCATGGATGAGGTAAGCAGGGAAGGGCGCAGTCTGTATTCCTCTGATCCATGTCTCCCTGTCGCCCCTCAATGGTCCTGCGATAGACATAGGCAAAGGGCCGAGACGAGGCTCGGCTCAGGGTTTCACCGGAGTCAAGCCTTATTTTGGCCCTTTGTCTCGGGTCGAGCCAAGTCGAGTCTGCCTCGTCGAGTTGTCGAGCTAAACTCGGCTCGCGAGCCAAAATCGACTCGCTGCGAGCCGTTGATTAGATCATCATACTTAACTCCACAACAAATTCGTTGAGCTAGATGGATCAATACTTTCAAGTTTGAAACACATATGCTATTTTTCCAAACATTCTCGCACACATTTTCATGGCACGCTGTCAAACTTAGCTTGCTTTGCAACACCAAAAAGGTTATGGACTGAGCATTGGTGCGTTTTTGCATAGGGAAGACTAGAGGTCGTGTATTCATTCATTTAAGGTACAGCAGATCTGGTTTAAGCGTGGCCTCTAAAGGTCGAAACTCGGCCAGCGCAGGCTGTGGAAATGGCAGTATTGTTCAGACCCACATCTGCAATGGTGACGACTCGAGTCGAGCCACGCTCGTCACGGCTTGGCTCATCTCGTGCTCATGTCTTGTCTACCCTGCGTCTTGGATACACTTGACAGCTGTCAAGACACACTTCAAGGCATGACTCACCACGTGACACCTTAAAGCCCAATTAGGGTCAACCTCCGGCTCTATTTAAGGTTTTGGGGTCATCACTATGGCTATTCGATTGTGTGCTCAGACGCTTCAGAGGTCAGTTAAGGTCTTACATGACAGCCAAGTGCTCTGCTCACAGGAGTGAACTTGTTGAATAGGGGTGCGATGGCAACGGGGTAGATGGTGAGCATGAAGAGGGAAAAGGCGAGCATGAAGAGCCAGAGGTAGACCGCCACTAGGTTGCCTCCCACCTGTGGAGAGAGATGAATGGGAGCATGACGGGCGAGACAGGAATAAGGGGAAGGCAAGCATGAAGAGTCAGAGACACACCGCCAGTAGGTTGCCTCCAACCGACATGTGGCGAAGGAAAAGGGCAGTGAGGGATGAAGAGAGGATGGGGCCAGAGAGGATGGGGCCAGAGAGGATGGGGCCAGAGAGGGAGAGAGGACGCGCATGAAGATTGGACAGGAGGGAATGACGAGAGGGGGGGGGAGAGCATGAAGAAGAGCCACTCGGCTACCACTGGGCTCTCACGAGGCTGTCACTGGGCATGAAGAACCACCGGCGATTACTGAGTGGGCTGCAAAGGGGCTGCAAACGAGTGGGCTGCAAACGAGTGGGCTGCAAACGAGTGGGCTGCAAACGAGTGGGCTGCAAAGGGGCTGCAGGGGAGTGGGCTGCAAACGAGTGGGCTGCAAAGGGGCTGCAAAGGGGTTGCAAAGGGGCTGCTTCCGATCTTGGAACCAAAACGAGGCAAAGGCGAATAGAAAGTGGAGAGGGAAGAGAGATGCAAGTGGAGAGGGAAGAGAGATGCAAGTGGAGAGGGAAGAGAGATGCAAGTGGTGTACTAGTGGCACTGACAACAGGGTCTTACCTCTCACATGCGCATAACACATCATGACCTCACATGCGCATAACACATCATGACCTCACATGCGCATAACACATCATGACCTCACATGCGCATAACACATCATGACCTCACATGCGCATAACGCATCATGTATGTACCTGCACGATGCGTATGCATGCTGCCAGCACGGGCGGCAGGATAACCACCATGAGCAGAATGCCAAGGATACGATCCTTGATGAATCCAAATAGGGTTTGCTGGGGGGGGGGAGAGGGAGGAAGTGAGTAGCGGAAGGGGGGAGACGAGTGTGAAATCTGATGCAGGATAACCACCATGAGCAGAATGCCGAGCAGGCGGTCCTTGATAAAGCCCAGTACGGTTTGCTGCGAGGCAAGGGGGGAAAGACAAGGGGTGCGGGTGGGGCGAAGAAGGGGGTTTCAACTTGTCTGGTAGTCACAGCCACGATCAGAATACCGAGGATGCGGTCCTTGATGAAGCCCAGAAGCGTTTGCTGCGAGGCAAAGGGAAAGACAAGGGGTGCGGGTGGGGCGAGGGACAAGGAGGGAAGGGGACAAGGCATGTGCACTGAAAGGGGCCCTGAACAAGCGGTTCAAAAACGGCCCAAACAGGCCCAGCCCAGGCCATGGACTGACCTTGTCAGATCCGTGCCTTTGCTCTCTCTCACAGTCATCCCCACCAGCTCACCTTGTTGAAGCCGTGCCTTTGCTCAATGACAAAGGTAGAGTAGAGGGCGAAGGGCAGATCCACCACCTGGTGGTGTGTGGCGTCACATCACAGGGCAGGGCAGGGCAGGGCAAGGCAGGGCAGGGCAAGGCAGGGCAAGGCAGGGCAAGGCAGGGCAGGGCAAGGCAGGGCAAGGGCAGGGCAAGGGCAGGGCAGGGCAGGGCAGTGCAGGCAGAAGGATGGCATGAGGAGAGAGAGGCACGGGGTGGGGAGAGGGAGGGAGGGCATAACAGAAGGCAAGGCGGGGCGCTGGGCATTGCTTGGTGAGAGAAGCAGGTGGGAGGAGGATGAATGGGTTCATTTCGGTGCTGACATGCATACGGACCAGGGCATAGGGTGGATGATAAATGCAATGCAAGTGGTTCCCCACTTTACTTCGCAACCGAGCAAGCCATGCCTTACTTTGCTTTGCCTTTACTTTATTTACTAAGTTCTGGGGCCCTTAAAGGCGCGATCATGGCATGGAAAGGACATAAATAGCGAATGCAAAGGCAATTCACCTGGGAGATGAGCGAGGAGGCGAAGAGGAAGAGGATGGAGTGCTCAATCTCGTTGCGCCCGTTGATGCCCCACAACCACGGCAGCTGGTAGTCCAACGCACAGCGCTGCAGTGCAGTCAGAAAGACAGGCAGAGGGAAAGGGCAGGGAGAAACAAAACGCGTGCTACTACAGTGTCTTACTGCGGACCACAGCAACGGCAGCTGGTAGTCCAATGCACACCGCTGCAGTCAGGTTATACAGAGGGGAAGAGGAAGAAGAAAGGAGCACTGTGTGCTACTGTATCGTGCTGCAGCCATTGATGATCCACGGCCACAGCAGCTGGTGGTGGTAGTCCAATGCGCAAAGCTGCTGTGCAGTCAAACAGAGGGAAGGAGGTAGAAACAAAGATTCTGTTGTGCTACTGTTGTAACTCACACACACTCTCACACAGGATATTGCTTCGCTGCACCCATTGATGCCCCACTATAGATGGAAGGTGACGAGGAGGAAAAAAACTAAAACCTGCTCTAACACTCCACCTTGCTATGCCCGTTGATGGCCCACATAGGTGCAATAGCTGGTAGTCAATCAACGGGCCATCACTGGTAGTCCAGCTTGCCTCACCTTACTCACACAACAGCCATGGAAGCATGTTAGATTTTCACTGTCTTTTCCTACTTGCTCTAGCCTGAACCTAAGTACTGCCGCTCACTGGAAAATGTCCGAGGATCTGCTAACACCACAGCCATGGAAGCACGAAGAGCTTTCGCAAGAGCATCTCGGTAGGTAGGCTGTAGGCTGTACTGTAGCCGTAGGCCTGAGCTCACCTCCCACGGCCAGCACGCAAGCAGCAAGCAGCACGCCTGAGCTCACCTCCCACAGCCACGGCAGCACGAAGAGCTTGAGCATGAGAAGCTCGACACAAAAGTCCACTGCTCCACGCACGAACCCCAGGTGGGCGCGGTCGAGGCTGTATGCTGTAGCCCTAGGCCTGAGCCTGCACTGTTCTGGCCCCCCTGCCTCACTCACCTCCCACAGCCACGGCAGCACGAAGAGCTTGAGCATGAGAAGCTCAACACAAAAGTCCACTGCTCCGCGCACAAAGCCCAGGCGGGCGCGGTCGAGGCTGTATGCGCGCGCCTTGAGGAACTTTTCCTGGCTCACCACGCCCTCCAGCGCGGGGGGGAGGGACGGGCGCAGCAGAGCGGCGAACTGGCGCAGGTCGAGGAGGGTTTCAAAGGCGAAAGACGCTGCGATGAACGCTGGAAGGGGGAGGGGGAGGGGGGGGGGGGGGGGGGGGGGGGGGGGAGAGGGGTGCGGGAGGGGAGCAGCATGGACAAGTGTGAGGTATGATGAGGAGGCTCAAAAGGGGAGTGACAGCGTAGCAATGCAGCAAACTGGCGCAGGTCGAGGAGAGTTTCAAAGGCGAAGGAGGCTGCGCTGCGATGCAGGCTGGAAGCAGGGGGGCAGGGGGCAGGGGGGTGGGAGGTTGGTAGGGTAGGGGTGGGGGGAAGGAAGAGGGGAGGGCAGCATGGGGAGGTGTTACGCATGACAGTGAACTGGCGCAGGTCGAGGAGAGTCTCAAAGGCGAAGGAGGCTGCGATGAAAGCCGGATGGGGACGTGGGTGTGGGGCGAAGAAGGAAGGGGGGGAGGGGAGAGAGGCGAGGGGGAGAGAGGGGCGAAGCGGAGGAGAGGGGCGAAGCGGAGGAGAGGGGCGAAGCGGAGGAGAGGGGCGAAGCGGAGGAGAGGGGCGAAGCGGAGGAGAGGGGCGAAGCGGAGGAGAGGGTGTGGTGTGGGAACAGCATGGGAAAGTGAGAGAGGTGTGCGGCAGCTTAAAAAGGGGAGAGGGGGGCACAGCACAGCAATGCGGCGAACTGGGGCAGGGCAGGTTGAGGAGAGTTTTGAAGGCGAAGGATGCTGCCATGAAGGCTGGATGGGGGAGTGTGGGTAGGGGTTGGGGGGATGAGGAGATGGGGAGGAGAAGGCACAGGGTAAGCGCGGGTGGGAGGAGAAAAGAGGGGGTGGGGGGATGGGGAGGAAGGGCAGGGGGTAAGCGCGGGTGGGGGGGGGGATTAAAGGAGCGAGGGGAAGTAATGCGGCGAACTGGGCCTTTTACAGGCGGAATCGGCTGTGATGTATGGGGGGATGAGGAGGGGGAACGGGGATGCAGGAAAAGAGGGGGAGATTAGAGTCGTAAATGGGGGAGGAGATAGGAGTAGGAGAGGGAGGAGGGAGAGAAAGCGGGATAGTGTGGATGGATGGAGGAGTGGAGATCAATAAGGAGGAGTGGAGATCAATAAGGAGGAGTGGAGATCAATAAGGAGGAGTGGAGATCAATAAGGAGGAGTGGAGATCAATAAGGAGGAGTGGAGATCAATAAGGAGGAGTGGAGATCAATAAGGAGGATCCCATCAAATGAGTCGAGCTGGCAGAAATCTGGGGGGGGCTTGCAGGGGGCGGAGAGGGGGCGGGGGGAAGGAGAGGGGGCGGAGGGAAGGAGAGGGGGGGGGGGGGGGGAAGGAGAGGGGGCGGGGGGGAGGAGAGGGGGCGGGGGGGGAGGAGAGGGGGCGGGGGGAAATAGAGGTTGCGGGAGGAGCCAGACTGGGGGGCATAACTGGGGAATGCGTGGGAATGCGTGGGAATGCGTGGGATTGCGCATGAATGATTGGGAGTGAACGCACGGAGGAAGGGGAAAGCGAAAGGAGAAGGGCGAAGAATGAAGGGTCAAGCGGGATCGGAATGGCACATTGAACAGAAAGGAGCACGAGCGACGAGAACTAGAACGACGAGAGGGGAAGAAGATAAGAGGAGATAGGGAGGCGAGCGCCGGAGACGCGGAAGCGAGAACTAGAACGGACCAATGACGAGATCGAGGTAATCGGAGGGAGAGACGCGAGAGACGAGCGCGTGACTGCCAGAAAGGATTAGCAGGGATGAGACGCACCGATGACGAGATCGAGGTACGGAAACACCCTGTCCGCCCCCGCCATGGTGACCGTCAAGCACGGAAGCAATGGGAAGATTGAAGAGGAATGTTAACTGCGATTTCACAACTAGTGGATAATTAAAACGATTCTGCTCCAGTAACGGCCGACCTCAGAAGTGGTGTGTGCTTCGCAGATAATGCGAGTCGTCTAAAAATCAGCCATCTGACAGATCCTATCAACAGCTGTCACGTCGTTCGTGAGGTACCGCACCGCTGGCCTGGCATGTAGGAATAGAGCTCTGTGGGGGACTGCGTCAACCTCTCTATTTGAGTCTTCTTCAAATATGTGTTTCTTTACAATGTGTGCGTGTCGATACAACATAGATTAACTGGTTTGGGGGTTTTGAAATTTTGTTGATTTAGCTAACAAAAATATAATAAACTATAATGAATTCATTTAATTTATATTATGGCTTGGAAAATGTCGCACACGTTAACTCAAGAAATATTAGGAGACGTGAGGGTTTATAATTCGCTTACTTCATCTATTCCTGCTTTGCAGTCTCTTCTATTGCGTACCAGCTCGGTTTCCTGCTTTGGTACATTGACAGATCCAGAGACGTAAGCACGAGCGTGGCACTGCGGCATGCCAGCGTGGTCGAGATCTCGCGAAGCATCAAGTCGACGTGGTTGCCAATCACGAGACAGTGACTTGGCCCAGTCGTTGTCGGCTTGACACATGGTGTATCCTGAATGGAGGCGAGTATTGTGGGAGCGTATAGAATGGTTGTTGTGTGAGTGGTTCGTAGTTATCCACGTGTTAGGAAGGATCCAGCTCGTACATACACTGGTCAATCTTTGCGGCTCATAACTTTTCCTTACGGTTATGAGCGGTCTTTGGATTTCACCGATTCGCACCGTGACAAACTGGATTAGACCGTAAAGAGCGTACAAGGGACGTACCAAGCGCACAGACCTTTCACGAATTTCCTCAGGACGCGTCCTGTACCAAAGATTGCACCCAACAATCGATTTTCCGGGAATGGCCGTGGCATGGTACAGATGATGCCCACCCCATGCACGCGAATTTGCTCTGCACCGGATGGAAACGCTGCACCCGAGGTTTTTTCCCCAGCCTGTTGCACCCACGTTACAAGCGCGTCGCGTGGTTATGAACCAATAGTAACGAACAGACCGAAGTCAAACTGAAGAGACTGAAGTCAAAATGTCAACGAATAAGGCTACAGATCCTTTATATAAGCACCTGCGAGTCCTTTTTAGCTAGCTGCGAATTGACGAAACTTATGCGAGATGCACGATACGGCTTATACGCCCCCTTCACAAGGCAACCGGGAGGGGCTCAATCAGGCATCAGGTGTAATCTCATTTTCCGAGGGGCGTCTTGGTAATGGCGGCGGACATGACAGGAACGCAGAATCCAACATCTGCTTCGCTGATAGTCGTCTGGTGCTCCCCCAGTCGACTACGAAAAAACCCGCGTGAAACGCGTATGATTAGCGCACTGAAGTTCGTCCTCGTCCGTGTGATTGATTGACCTCTGACTGCCAGGTCGAAGAATTTAACTTCGACTATAGGTGTTTCATGTATGACGTGCCGTAATAGCCACACGAGCAGTTGCAAACGAGTAGCGCAAGCCTCCAAACAAACAAATATTCTCTCCGCACCGCGTACGCTGTAGATCTTGCATTGTTGCCCGTCCCGAAGTAACCGTTGCAATTCTGCTTCCTGGCTTTCCAACCACCGCGTGTGCTCGCAATGCCTCCTTCCCTGTCTTCGCGAGCCAATCCGCATAGCTCCGTCGCCCGCTCCGCATACGAGGCGACTCAAACATCACCCCTCGTCCGCTCGCCCGCACTGAATCCCCCCACGCGATCGGCAGCCAATACGCATTCCTCCCCAAACCGTCCCTCCGCGCTTCCACCCCACGTGCTGCGCGTGCACCCTCGTTCCCCCCACCGCCATGATTACCATTCGCGCCCCTGGCTCTCCGGATCCGCGTCCTCCACCGTACCATCTCTCCCCCTTACTAGTAGCCCGTCAGCGTCCGCTGTATTCGGCGCGAGAGCAACGAGGTCGAGTGCAAAGCGCCAGAGGAAATGGAGTTTCGTTGCGTTCGCCTCTGCTCCGTCCTCCACGCGAACTGTCATACGGGAGGGTGCGGCATCTGTGCTGCCTGTGACAGCTCGCCGTGCCGCTGTGGGGTGGAATGTACCGCCAACCGCTGTTACTGTAGCTAAGATTGCATCGACGGCGGCAGGGAGATCGACGGCTTCGAGCGGAAGGAGATCGACGGCTGTAGCTGAGCGTCGCCTGTGGTCTGTATCTCGTGATGGCTCGGCGGCGGCGGTTCTAGCGGAATCAGAGCCAGGGGGGGAAGCGGGGTCGGGGGAGGGGAAAGAGAGTTCGGGTGCGAAGTCAGAGGCAGGGGAAAGTGGGTTGGAAAGTGGGGACGAGGGCTCGGGAGCGCCATCGACATCAGCAGATGCAGCACACATTCTGGGAGTAGAGTCGACGCCAGGAACCCCGGCATTAGCAGCAGCAGGATTGGCAGCAGGTGGGGACGCGGGGGGTGTGGCGTGGGGGGAGTGGGGGGAGTGGCGTTATGCGGTGGGGGGGAGGTTGGCGCGGGCGGCGGGGGAGGCAGGGCGGGTGGTGGGGACAGCGCTGCCGCCGGAGTCAGCAGTGCTGCTTACGGCGTGCGTGGTGGGACTCCTCACTGGCGCCTCTGTCTCTCTGTTTAATGAAGCTGTGAGTGTCGCGTGATGGTGCTCGTGAGCTTGTGATTGGTGTATTGTGGATGTCGCTGCGGATGCTTGCTGGTGCTGCTCACGGCGTGCGTGGTGGGGCTCCTCACTGGCGCCTCTGTCTCTCTGTTTAATGAAGCTGTGAGTACACGATGCTTGTGATTGTATCGGTGTGTGTGTGAGAGCATGCCACTGTGGGTATATATGCCTTTTGAGGCACCTCAAAACTCCTCACTAGTACCTCTGTGTTGCTCTTCAATGAAGCTGTGGGTACACGATGCTTGTGATTGTATCGGTATGTGTGTGTGTGAGAGAGCATGCCACGGTGGGTATATATGCCAGCAGTGTCGCTCATGACTTGGGCGTCGTGACAGGTGGCATCTGTGTCACTCTTGACTGGTATAAGCCAGCAGTGCATCTGTGTCGCTCTTCGTCAAAGCTGTGAGTGTTGCGTTGTAACGGTCCTGGTGATAACAATTGGTGCTGGTGATTACAATTGGTGCTGGTGATTACAATTGGTGCTGGTGATTACAATTGGTGCTGGTGATTACAATTGGTGCTGGTGATTACAATTGGTGCTGGTGATTACAATTGGTGCTGGTGATTACAATTGGTGCTGGTGATTACAATTGGTGCCAGTGATTACAAATGGTGCTGGTGATTACAATTGGTGCTGGTGATTACAATTGGTGCTGGTGATTACAATTGGTGCTGGTGATTACAATTGGTGCTGGTGATTACAATTGGTGCTGGTGATTACAATTGGTGCTGGTGATTACAATTGGTGCTGGTGATTACAATTGGTGCTGGTGATTACAATTGGTGCTGGTGATTACAATTGGTGCTGGTGATTACAATTGGTGCTGGTGATTACAATTGGTGCTGGTGATTACAATTGGTGCTGGTGATTACAATTGGTGCTGGTGATTACAATTGGTGCTGGTGATTACAATTGGTGCTGGTGATTACAATTGGTGCTGGTGATTACAATTGGTGCTGGTGATTACAATTGGTGCTGGTGATTACAATTGGTGCTGGTGATTACAATTGGTGCTGGTGATTACAATTGGTGCTGGTGATTACAATTGGTGCTGGTGATTACAATTGGTGCTGGTGATTACAATTGGTGCTGGTGATTACAATTGGTGCTGGTGATTACAATTGGTGCTGGTGATTACAATTGGTGCTGGTGATTACAATTGGTGCTGGTGATTACAATTGGTGCTGGTGATTACAATTGGTGCTGGTGATTACAATTGGTGCTGGTGATTACAATTGGTGCTGGTGATTACAATTGGTGCTGGTGATTACAATTGGTGCTGGTGATTACAATTGGTGCTGGTGATTACAATTGGTGCTGGTGATTACAATTGGTGCTGGTGATTACAATTGGTCCTGGTATTACAATTGGTCCTGGTATTACAATTGGTGCTGGTGATTACAATTGGTGCTGGTGATTACAATTGGTGCTGGTGATTACAATTGGTGCTGGTGATTACAATTGGTGCTGGTGATTACAATTGGTGCTGGTGATTACAATTGGTGCTGGTGATTACAATTGGTGCTGGTGATTACAATTGGTGCTGGTGATTACAATTGGTGCTGGTGATTACAATTGGTGCTGGTGATTACAATTGGTGCTGGTGATTACAATTGGTGCTGGTGATTACAA
Source organism: Closterium sp. Yama58-4 (assembly GCA_947470075.1). Taxonomy (NCBI): domain Eukaryota; kingdom Viridiplantae; phylum Streptophyta; class Zygnematophyceae; order Desmidiales; family Closteriaceae; genus Closterium; species Closterium sp. Yama58-4. The sequence goes on from CANIUD010000163.1 coordinate 893,275, forward strand.
TTGGTGCTGGTGATTACAATTGGTGCTGGTGATTACAATTGGTGCTTGCTTCTCATTACATCGGTGCTCATGAGCATAGCGCATGTTGTGTTGTGTTGTGATGTGTTGTGAGCGTGACTATGCCTGCGGGCTGCTGCCGATGGTGCCACTATCTCGCTCTTTAATGAAGTTGCAATTGAAGCGTATGAGCATGCAACGAATGCAATGCTGTAATGATAAAATTCTTGGGAAAGGTGCTTGCGAGCATGCAGCGGTTGTTGATGTTGTGAGGAAGCTGCTATTGGAGTCAGCAGTGCCACTCACGGCATGCGTGGTTTGGCTTGTAACCGGCGCCTCTGTTTCGCTCTTTAGTGAAGCTGTGGGTGCCATGCTGCTTGGGGGTGTGACGGTGCTTGTGGTGGAGGGGAAAAGGAGGGAGAGAGGGGGGGAAGGGGGCGGAGAGGGGGGCGAGGACAGTAAAGGGCAGGGAGATGAGTGGGGCAATAATTGGGTGGGTGATAGGTTAGTAGTCCGATGACTGAGTAGGACAGGAAGCTGTGAGTGCCATGCTGCGTGGGGTCGTGATGGTGCTTGTGGTGGAGGGGAAAGGCGCCTTTCTGTCGTCTATTTCTGCTTGAGGTGGAGGGGACATCTATTTCAGTCGACTCAAATGTCCCCCATCCGCCACCTCTCCTCTCTCTACCCCACCCCACCCCTTCCCCGCGACTCTCCCCTCCCCAACCGCGCCAACGTCAGGTGCACGCCATCCGAGACACAGTGTGGCAGGGCGTGCCTCCCGCCGAGGGCTCCACGTGGCTGCGCAGCCAGTCAGTGGCCGCCACGTGGCACCTGCACATCTTTGTTCCCCTGGCGGGTGGTGTGGCGGTGGGCATCCTCAACACCGTCCGATCAGAGATCAAGGACCTGCCATTGGTCAGACAGCCTCCACGTGGCAACAGCAGTGGTAGCAGCAGTGACAGCAGCAGTGATAGCAGTAGTGACGTTGACAGCAGCATCTCATTCGCATCCCGCGCAGCCCAGTCAGCCGCTCAGAATCTCGTGGCTGTGCTGCGGCCGGTGCTCAAGGCAGTGGCAGCGGCGGTGACGCTGGGCACGGGCAACAGCTTGGGGCCGGAGGGGCCGAGCGTGGAGATCGGGGCGAGCGTGGGGAAGGGGGCGGGGAAGGTGGTGCAGGGGGGTCGAGAGAGGACCATTGCTCTTGTTGCTGCTGGCTCTGCTGCTGGTATTTCTGCGGGTAAGTCTGCTTTTGGTGCTGGTGAGTTTGAGTCATGTGCTGGCGAGACTGATGCATGTGCTGGTAATGGTTTGAGCGTTCAACGGTTTTAGATGCTGGGCACGGGCAACAGCTTGGGGCCGGAGGGGCCCAGTGTGGAGATCGGAGCGAGCGTGGGCAAGGGGGCAGGCAAGGTGGTGCAGGGGGGGCGGGAGCGCACCATTGCGCTCGTTGCTGCTGGTTCTGCTGCTGGCATCTCTGCTGGTGAGTCGTGTGCCGCTCAGTTTAATTCGTGAGCTGAGAGTCTGCTGGTAAGATCAAATTCCTGTGCTGGTAAATCTTGCTGGTACATGCGTTTCCGCGGGACTGGAACCTGGGGAATTTTGGGTAAGAGCATAGAGAGGGGGGGAGGGGGGAGGAGGGGGGGGGGGGGGGGGGGGGGGGGGAGAAAAGGAAAATTCTGCCACTCCTGAAAAACTGAGATGGCGCTAACAAAGGCTTCAGCCGATACGCGTGTATGCCTCAGAATTGTTAGTTGACTACTTGTCATCTACTCTGCTCAATTTTTGGAGTACTACCTACGTCATCCCTAGTACCCATAGATTAGCCTTGGATCTCACATCTCACTGTACGTGAGAACTGTAGGCTTGCCGCTGTTGAAACTCTTCTAACTCTTCCATAGAGGCTTTTTTTTCTTTCTTTCTTTTTTTCTTTTCGCGTTCAAATCCATCCTCCTCACCAGCTGCTCTCTCCCTTGCTGCAACCATCCTTCCTCCCACCCACCCTTCTTCACCAGGTTTCAATGCAGCGGTAGCAGGGTGTTTCTTTGCACTCGAGTCTGTCCTACGCTCGTCCGTATCCTCCGCGCCCGCCTCTCTCACCACAGCCATGGTGCTGCTCTCCTCTGTGCTCGCCGCCGTCGTCTCACAGCAGATCCTTGGCTCCGACCCCGCCGTGCAGATTCCCCTCTACGAGTTCAGATCGCCAGCAGGTATGTTGAAATTTGCACCAGGTAGAGGGTGTGTTGAGGCTGGTAGCAAGCACGTGAGTGCGGAGGTCACATAACACAAACGAGATGGACCCATCAGTGGTGTGTGAGCTTGTGAGTCTCACAGCAGATCCTCGGCTCTGACCCTGCTGTGCAGATTCCCCTCTACAAGTTCAGGTCGCCAGCAGGTGTGTGTTACTGCTAGAAGAAGAGGACGGGGAAGAGAAAGAATGACCTGCCAGTGGTGTGTCGTCTCACAGCAGATCCTCGGCTCTGACCCTGCCATGCAGATTCCTCCGCTCTACGAGTTCCCGTCGCCAGCAGGTGAGTCTTTGCACCAATAGTAGAGGAAGAAAGAATTGAAAATCCATTATCCATGTATGAGTGGGCTGTCGTCGCACAGCAGATCCTCGGCTCCGACCCAGCCGTGCAGATTGCCAGCAGGTGGGTGGTATGGTGTCCAGGTCGGAGTTGGTAGAGGGTTCTGAGGTCACAGAGCAGGAATGAGAAGAACCCATCTGTGGCGTGTGCTGGTGGATCTGACAGCAAATTCTCGCCTCTGACCCCGCCATGACCCCGCCATGACCCCGCCGTGCAGACTCCCCTTTATGTGCTCCGGTCGCCAGCAGGTGGGTGGTGTTAAAGTCAACGGCTGAAGTGGTAGAGGAAGAAGAAAAGGAAAAAGGGGTCTAAGATGGACCCATCAGTGGTGTGTTGGCTCGCAGCAGACCCTCAGTTCCCACATCCCACTTTTGAGGCGCCTCAAAACTCGATTCCCACATCCCCGAGCAGATTTTCCCCTCCGGTTTCGGTCGCCAGCAGGTATGCTCAAATTGGTAGCAGCAGGTAGAGGTGAGTGTTGCTACCAATTTGAGCAGGTAGAGGTGAGGTAGAGGTGAGGTAGAGGTGAGGTAGAGGTGAGGTAGAGGTGAGGTAGAGGTGAGGTAGAGGTGAGGTAGAGGTGAGGTAGAGGTGAGGTAGAGGTGAGGTAGAGGTGAGGTAGAGGTGAGGTAGAGGTGAGGTAGAGGTGAGGTAGAGGTGAGGTAGAGGTGAGGTAGAGGTGAGGTAGAGGTGAGGTAGAGGTGAGGTAGAGGTGAGGTAGAGGTGAGGTAGAGGTGAGGTAGAGGTGAGGTAGAGGTGAGGTAGAGGTGAGGTAGAGGTGAGGTAGAGGTGAGGTAGAGGTGAGGTAGAGGTGAGGTAGAGGTGAGGTAGAGGTGAGGTAGAGGTGAGGTAGAGGTGAGGTAGAGGTGAGGTAGAGGTGAGGTAGAGCAGCAGGTAGAGGTGAGTGCTGAGGTCAGAGCAAGAATAAGATGGACCAACCAGAGGCCTATTTTTGAGTCGACTCAAAAATAGGCTCCAACCCTGCTAATACCCCTTTAAGAGGGTTCAGGATGCTAGCAAGTCGGTTCTCAACCATACTGAGGGATGAGTCTCCCCAGAAATTATCAGATGAGCTTTCAACCGACCCACATTCTTACAACCGATTCAGGTTTGGTTCCATTTATAACTGAATCCCGTCATTTCACTACCACCCCTTGTTGCAGCTGTTTTTAAGAAGTGACTTTTGAGTCGACTCAAAAGTCACCTCATTTCACAACCACCTCTTGTCGCAGCTGTTTTAAGAATCTCCCAATACCACTCACAACTACCCGTGTGCTTCATCCCTGCCCTCCTACACCGTACTTCCTCCCCACTCTCTCATCACCTATCCACCCTCTTTCACTCCTTTCTCTCCCCTACTCCAGAGCTGCCCCTGTATCTGCTGCTCGGCCTGTGCTATGGAGGGGGGGGGTCCATCGAGCTCACTCCGTGAATTTCCCCCTCCTACCAACCCCGTTTGCCAATCCCCTCACACACACAACCAGAGTTGCCCCTCTACCTGCTGCTCGGCCTGTGCTGTGGGGGGGTGTCCATCGCACTCACACGCTCAGCCCGCCTTGCCACACACGCCTTTGACCGCCTGCTGCTACTCTCCCCGCTGCCCCCTGCGCTGCTGCCGGCCCTGGGAGGGCTGTCAGTGGGAGTGATCTCCCTGGCCTACCCCGAGGTGCTCTACTGGGGCTTTCAAAACATCAACGACCTACTCGGCTCCAGACCTCTCGCCAGTGCGCCGCAGGTACAGCGCTCTTCTTACACTACTCTCCTCCCCTCTCCTCCCTTCTCCCTTCTCCATCCCACTACTACCATCTGCCGGGGGACCGGGGGTCCGGCAGGCCTCTGTGCCTCCTCCTCACTGCCTTCTGGTTTTCACCTCTGCTTTTTCTCTCGCACTCTCTTAAGGGGAATACTGACCTCGTGGTGCTTGCCACTGCCATCTGCCGCGGGTCGGGCCTGGTGTGGGCCTGGTGTGGGCCTGGTGTGGGCCTGGTGTGGGCCTGGCCTGGTTGGCTATTTCAAGTCTCTCACTTTCTCAAAGAAGCACTCTTCCTCTCCCCCTCCCACCCTTCCACTACCTCTCCAAAAGCGAACCCCAAGTCCTCTAAATTTCTTCTCCCTTCCACTCTCTCAGGTGGACTTCTCCTCCAGCTAGTCGCCCTTAAGGTGCTTGCCACGGCCATCTGTCGCGGGTCTGGCCTGGTGGACGGCTTCTATGCGCCGTCTCTCGCTTGATCATATCCTCATCGTGTCCCCGTTAACTCCCTCAGGTCGACTTCCTCCTCCAACTGGTCGCCTTCAAAGTCGTTGCCACGGCCATCTGCCGCGGGTCGGGCCTGGTGGGCGGCTTCTATGCGCCGTCACTGTTCATTGGGGCGGCACTAGGGCAGGCGTATGGGCGGCTGGCCAGTGACGTGCTGGTGGCTGTCGACCCCGAATATAATCTCCAGTGGATCCAAGTGGCTGCCCCGCAGGCATATGCCATGGTGAGTGATGGGTCGGTCTGGCTGTCCACAGTTGCAAAAGAGAGCCATGGTCCATCCGTTACCTTAGAGCAAGCATACGGGTGGCCGGCCAGTGACGTGCTGCTGGGGGCGGTGGACCCCGAGGATAATCTACAGTGGATTCAAGTGGCTGCCTCCGCAAGCATATGCTATGGTGGGTGGTGGGTCTCTGTCTTTCTGCGGTTGCAAAAGAGCCATGTTCCATCCGTTCCCTTAGGGCAGGCGTATGGGCGGCTGGCCAGTGACATGCTGGTGGCTGTGGACCCCGAGTACAACCTGCAGTGGATCCAAGTCACCGCCCCACAAGCCTATGCCATGGTAGGCCGAGTTTCCGTGTTGCTGCATAAGAGTCATGGTCCTTACCCTTAGAGCAGGTGTATGCACATGATGTGCTGGTGGCTGTGGACCCCGAGTACAACCTGCAGTGGATCCAAGTCACCGCCCCACAAGCCTATGCCATGGTAGGCCGAGTTTCCGTGTTGCTGCATAAGAGTCATGGTCCTTACCCTTAGAGCAGGTGTATGCACATGATGTGCTGGTGGCTGTGGACCCCGAGTACAACCTGCAGTGGATCCAAGTCACCGCCCCACAAGCCTATGCCATGGTAGGCCGAGTTTCCGTGTTGCTGCATAAGAGTCATGGTCCTTACCCTTAGAGCAGGTGTATGCACATGATGTGCTGGTGGCTGTGGACCCCGAGTACAACCTGCAGTGGATCCAAGTCACCGCCCCACAAGCCTATGCCATGGTAGGCCGAGTTTCCGTGTTGCTGCATAAGAGTCATGGTCCTTACCCTTAGAGCAGGTGTATGCACATGATGTGCTGGTGGCTGTGGACCCCGAGTACAACCTGCAGTGGATCCAAGTCACCGCCCCACAAGCCTATGCCATGGTAGGCCGAGTTTCCGTGTTGCTGCATAAGAGTCATGGTCCTTACCCTTAGAGCAGGTGTATGCACATGATGTGCTGGTGGCTGTGGACCCCGAGTACAACCTGCAGTGGATCCAAGTCACCGCCCCACAAGCCTATGCCATGGTAGGCCGAGTTTCCGTGTTGCTGCATAAGAGTCATGGTCCTTACCCTTAGAGCAGGTGTATGCACATGATGTGCTGGTGGCTGTGGACCCCGAGTACAACCTGCAGTGGATCCAAGTCACCGCCCCACAAGCCTATGCCATGGTAGGCCGAGTTTCCGTGTTGCTGCATAAGAGTCATGGTCCTTACCCTTAGAGCAGGTGTATGCACATGATGTGCTGGTGGCTGTGGACCCCGAGTACAACCTGCAGTGGATCCAAGTCACCGCCCCACAAGCCTATGCCATGGTAGGCCGAGTTTCCGTGTTGCTGCATAAGAGTCATGGTCCTTACCCTTAGAGCAGGTGTATGCACATGATGTGCTGGTGGCTGTGGACCCCGAGTACAACCTGCAGTGGATCCAAGTCACCGCCCCACAAGCCTATGCCATGGTAGGCCGAGTTTCCGTGTTGCTGCATAAGAGTCATGGTCCTTACCCTTAGAGCAGGTGTATGCACATGATGTGCTGGTGGCTGTGGACCCCGAGTACAACCTGCAGTGGATCCAAGTCACCGCCCCACAAGCCTATGCCATGGTAGGCCGAGTTTCCGTGTTGCTGCATAAGAGTCATGGTCCTTACCCTTAGAGCAGGTGTATGCACATGATGTGCTGGTGGCTGTGGACCCCGAGTACAACCTGCAGTGGATCCAAGTCACCGCCCCACAAGCCTATGCCATGGTAGGCCGAGTTTCCGTGTTGCTGCATAAGAGTCATGGTCCTTACCCTTAGAGCAGGTGTATGCACATGATGTGCTGGTGGCTGTGGACCCCGAGTACAACCTGCAGTGGATCCAAGTCACCGCCCCACAAGCCTATGCCATGGTAGGCCGAGTTTCCGTGTTGCTGCATAAGAGTCATGGTCCTTACCCTTAGAGCAGGTGTATGCACATGATGTGCTGGTGGCTGTGGACCCCGAGTACAACCTGCAGTGGATCCAAGTCACCGCCCCACAAGCCTATGCCATGGTAGGCCGAGTTTCCGTGTTGCTGCATAAGAGTCGTGGTCCTTACCCTTAGAGCAGGTGTATGCACATGATGTGCTGGTGGCTGTGGACCCCGAGTACAACCTGCAGTGGATCCAAGTCACCGCCCCACAAGCCTATGCCATGGTAGGCCGAGTTTCCGTGTTGCTGCATAAGAGTCATGGTCCTTACCCTTAGAGCAGGTGTATGCACATGATGTGCTGGTGGCTGTGGACCCCGAGTACAACCTGCAGTGGATCCAAGTCACCGCCCCACAAGCCTATGCCATGGTAGGCCGAGTTTCCGTGTTGCTGCATAAGAGTCATGGTCCTTACCCTTAGAGCAGGTGTATGCACATGATGTGCTGGTGGCTGTGGACCCCGAGTACAACCTGCAGTGGATCCAAGCGGCTGCCCTGCAAGCGTATGCCATGGTAAGTTGGGTATGTGTGCTACAGTGAAGGGAGGCATGGGTGCATCACGGAGCAGCAAATGCTCGGGCGAGAGACAAGTGACGCGCAGGTGGTTGTGGGCCCCGAGTACAGCCTGCCGTGGATTCAAGTGGTGGCTCCTGAACTGAAGCGTATGCCATGGTGGGTGGGTTTGTGTGTGGCTGCACATCCGTCTGGGTTTCTTAGTAATGGCAGGTGTTTGGTTGCGCTCCTTTACAGCAGTCGTTTTCTTCATGACCACTCACATCACATCGCATCACATCGCATCACATCACATCACATCACATCACGTCACGTCACATCACATCAAGTCACATCACATCACATCACATCACATCACATCACATCACATCACATCACATCACATCACATCACATCACATCACATCACATCACATCACATGACATCACATCACATCCCATCACATGACATCCCAATCACATCACATCACATCACATCACAACACATCACGTCACGTCACGTCACGTCACGTCACGTCACGTCACGTCACGTCACATCACCTCAAATCACATCACATCACATCCCATCACATGACATCCCAATCACATCACATCACATCACATCACATCACATCACATCACATCACATCACATCACATGACATCACATCACATCCCATCACATGACATCCCAATCACATCACATCACATCACATCACATCACATCACATCACATCACATCACGTCACATCACGTCACGTCACGTCACGTCACGTCACGTCACGTCACGCCATGTCACATCACCTCAAATCACATCACATCACATCACATCACATCACATCACATCACATCACATCACATCACATCACATCACGTCACTCTCCATCTCCGTGTCTTCCTCTACATCCTTTTCATACCCCCCTCATCATCCAGGTGGGCATGGCAGCAACGCTAGCCGGGGTGTGCCAGGTGCCACTCACATCAGTGCTGCTGCTCTTCGAGCTCACCCGTGACTACCGCATCATTCTGCCCCTCATGGCCGCTGTTGGCATCGCCGCTTGGATCGCTGCTCCTGCCACCACCCCACCATCATCCCCATCACCACCAGCAGCAGCAGAAGCAGCAGCAGAGTGCACCAGTGGCGGTATCAGCAGCAGCAACATCACAGCTATCAACCTCCTCCTCCCTACCACCCGTCCCACCCTCCCTAGAAGCCACACCCGCCGCGCCCTCCTCTTCCCGCTCACCCCTCCCCGTGCCTCTCCCGCTCGCCATCGCCTCAGCAGGCGACTACACAGATTTCTCGGACGACTCGGCATCGCTGGACGTGCGCGATGGCGTGCTGCTGGAGGAGCAGGTGCAGCGCGCCCTGCCGGTCTCTGCTGCCATGCGCCCTGCCTCGAGCCCCGCTGTTGCCGCCGTGCCGCTCATGCTGGTGCAGCCGCGTGAGTACAGCCGGCAGGGAAGAGGAGATGGAGAGGCAGGGTATAGGCCACAGGCAAGTGGTGTGCGGGAGGAGGAGTATAGGGCACAGGAAAGGGGTGGTGAAGAGGTGGAGTCCAGGCCGAGTTTTGAGACGTCTCAAAAGTCGGAATCAGGTGGTGAAGAGGTGGAGTACAGGCCGAGTACGGTGGGCGAGGCAGTGGCAGCGATGGTGGCCAGCCGGCAGTGGTGCTGCGTGGTGGTGGGGGATGGGGGGCGGTTGGAAGGGCTGCTTACACTGGTGGACGTGCAGCAGGAGGTGGAGAGGAGGGTTGCTGCTGAGAGAAGGGGAGCAGGGCGAGGAGGGAGGGGCGGGAGGAGAGGGCGGGGAGGGAGAGAAGGGAGGACGGGAGCAGCGGGAGCAGAAAGGGAGGGAGCAGGGGAAGGAAGCAGCGGAGAGAGCGATGGGAGCGGTGAGGATAGTGGCTCTGGTGGCACTGGTGAGGCTGGAAATAGTCCTGCGGCCGGGGTGACTGCTACCAACGTGACTGTAAAGGGGGCGGTGGAGGCGCTACCAGTGTCGGTGCTGTGCACGCCGTGGCAGCAGCTGGAAACTATCTCCCCAGCCGCTTCTCTCTACGAGGCCAGGAGGAGACTCACTGCCCGCGGGATCAGGCAGCTGCCCGTGGTGATCCGAGTGGAGACAAGGAGAGGGGAGGGGAGAGGGGAGGGGAGAGGGGGAGAGGGGCAAGCAGGAGAAGGGAATGAGGAGGGAGTGGATGGGCGTGGGGTGGAGGGAGGTGGGAGGGGAGTGGGGATGGATGAGGGGGGAGGGGGCGCGAGGCGGTTTGGGGATGGGGAGGGGAGGGAGGAGAGGGGGAGTGACTTGCTGCTGGTGGGGCTGCTGGATCGGGACGACATTGCACGCGCATGCAGGTATGGCTGCTCATATGTTGTTCCATGCACATAGAACTTCTGGGCGCATAGAACTTCTGGGCACTGGACTTTGAGGCACCTTCAAAAAAGCTATCTGCGGTTGATGCCTCCCACATGCCCCTTACCCCCCCATTGGCCTGCCTCTCCATTCTGCCCCCCTCTCACCCCCTTCCCTCTCCGCCTCCATCTCTCCCTCCCCTTGTACCCTCTCTCCCCCTCTCTCACCCCCTTCCCTCTCCCCCTCCATCTCTCCCTCCCCTTGTACCCTCTCTCCCCCTCTCTCACCCCCTTCCCTCTCCGCCTCCATCTCTCCCTCCCCTTGTACCCTCTCTCCCCCTCTCTTCTCTGTAGGGCTGAAGCAACCAAACGGCTGCTACAGCTGTAATATCTGGTCATACAGCTCAACCGCGGATTCGCTATTCGTTGCCACATATAGTAATATGATTTGTTACTTCTACTGTACATAGTTATTGTCAACATTCTTGCCACTACAATCAGAAAAACGGGGCCAATTTACTATCAGTGTTCTAGAATCAGAAGTGGTTCAATGGGTTAGTGAACAACCTACTCTTCAAAACTCTCCTTGAAAATTCGCTTATAGCCGTGCCCAGCACTGTCCATGCACATGTCATGCAACTGACCTCTCTCGATCGTCCTGCCACCATCCCCACACCTCACCCTACCACCTTTCTAGCAGCCATCTCTGGCCCCATCCCTCCCACTGCTCCTCCCGCTGGTCTTGCCGGGGCATGTGGGCTTGAGAGGGCCAGTGCGCCTTTTGGCACTCTCTGCTGCAATACGCCACCTTGCCACACCCAGAGCAGTTCTTGAACTTCACACCACAACCCTCCACCCTTTCGCACCCCGCAGCACCGCACGCACACCCCCCACAAGCAGCAGGGTCAGAGCCAAGGGTGACAACAGCACTCCTTGCACGGCCTTGCACGTCTGGAACAGCAGCACCACGGATGCTCATTGCAGCAGGGTTGGGAGGGAGAGACGGCAGGGGTGGCAACAGGGTTGGGAGAGGCGGCAGGACAAGAAGACATAGCAGCAGCAGGGGTGCAAAGGGCGGCAGCGGAGGCAGGGCGGTAGCACGGCTCCCCCAGCAGCATCTCTCGCAGACATGCCACCAGATTGACTCCCCCCGGCCTTGCCTTCAGATGAGCCGGCTCGTCCCCCTTTTTCCCCTTCCCCTTGCTAGAGCTACTGCTGCTGCTGCTACCACCCCTCGAAACACTGCTGCTGCTGCTGCTGCTGCTGCTGCTGCTGCTGCTGCTGCTGCTGCTGCTGCTGCTGCTGCTGCTGCTGCTGCTGCTGCTGCTGCTGCTGCTGCTGCTGCTGCTGCTGCTGCCGCTGCTGCTGCCGCTGCTGCTGCCGCTGCTGCTGCTGCTGCCACTGCTGTTGCTACCATTGGCAGACCCACGCTGCCCCGGCAACCCCTCACAGTACCTCGGCGAGGTAGCTCCATCAAGAAGCCACGTGATGTCACAGTCCTCATCCGTCCACTCCTGCTCCCTGCTACCTCTGCACTCCTCGCTCTCTCCCTTACCCTCCGCATTGAACCTCCACTCAGCCATCACTGCGGAATACCACATCCGAACCTCCTCCCACACCTCTCCACCGTTCTCCTGACCCTCCTCACCGTCCCAGTGGCCTTGCACCTCCACCCTTCCACCTTCTCGTCCTTCCTTCCCACCGCCCTCGCTCGCACCCGACTGCACTCCCTGCCCTGCTGCAACGCCACGCCCCATAAACTCACTCTTTTCCAGAAGAGGATGGGCGCACCAGATGGCCATGTGAACGAGGAAATACACGGGCACCTGCTCGGCTCGTCTCAGCAGCATGTGCTCGGCTCGTCTCAGCAGCATGTGCAGGTTCAAGGGCCTGCGCAGGCGCGCTGGAAACTCGAGGCAGTCAATGAGCTCGTCAAAGCCCAGGGAGGGCGGCGGGAAGAGGGAGATCACGCGGGAGAATAAGTGGCTGACGGGGCGGAAGGCAAAGTTAGCAATGAGAGAACGGTGCAAGCGCATAGCATGAAATCTGCGGCGCACGCCTCGCAGTGCGCGCATGCAGGAGGGTCCATCACGGACCCAGCTACCTCTACCAGAAAATCCACATCTGCCAGGCAGCGAACAATGGGAAGCTTCCTTCTGGGCGGCGGTAGCACTGTGACTCTCACATCGGCGATTGGAAATTCTTCAGCTATCGCACGCGCCTTGCTCTTCAAAGATTCCTCCCAAGCTCCTAGCTCTATTGCCTTGGAGTCTCTCCTCATTACACTCCTGCTGCTGCCCCCCCTCCTGCTTCAGCTATCCCACGTGCCATGCTCCATTCACCTTCCTCACTACCTCCTTGGCATTCTGCATCCAGTCCTTCTTCCTTTGGATGCCTGCCACCCCTTTCTGCTTCAGATGTGTGCTGAGGAGGATGCTGAGTCAGCTACTCAGCCGCTTGACCACGCTCCTCCACTATCCCAAGCCCAAAACACCTCTCCTTTCGGTTCACAGGAAACTTCACAGCAGCTTCGTCGCCCCCAGGCCATTCCCCCCACTCCAAAGGAACGTTCATTCCCTCCAAAGGCTTGGGAATGGCGCCGAACCTGACAAGTAGGCTCGGAAGGTCCCAAAGCAGGTGGCGCATGGGCCGGACCTTGCTCTGAGAGTCGTCCTTGGAGCACTGTCTCTCCGAGATGGAATCTGAGCCGTAGACTCGGACCCACTGCAAGACGCAACCGACCCGATACGTGAGTGCAGAAACCACAGCGTTCGTATTGACAAGCATTGGTTTAGCATTCAAATTAACGCATGCAGTAGCAGTAGCAGGCGGGGACCCCTCATACTTCTGCCCCTGCTCCTCCACCCGTCCCCCTTGTCTGCTTCAAGCGGTGCAACAGCCTTTTCCTGGCCACCAGAATTGCTGCGTTCTCTATCTGCACTTTACTCGCAGTGTTCCCATCACGGAAGTAAAGCTCTGCATCCTTCCAGTGCTCTGGTTGAGATAACACTGTGGTGACAGCAAGGGCAAAATCGGTCGCTTCTATGCCACTCACATGCATACCCATTGGGGCATTGATGCTCTTTACTACTGCTGGCACTAATACCACAGCTGCTGCTGCTGCTGCTGCTGCTACTGCCGCCGCCGCTCTCACTGCAGTGGCTGCACCGGAACTCCCTCCCTTCCCCACCTCCATGCTCCAGAATCCAAGCCATGCCATCCACATATTTCTCCCACACAGGTCCCTTTAGAGTATCCCTCCACTTCATGTCCTTCCTTCCCCTCCCACACTTGCTAGCAACCCTATCAATCTCTACCTTGTTCTTTTCCTCTACCTCTCCGTGTCTCCCATCGTCCTTCCCATGTGAAGCCACCCATCTGCCCTAACCCTTCCCCTCCCCATGCGCATTCTCAGCAGCCTTCTCCTCAGTGCCCCCCATTCCCTTTCCCTCCCCATGCACCTTCTCAGTAGCCTTACCCCCAGCTCCCCCCTTCCCCTCTTCATGCGCCTTCTTCAGCCCGCCTGACAGCAAATGCTGCACGAGGAACCCAAACCCTTTTTGCAGATCAGCACTCTCCTTCACCCCCAGCACCTGCACCAGCATGGAAGCGAAATTGTCGCTCTGCCTTTGCCTGGTCGCCCCCAGCTCAGCGACAATTGCTGGCCAGGCAGACGAGTAGGAAGCTAAGTGTGCTTTCCATAAAGTCACAAGCCGGGGGGACCTCGCTACAAGCACTAGGAACGTTGAGAAGCTGACAGCACGGCGGTAGGCAGCCCAGCAGCTGCTGCAGCGCCAGCAGCAGGACCATGCTGTAGAAGCAGAGAGCGCAGCAGGAGGATCAGCAGGAGCAGGAGAAGAGGAAGCAGCAGCATGAACAGCTGTAGTGGCACACAAAACAGCAGGCAGGCGGGATCTGATCTTCCCCAGGTCCATTAGCACACCCACACGAGGCTCAGTCATCCACTCGAGAAGCATGGCTTCCGCACAAAGGCGAGGCGCCCTCTGGCTTCCGCACACACTGCTCCTGAGGGTGAATTCCGTGTGCCTCTCGTAACGCCTGCACCGATGCTGCTTTAGCAGACTCAAAAGCGGCCTGGTTGTGCTGCTGCTGCTCAGGGGCTGCTGCAGGGATGGAACGAGGCTGCGGCTTGCGCAGGTGGCAACGCAAGTCTTCTTCATTGCAAGAGCTCGCTGTGCTCGCTGGCACACAGCACGGTCAAAGCAGCACGCACACAGATCCTCATCCCACCCGCCCATGACGTCCAAGTAATGAACCATGTCCGCATGAGAGAGCACCTGGCGCAGCTTTGGAATTTCTTCCACCCTTGCTTCGTCTGCTGCCCCTTCGTTGGTCTCATCAGGCTGACCCGGTTCACTCTGGCCTGTCTGGACTGCAGAACATCGTTCCCTCTGCAGCACCTTAAGAGTTCCGAAGTGCTCTTCCAATTTTTCAGCGTACTGTAACAAGCTTGTCTTTCCGCCAGAACCTGCTTCTTCCTCTTTCGCTCCCACTTGCTGTGCTTCCCCACCGGCTGCTGCAGTTATTTGTCCCAGTTGAACAATCTCGCTCTGGAGTGTCAGGCACAGCGTCTCCACACTCTTAAACTGCTCTTTCAACATCTGAACAGATTCTACCAAGCTTTCTACACCCACTACGACCTCCTCATCCTTTTCCTTTCTACTGCCAGCATCAGAGTCAAGGCACTTCAGCCCTGCTCTGCCCACACCTGGTGAAGCTTCTCTCCTCGGCTTGTGCCCTTCGCCTTCGTTGCTGCTCGGCTCACTAGGATCCAATTGGATTGTAAAAGCAGCAGCAGTTGCAGCAGCAGGATTAGTAGGAGGGAGAGAACAAGAAACTGCAGTTGCAGAAGCAAGAGTTAGAAGATTCCCAGATTGCTCGACTTTCTCCATGCCCTTTTTCCTTTGATTTTTCAAGGACGCCACGTTGATGGTTGTACCCGCGCTAAGCTTGGCTTGCTCAACGGTTGAGTCAGGAGAGAGGCACACTAGCTGCCCAACAGCCATGAAAAGAACCTCCTGTTTCCGATTCTCGGAATCTTGCTCCATAGATTTCACCCTATCCTGTCCTCCCGGCTGCTGACGTGTCGGGAATGGCAGGCAGCAGTTGGGCAGGTGGGACTGGAACAATCGGTTGAAAACCGAAAAGAGAAGCTCGTCGGGA
Organism: Closterium sp. Yama58-4; assembly: GCA_947470075.1. Taxonomy (NCBI): domain Eukaryota; kingdom Viridiplantae; phylum Streptophyta; class Zygnematophyceae; order Desmidiales; family Closteriaceae; genus Closterium; species Closterium sp. Yama58-4. The sequence continues at coordinate 908,334 of CANIUD010000163.1, forward strand.
GCAACAGTGAGAGAGACGGCCGCATACGCTGCAGTCGGCTTATTTCCGAAGTTATTGCTACTCAAACTCTCGTCGTGATCCGTGACGGATCCAGCGGTCCCGCCACTTCCATTCGTACGGCCGTAAGATCCACAGTTCGTCAAACCAGGTGGAGTTCTGAAAATAACCTCGAAATCCATGTCGGATGCTGCGAGATTCTAATCGAAGTTGTGTATGATCGGTTGAAGCCAACCACTGCCTTGAATTCAGATCCAGCGCTTTCACTGTAGACGGAAAGGCCCGTAGTAGTACTCTCCCGGTCGATGACTGAAGTCCAGCGAGACTCGTGATCCCCGGGTAAGCTGATTCTACGAAACAATCGGCATCTAATCACGAAAAAAACTTCCATCTGTTGGTCGCTTTCCGAACCAGGCGACGCTATAACGGGTTCCTATTGCTCGAGTCAAGCGAGGCTGAGCCTTATCCAAATGTGACTATCGTCTCAGAAGAGCATGAGACCATCCAATCAGATTCAGTCGTATGGGGGTGGATAAGTGCTCGGCGGTTCATTCTGATCGCATAACCAGCTGCTGCCATCCCAGAACCGTCTATGCGTCATCTGAACACGTTGGATCTTGCCATGGAACGAAAGAACCTGTCCAATCAGAAACGTGACTGGGAAAGCGCGATCAGACCGTCGTTTCCGGACAAGTCTCGGGAAGAATACCCGACGAGGCGCCTGCTGATGTAAGCTGTCGTCCTGAGACGACCTATATTGTAGTCGACGTAGCACTAGCTTCGATGTCGCCATGGCTGAAGCAGGATGCATAGAGCACTTGAGTTGGGATTGTGCGGACTAACAATTTTTGGAATGCTCATCTGCGTGCGTGTCCGAAACAACTCCCCATTCTAGGGCTCGGTGTTTTCGCCTTTGAAGACGTTCCATTCAGCGGTTAGGTATGGAACGTTTATAATCCATTCACTACAAAAAACTCTCATTCGGGGAATGCTGCTTCAAGCCACTGATAAATATAAACAGCATTCTATTGCCACGATACAGTGTGATGCTGCTTATATGCCACTGATAGATTATAAATGCACTCAATTCAATAACCTTATGTGCATCTAGTCTTTAATGCGCTCCCCGCACCCCCCTACCCCCAAATTTTTATTTCTCCTGGGTATTCCTAAGTTTCCGATCTACCTAGAGACATTACAGCCACAGGCGCCACCTGGCTCACAATGCCGCGAATCATCGGTCATGTGCGACAAAAAGGCTGAGAACAAATCTGCGTCACCCCTTGCACGAGCAAGGATTTGTCCACTTCCCTCTCTTCCACCCAAAATATTGCTGCCCCGCTCGTCCCTGCCACGCCTCCTTCCTTCCTGAATCTTTCCACTCACAGCTGACTGACTTCCCCACCACCACTGTTGCTGCTGCTGCTCCTGCTGCTGCTGCTCCTGCTGCTGGTGTACGCGTGGCCTGCCATGCTGCCGTGCTGTTTCGCAAAAAAGGGGCCTTCCAACTTGGTAAGCTAATCATGACCAATGGGGCCAACCTGGTTCTGCCCGTGCCCCAGACATCTCTTCTCCTGACTCCCCCACCCTCCACGGCATGCCACCACTGCTGCTGCATGTGTGGCCCTGCCATGCTGCCCCCCGTGTTTCGTATCTAAGACCTTCCAACTTGGTAAGCCAATCATGACCAATGCGGCCATTCCCCGTTCAGTCCGTGCCCCAGGCATCATCTTCCCTGACTCGCCCTCCCTCCACGCCATGCCACCAGGGCGAGGCGGCTGCTGGGAGCATCCGAGGGAAGGTAGGGGGGAGGAGGAAAGAGAACAGGGGGACAGATATGTGAGCCGCAGAGGAGGGCGAGAGGGGCATGGAGGGGAATATTGGGTGATGTAGGAGGGGTGTGCCATGGCTATCGTGAGATGATGGTTGAGCAAAGGGGATGGTGAAGGCGAGGTGGATGCGGGAAGAGGATGGGGTGATGTAGTAAGGCGCATAGCATCATGGGGTGAAGGGCATGGCAGGATGAGATGAATGGGGTGGCGAAGGATCTTCGGTTTGGAGATGAACATGTGGAATAAGGAAGGGAGGGCAGAGGGAGTAAAGCGAGATGCTAGGGAGGGAGCAGACAAGAGGACTTGAAAGGAAAGGAAAGGGAAGGAAAGGGATGTGGGGGGAAGATTGAAGACGATGAGAGCAGAGAAATGTGGTTAGGAATAAGGAATGTGAGGGGAAAGGGAGAGTGGGGAACGGAAAAAAAATTGATAGTAAACACAATGAAGTATTGCTCTCATTGAGAGTTGAACTCAAGACCTCCCGCTTACTAAACGGGTGCTCTAACCAACTGAGCTATGAGAGCTGCTTTTTCACCACTGATTACTCTCTCTTCCTCATTCACAGTAAGCAGGTTTGGAGGAGTGTGCAAGTCCCGGTAAGGATTAAGAGAAGCACCACAGCTGTAAAGTGGGCTGTTGATTCAATGAAAGTAGGGGGAGGAGGGAGGGAGTTGGGTGGGAGAGAAGGATGTAAATAGAAGAAACGGGAGGGAAAAACGGGTTGGCAGGAGGAGAGGGGTGTTGGGAGAGGGGACACGCAGATTCTGACCAGCGTCTTTCGAGACGTCTCAAAAGGAAGCATGTAGATTCTGACCAGCGTCTTTCGAGACGTCTCAAAAGGAAGCATGTAGATTCTGACCAGCGTCTTTCGAGACGTCTCAAAAGGAAGCATGTAGATTCTGACCAGCGTCTTTCGAGACGTCTCAAAAGGAAGCATGTAGATTCTGACCAGCGTCTTTCGAGACGTCTCAAAAGGAAGCATGTAGATTCTGACCAGCGTCTTTCGAGACGTCTCAAAAGGAAGCATGTAGATTCTGACCAGCGTCTTTCGAGACGTCTCAAAAGGAAGCATGTAGATTCTGACCAGCGTCTTTCGAGACGTCTCAAAAGGAAGCATGTAGATTCTGACCAGCGTCTTTCGAGACGTCTCAAAAGGAAGCATGTAGATTCTGACCAGCGTCTTTCGAGACGTCTCAAAAGGAAGCATGTAGATTCTGACCAGCATGCAGCCAGCTTCTGCCACCTCGCTCTTCTCTCACATGCCCACTTGCCTGCTGTCTCCACCCAATGGAAGAAGGGGGTCCATACCCACTCGCCACTGACTGCCTCTGTCCTTCACCGCTTCCACTGCCACTGCTGCTGCAGGCCATGGCTCTGCCCTGCTGGCCAGCCAAGTGTGTTAGAGGTCTATTGGCTGGCAGGCTTTTCACAAGTCCAAGGCAGGGTGCAGTTGGTGCTCAAATGGAAAGATCAGAGGGAAGGGAAGGAGGTCGGGGCGGGGCTTAATTTTTAGAAAGGAGAGCGTAGGTGGAAGACAGCCGATGATTGAATTGCAGGCCGGCAAACTAGCAGTGCAGAGATGAGAGGCAGCTCTGAAATGAGATACACGGGGAAACAGTGCCAAGGTACATTCTGCCTCGTCGGCAAAGTCATGCCAAACCACAATACTGTGCGCAGTAGGCGAAGGAACAAAACAGATACAAGCATTCCCAGTAGCAATGGATGGAAGAAGAGGGATTGGGTGAGAAAATGATTCAGAATCTTCCGTCCACTCGGCTTCTCTCACCTCTGCTTTGGCACATCGCCTGCCTGCCGTCGGCTGAAAAGCCCTCCACAATCTCATATCCATGGCTCCTGCTACCTCAAACCGCCCTCCTTCCCTCCCTCTGCCTGACCTAGGATGTTTGCCTGACCACGGGTATGTGCCTCCACCCACTCGCTGTTTTCTGAAGGTGTGCTTGAATTGAGCCTGCATGTGATAACGCTACGTGCACTTGAAAGACCCGCTTCCATCCATTCAACGTTGACTGGCCCCACCAAAACGGCTGCCGTGCCGCTGCTCGTACCCATGGCTCTGCCATGCCGCCTTGCTGCGTGCCGCAGCAATGAGCTGAGTTCTCATGGCTAGCTAGCTAAGAGAAGGTGCTGTCAGTGTGGGAAGGGTAAGGGAGTTGGGGAGAGTCGGGGAGAATGGGGTAGAGCTGGCTGTGGAGAGTGGAGGAGAGCTGGGGGGACAAGGAGAGAGGGCGAAGAAGGTGGTACTACTAGGAGCGTACTGCAAAGCGAGGAGGGGGACTGGAAGATACCATTTGGTAGAATAACATTGACATTAATTTCTCCATTAGCAAACTGGGCGTGGAACAGCTAACCCCCATTCACACGCCCACTCACACAAGGTCACATGCAGTACGTGGTCACATGCATGGCTTCTGAGGCGGTCACTCACTCCCTTGTCGCCTGTGAGCCCCCGGCTGCGTGAACGAGCCTACTCTCGTGGCTCCGCCGAATTTTGAGTCGACTCAAACGTCAGCTCGTGCGCGAACCTACTCTCACGGTTCCGCCATGCTGCTGCCAAGCAGCGCGTTGCAGCGATGAGATGGGCTCCTCACGACAAGTCCATGAACGGTGCTGCTGGTTTGGGAAGGGAAAGGGAGTTGGGGGAGAGCGCAGAAGAAAGAGGTGTAGCTCAGACGAGGAGGGGCGGGGATGGATCATGGACGGCAGGTGATGGTAATGCATGCGGGAAAGTAGCGCTAAGATTCATTCAGCAGAGAACGCGCCCTTACGAATTCAGAGTTGAGACGAACGGACACAGCAAGCAACCCAGATGCTTGTTGGGGGTAAGCATTCATCGCGGAAGTTCGCTTAGGGTTTCAGAATTCAGAGGCCCGAGCCCGCACTGGGAAGCGCGAGCCCGCACCGGGAAGCGCGAGCCCGCACCGGGAAGCGCGAGCCCGCACCGGGAAGCGCGAACCCGCACCGGGAAGCGCGAGCCCGCACCGGGAAGACGGCTGTGCAACCGCCGCATGACCGCGAAAACCCATCGTCCGTTACAAGGATGACAGCCCCTTTTTTTGTGACACGGCAGCGCCGGCGAGGGTGACTTGCAAGCCTTTCAGCGGTCATAACCTGATCTGGCGGTGTTTCCTGGCGAAAGCTCTCGACAGACGCACCGCAGACTCTACGGTACGCAATGCGCGCGAAGGACGAGCGTGGGGGAGGTGCGTGTGGGCTATCATCTCTGGAAAAGACGAGGAGATTCGGAATAAGCGCAACTGGTCTGTAGACGTCGGACCGCTGACGGATTTCACCCTTGAAGTGATCGTCATATTGTATGGACTGGATAAACCGAAACGCGACGTTACCCTTTTCTCGGGTCTCATGACTAAGGATGTCTGATCGTTTCCATATCTACTCTCATGATCGGCGATGAGGATGCGTCATTATCGTCCAACGAAGTAGAGGCCCTCGATATAAGCTGGGTCGTCACATCGTTTCGATAGAGTCACACGATCTTAGAGTTCGCGTCATTACCGTTAAACAACCGCTTGTTCTGTGCTGCAGCTCGGACGTGTTCATCCCAATTTAGGTTTTGGTTCATTCGCTGGTAACAAGGTGTTACAACACAAAGACCACGAGCAGAATTGTTCAAACCGCGCTCTTCAACAACCGTGTTTCTCTTGTATAAACAGACCCCTATTTTTAACAAGTCCCCCAATTCGTCTGTGAGATAGGCCCTCAGCACTTCCAAATCCACTTTCACGAATTCATCGCTCCGCTTCTGTCAGCGAGATAGAAATTTGAAAGCACTTCTGCAACAACTAATCGGATCGCGCGTGTTATGAACCGATATTCGAATCGAATTGAGTCCGCGTAGCTCACAGCGGGGTTTTCGATTCATTTCACTAAATGGTGAAGGGCGTCGTTGTATCGCGCCTCCGCGATGTCGCCACGACGGACATTTCAGCCGACAATAGACCTGATTACCACTGGTTGAAAGCGATGCGGTCATCGCGAGGTTAAAAAAGTGCGGCGCGGAGCGTGATGGCGAAGCCATCTCGTCGTGCCGTTCTTTTCTCGTGCGCCCTCAACTCCGTCGCTGCCTCTCGCAGCACTACAGATTCCAGCACTCGCCGCACCCGCCGCACCCGCCGCTCTCGCCGCACTCGCCGTGGGTGGACGCAAGGCACCGTCGCCACGTTGACAGAGGAAATCCAGGCTTTCTCTCTCCCGCCGCCCTTTGCGCCCTCCGCTGTCTGTGTCCAGAGCGGGCGTTTCTTTTGCGCATGACGATGGTGCCAACGCGGAGGTGAGAGGAGCCGATTGGGATATAAGGCACTGTCGCCACATTGACAGAGGATTTCCAGTCTTTCTCTCTTGCCGCCATTTGTGCCCTCCGGTGTATTTGTCAAGTACAGCGAATCTGTTGCGGACGATGTGCGGTGAAGCACCCTTTCCCATATGCCCTATCCCCTATGCCCTTTCCCCTATGCCCTTTCCCCTATGCCCTATCCCCTATGCCCTTTCCCCTATGCCCTATCCTCTATGCCCTTTCCCCTATGCCCTTTCCCCTATGCCCTTTCCCCTATGCCTTTTCCCCTATGCCCTTTCCCCTATGCCTTTTCCCCTATGCCATATCCCCAACACTCTATGCCCTATTCCTTATCCCAGTTTGCCCTACCCTCTATGAACTATCCTCTATGCAATGTCCCCTATGCCCTACCTAGTCACCCCATGTGGGTCCTCAGTCACCCCATGTGGGTCCTCAGTCACCCCATGTGGGTCCTCAGTCACCCCATATGATGCATAAATCCCCATCTCCTTCCCCCCCGCCTTCCCCCTCCCCCTCCCTGCCAGTGCAGCCCACCACATGGCAGCATGCGGCACAGCCCCCCACAGGCTGCTGCTTTCTCTTCTCCATTCATGTATGTCCATCCCCTCCCCTCCCTTTCCCCTCTTCCCTTCGCGTTCCCCTCTTCCCTTCGCGTCCCCCTCTTCCCCCCGCCTGCAGTGCAGCCCACCACATGGCCGCGTGCAGCACAGCTCGCCACAGGCTGCTGGCGCAGCTTCAGCCCTGCACGGTGGGGTGGGGTGGGGTGGGGTGGAGTGGAGTGGGGTGGCTCACGTGCGTGCCAGGGTTAGGGTTTGGGCCACCATGTGGCACTGTGTATCACTCTGGATGCGTCACGCGCAGCAGCAGCAGCAGCACTGCACGGTGGGGTGGCGTAGTGTGGCTGGCTGCTGTTGAAGAGGTTTTGAAAAGGTTCTCAACGCAGTGTGTGGCTGGCTGCTGTTGAAGAGGTTCTCAACGCAGTGTGTGGCTGGCTGCTGTTGAAGAGGTTCTCAACGCAGTGTGTGGCTGGCAAGGAGAATGCGTCGCTTTGCCGGGCGAATTTTTTTGAGGCACCTCAAAAGTAGCCTCCTCACCTCACACGCGGATCCTGCACACTCTCAAAGGAGCAGCACCTGAGGGTGACATTTTTTGAGGCACCTCAAAAGTACACTCAAAAGGATAAGCACCTGAGTGACTTCCTGCTACCCACGCTGCTCCCCTCATCTTCCTTCTCTCCCACTGTGTTGATTTTCCCTTTTCCTTTCTGATTCCCCTACGTTCTCCCTTCCTTTTCCTTTCCAAGCCCTTGCCTGCACACTGAGAGCAGCAACAGGAGTTGAACAGTGCGTGGCTGAGGTGAAGCAGTGGGAGGAGAGAGAGTGAGGATGGGGAGATGCGAGGGTGGGAGAGTGAGGGTGGGAGAGACAGTGAGGGCGGGAACGAGTGAGAGGGAGAGCAAGTGAGGGAGGGAGAGTGTGAGGGTGGTAGAGGGTGAGCGTGAGAGAGAGTGCGGCGGGGCGAGTGAGTGGGGGAGAGAGAAAGGGAAAAATCAAGGGGGAAGAATTCTGATGGGAGTGAGGGTGGTCTGGAAGACAAGCAGATAGCGAGAGGAAGGGGGTATTTGAGAATTCTCAAAAACCAACTCGTATGCAGAGGGCAGAAGCAGGGCATAGCATGTGCTGCATGCGTTGCTGCTGTGAGAGGTGTGCCTTGAAGCATGAACAGATGACTCTTGAGACGACTCAATGGTCACCTGGTTGTTGCGGTGGGGTGTGCCTCGGCTGTATGTGTGTGAGCGACAACAAGGTGACCTGAAGGGAGCGAGTGTGTGTGAGCAGGGGAGTGAAACGAACTGTTTCATGTGACAGAGTCTAGTCCTAATCTGATGAGAATGAACCAACCCCATGCGTGAATGAGCTGAGAGTAGATGCAGCGGGTGATTGCATGGTGGAGTGGAGGGTGGTGGCGTGGTGGAGGGTGGTGGCGTGGTCGAACAAAGGGGAAAGGAGAGAGAATGGGGGGCAGAGAGGTTAGATCCAGAGATGACGAAGAGGAAATGTGTAAAATAGGACATGCCTCATGCTGCTGCTGCTGCTGCTGCTGCTGCTGCTGCTGCTGCTGCTGCTGCTGCTGCTGCTTTTTCTGGTGCTGATGCGGGTACCATTGGTCATGCTGCTGGTGATGCTGCTGCTACTACTGCTCCTCCTGCTACTGGTGTTGTTGCTGCTGCTACTACTGCTGTTGGTGCTGCTAGTGGTGGTGGTAGTGTTGCTACTGGTGGTGCTGGCATTGTTGTTGCTGGTGTTGGTGGTACAGCAACGAAGAGTGGTGGGCCTATGAGGCCAGAAGAATGGAAACAAGGACTCGTCAACTCTCCACAGTTGGCCGCAGACAGGGACGGAGGTGTCTGAGTGATGCTGGCAAAGCAGCCATGGCTTAGCGTGAAGGTGTAGGGGGGTGGAGCAACGACTGCAGCAAGTGCTGCTGCTGATACTGGAGTTGCCGCTGCTGCTTCTGCCGTTGCAGTTGTCGTTTCTACTGATATCGCTGCCTCCTCTCTTCTTCCTGCCGTACCTTCTCCTGTTGAGAGCCGAAAAGGAAAACGTGCATCGCTATCCTCACCTATAGTGATCAGCTCCTCTCACTTACTCTCACTTAAGAGGCTTCTCTTAAATCCTCCTTATCGCCTCTCATATCATCCCAATCGCCTTTTCATCCTGCCAGTCGCCTCTTAAAGCCTCCCAATCGCTCCTCAAGAGTGCATCTTACACGTTTCTCAAGAGCACTCAGTCAGCTGGCTTCTAGGACTCCACGTGAGCATCAGAAGAGCACTTAACCTCCCAGCCCTTCTGCACTCCGCCTTACCCCCCAAGCCGTCCCCAAATAAGCCTGCTCCACATAATCCTCCCCCACATATGCTTTGCCCGGAAAAGCCTTTCTCAGACAAGCCTTCCCCAGCTTTGCCTCAGCCACTCGTGATCCGGAAAGCGGCTTCTCTAGCTGCTGATGTGGCAGATCCTGCCTGCCGCAGATTCAGTGGAGCGTTGATTCCAAACAGCGCTAGTACTAAGCGCCGGTCAACCATGGCGTTCCCCACCTTGGCCCTCGCGCTGTTCTGTCTTCTGCACACCGCACACGCTGCCAATATGCCCGCTGGCGGTTGCCACACTCGTTATGTGTGCCCCTACATAGACAACCTCGCCACCGCGACAATAACGACGTCCACGTACACCAACTACAAGTACATCGGCGATTTCCAGGGGCTCTTCAACGACCAGGGCGGCCAGTTCACGCCGCACCAGCGCGGTTCGGGCTCCGTGAATTTCGAGCGGTACACGGAGGTGGGGACCATTTTCGACGTGGTGAAGGGCGTGTACGGCGACACGCTGCAGGAGTGCTGCCGCGCGTGTGCGCGCTCTACGTACTGCTACGAATGGCACTGGTTCAAAAAGTGAGCACGGTGGAAGAGATTAGGATTAATATTTTCTGATGCCCACATCGTCTTTTTCTCTGCTTGCATTCCCCGCATCTCGCTCAGCAAAATCACATCATGTCACTGAGTAACTCATCTTTCTGCCTTTCTTTCCCTTGCTGTCTTTCTCTCCCTCTCCTTCCCCGCTTCTCTGCAGTTCGCGCCTGGCGGGTGAGAATGCCAAGGTGGCGGGCTTTATCGATCGCGTGCAATGCTACCTGCTCGAGAAGAACGGCGGCTCGGGCACGTCGGGGTCATTTAAGACGCCCATGGCGGGCGACGCGGCGACGCAGGCAGCGAACGCGGCCAATTACCCGCTGAGCTTCGTGGGCGGGCTGTGCAACGGCACCGCGCTCGTCGAAAACGACCCGCATCTCACGGGCGCGCACGGCACGCACTACGACTTCACCGGCCGCCTCGACCGCTCCTTCTGCCTCTTCTCCGACCGTCGATTCCACGTCAACATGCATCTCAACGGCTACCAGGGCGCGCCGCCCGCCGTTTCCGCGACGAAAACTGACAAGGAGTCGAGCACGGAGCTGCACACGTGGATCAAGGAGATCGGCGTCGTGTGGATGACGCCCGACGGCGCAAACCACACGCTGCGCATGGTGGCGCGCAAGGGCAAGCAGCAGGAGCGCGGCGACAACGGCTTCCTCTCGCTGCTCGAGATCGACGGCGCAACGACCATCCCTCCTAGCGTCGGCGAATCGATTACAACGAGCAGCGGGCTGGTGCTTACGAAGGTGGCGGAGGAGAAGGAGGGGCCGTTCGACGTGGATCAGTTCCAGGTTCGCGTGGTGGGGCTGGGGGAGCTGGACGTGCGCGTGCGCGTGGCGCATCCGCTACTGCAGACGCCGGCGGAGGCGGAGACGCACTTCAACGTGGAGCTCTCCGACGTCAAGATGACGTCAGCCGTGCACGGCGTGCTGGGGCAGACGTTCAGGAACACGCCCGAGCAGCTGCAGCGCACCGTCAAGTACTCGCACTTGGCGGCCCTGCTGCACCACCCCATAGATGTGGATAAGGCGGAGGGGCGGGGCTTCCTGGACGGGCAAGTGGAGGACTACATTTCCTCGTCCGTCGTCGCGCCTGACTGCAAATTCTCCGCCTACGCTGCAGCCTAAGAAACGGCGGCCCGGGCTGGCCCTGAAGCGGTTTCTACGGTGCTAAAATATGTGCGACAGGCAGCTAGTTGGATGTGGTTGGTAGGATGTTTTCTGATCACGGGTTTTGGCGGGAGGGCGAAATTGGGCCCTGCCGTGGTCCGCAATCCCCAGTCAATGAGCCTCTCAAGGCTAATAAGAGAGCCCGGACGAGTGTATTTATATTCAATATATACTAAAAATGAAATGCAAACTTGCTTAAACCCTAGTAACAATTTCCATCATCAGTCAGATTCTTGATCAATATCTTCCTAATAGTGTTTTTTAAATTATATTAAAATGTTAATCAGTAGAACACCCTAATATACTCCGTATTAGACTGCTTCAGAGTTTGTGTTTGTCTAGTCTGATTATACAGCGTAAGAAATAAGTCCATAATGTATCCCAGCTGCGAGACACGTCATCTTCTAAATTGCCACAGTGGGAAACTTGTGCACTGTGCACAATTTGCCGGCTGCACCACACCTTTGCTTCACCACCAATTACCCTCTAATCTGCAATGTGTTTCAACATGTGCCTCCACCCTTTCCCCACCAGCTCCACTCTGCACCTGTGTCTCCTACCCATGAGGACTCCTGCTCCCACGGCACAGTCTCCCACATCCCTCTCATAAGCCACAGAGGTGTTTACCTCTTTCCCCTTCCCCTCTCGGATGGGCAAGCAGAGAGAAAACGAGGTGCGTGCTGAGTGAGTGAGGGGTGGTGGTGGGCTGGGCTGTTTGATACTAATGAGTGACTGGTGGGTCACTGGTGAGGTAGGGCTGGGTGCTGCTGCTGGGATGCCAATCTTCTTGAAAGAAGAGCAGAGAGAAAAGGAGGTGGGTGGACGTGGGTTGCTGCCCATGGGACGATAGCATGTCACTGGGATTGCTGGTAAAAGGATGCTGTGATTGCTGGTAAAAGGATGCTGTGATTGCTGGTAAAAGGATGCTGTGATTGCTGGTAAAAGGATGCTGTGATTGCTGGTAAAAGGATGCTGTGATTGCTGGTCGCACGGAGGGTGGTCGCACGGAGGGTGGTGACACGGAGGGTGGTCGCACGGAGGGTGGTCGCACGGAGGGTGGTCGCACGGAGGGTGGTCGCACGGAGGGTGGTCGCACGGAGGGTGGTCGCACGGAGGGTGGTCGCACGGAGGGTGGTCGCACGGAGGGTGGTCGCACGGAGGGTGGTGACACGGAGGGCGGATGGCGAACAGAAATGAGAAGCGAGATTGGGCGGGGGAGCGCGAGGGGGAAAAGTCAGGTTCTGTGTGTGGGAAGGCGGGGGGGAGGGGGCTCGCCGGGGAGGTCGCCTTTGCCAGACATGCGCTCCCTCGTCTCTACTGTGCACCTTCTGACCTCAATGGGTGCATTATGCTCACAACTCACATGCTCACACCTCACATGCTCACAACTCACATGCTCACAACTCACATGCTCACAACTCACATGCTCACAACTCACATGCTCACAACTCACATGCTCACACCTCACATGCTCACACCTCACATGCTCACAACTCACATGGTCACAACTCACATGCTCACAACTCACATGCTCACAACTCACATGCTCACAACTCACATGCTCCCACCTCACATGCTCACAACTCACATGCTCACACCTCACATGCTCACAACTCACATGCTCACAACTCACATGCTCCATGCTCACATGCTCACAACTCACATGCTCACAACTCACATGCTCCCACCTCACATGCTCCCACCTCACATGCTCACAACTCACATGCTCACACCTCACATGCTCACAACTCACATGCTCACAACTCACATGCTCCATGCTCACATGCTCACAATGCCCCATCCCTGCCTGCTTGTGCCCCTGCCCCCATTCTCATCTTGCTCGTCTGCTGCTTGTGCCCCATCCTTCATTCCTGTCTGTCCACCCGCCTCCTTGCTTCAGATATACCCTGCTCGCCCCCGCAGCAGCCCCACTGGAGCACACAACTTCGCTGCACCTTCGCTGGCACCTTAGCTGTTGCTATGGTAGGTGCAGTGCAGTGCAGCACACAGTGCAGTAGGTGCAGTGCAGTAGGTGCAGTGCAGTAGGTGCACCTTAGCTGTTGCAGTCGCTGGTAGGTGCAGTGCAGTGCAGGAGGTTGCGTTGTAGCGGAGACACTCAAAAGAGTCCACGAATTTGCCCGGGAAAAGACGTGTTGCGAACTGGAGGGACACGGTGGCATGCCTTTGCCGTGTTTTGGGTTGACTCAAAAAGCCGTTGCCGTGGAAGGAGGCGGAGATGGGTGTGTAGCAGCGCGGCGCGGACACGCAGGGGAGTCCACCCCACCCCTCTGAGGAAAAGCAGGGAGGGCGAAGAAAAGACAAGGTAGGCATGGTGAGGGTGGGGATTGGACATGCAAGGTGCGCGTGTGCCAGCAGACTAGCAGGGGACACGGTGGGGGGAGTCTACCCGTATGAATGGCGAGAGGCGAGAGCAGGAGGAAGGCAGGAGCTTGGAAAACGAAGGGAGGGCGAAGAAAAGACACGGAGGGCATGGGGAGGGTGGGGATTTGAAATGAAAGGTGGGCGTGAATGCGGCAGCAGACTAGCAGTGACAAGGTGGGCGGAGTCAACTCGTATTGGTGTTATTGAGAATTCTCAAAAGTAACACCAATAGAGTGGGTGGGCATGGGAAGGGTGTTGACTAGAAACGCAAGGTGGGCGTGTGGCAGCAGGAAAACGGCGGGGGGAGTCAACCCGTAATGAATGGCGAGAGAGCTGGCTGGAGGACAGAGAGAGCTGCAAGGGCGACGGAGAGAAGCGGTAAGGAGAGAATTTGAGATTGAGGCACCTCAAACGCAAATGTGCATGCGGCGAGGCGAGGTCAACAGGGTCGAGTCAGAGGAGTGGGCGAGCTGCAAGGGCGAAGGGGGAAGGAGGTAAGACAGAGGGCTAGAGACGTGTGCAAGACTCACCCTAAGGTCAGCCCTATACCATCGGATGGAGAATGGGGATGGCCTATGCAGCGAGGCGAGGCGAGGCAAGGCGAGGCGAGGCGAGGTGAGGTCCAGGGTCGAGACAGAGGAGTGGGCGAGCTGCAAGAACGCCAGGGGGAGGAGGTAAGACAGAGGGCTAGAGACGTGCGCAAGACTCGCCCTAAGGTCTCAGTCCCAAGGTCTCAGCCCTATTCGATCAGATGGACAGTGGAGATAACTGAAGGAAACAGGGGAAGGGAGGTGTGACTCCCTCAGGGAGGTGTGCTCGCACATCTGCTCTGACTATGCCAGTGTGTCATGTTTTGTCACGGCAGGAGAGGATGTACGAGCAATCGATGACTTTTGAGTCGACTCAAAAGTCAACAGGGGAAGGGAGGTGTGACTATGCCAGTGTGTCATGTTTTGTCACGGCAGGAGAGGATGTACGAGCAATCGATGCCACTAATCAAGCACTAACGGATCATTCAATCAGGTGAGTGTGAGCTTGATCGTGTCCCCAATCAAGCCCTCTCGCCTCAATGCCCGTTGCTTTTGCCTCTCACCTATGCTCGCCTCTGCTCACCTCTGCTTACCTCCGCTCACCTCTGCTCACCTCTGCTCACCTCTGCTCACCGCTATACGCCGATCGGCTTCCATGCCTGTATCTCTTTCTGCTGCACGCCTCCCCACACCGCTCTCTCCCCTCTCCCTTCTTCGAGCCCTGCCATCCATATCCATCAAAACGTAGCCCTCTCGTTTCATGCCTTCCCCTACCTCCCCCTACCTCCCCCTACCTCCTCCGTCCCAGTCCCCTAGTACCATGTCTTTTGCGGCTCCTCGAAAGTCCCTCCCAGTGCCTAGTTCCATACTGCCTCTCCTCAGCACTGGCGGCGACAGCCTATTCTGCATCGCTAAGTCTCTCCTCCTGCCCCATCTCTATCCCATCTTCACGCCATCATTGTTCCCCTCCATCCTCCCCTCCTCACCCTCTCCCCGCCTTTATCGCCCATGCCTCACCCCGCCAACCATGTCGACCGCCACTTCCATTCAATCCGCTTCTCGCCAAACGCCATCTTTATTCCCCTCCATCCTCCCCTCCTCAACCCCCGGCCCCCCTCCCCTTATCGCCCATGTCTCACCACGCCGCCACGCATATCGACCGCCACTTCCATTCAATCCGCTTCTCGCCAACGGGGCCATCGCATTCCATCCTCCCCCCCCCCCCCCCCCCCCCCCCCCCCCCCCCCCCTCTCCCCTTCTCCCCCGTTTCCCACTTCTCCCCCCCCTTCCCCCATATCCGCTCCCCATTTTCATTTCTTTCCTTAATAAATGATCCCCCTCTGATCTATCACCTCACCTCGCGACCCACGCCCACCAATCCCCATCTCCCCTCCTTTTATTGCCTTGCCTCCACACCCATATCGCCCTCCACTTCCATTTTGAACCGCTCCTTGCCGAACAGCACCGCCATCGCTGATTGCACCTGCCGCGCTAAACGAACCACGTGTCGCACCCGCAAAATCTTGACACGTGGCGCGCGAGCAACCACTGCGTGTTGCGGCGAGCGGCAAAATGGAAGATCTTCCACGTGGTTCAAGATGATTCGCCTTGAATCCAAACTTCGTGCAATGTGAAACCCTAATTAGTTAAGGCGGCGAGTGAGTGGAGGAGAGCGAGGCAGGTCTCGCGAGAGACCCTCGATATAATGTCGCACGCGGTAGCCTGCCAACGTAGGCTGCTTCTGAATGTGGTCTCTAGTGAAGCAAACTGAATGAAGCGTTCCAGCGTCTCGTCACATCACCCAATGCTTTTCTCTCTACCGCCATGTAAGCACTGAGTTGAATCGGCCTGTGATGATATGGGTGATCGCGCTCCATAGTTCGGAAATCCTTGCTGAAATTCTCATGGTGAAGGCGACTGATGAAGGGAAGTGGCTGAGGACGCGTCACAAGTAAAACACCGATCCTGCACAAGATCGGTGTTTCGGATTCACGACGTCATAAAGTGCTGGTTACCTGTTTTCGTTATCCGTCGCCAATGTACAGTTGTCCCCTCTGAGTCGGGCTATCGATGTGCCCTTGTCACACATCGATCGTGCAATTTCGTCCACATCGGGCAATTTTGCCCCGTGATTTTCCGATCGTGTCACTTGGGACTTGCGGTGGGCCCGCGATTGCAAAAATTCAGTCGTGGCACACCTATGTGGCGATCGATTTGGCAGGTTCGGTGATATCCCCGATCCTTCCTCGGTTTCTCAAATGTGACGCGTCCTGATTGTGTAGTGGCTGTTGTGAGTTCCTGAACAGTAAGTTTGCACGAACAACATATGTGCGCAATAACTGCGTAACCGTATTCTCCAAACGTGAATGCGTTCGTAGTCACCGATCCGTGAATTCGTCAAGGCAGTTAGCCAAAAAATTCCCTCCCACCCCAACCTCTCTCCTCCCCTCCATATTCCCTTGCTTGAATAAATTTCCTCACCGATTTTTCCCATTCACTAAGGGCGTGTGTGATTTCAGGGTTTTGGTCAAAGTTCGAACATAAACCGCTTTGCACCGTGGCGACAATCTCTCAATTGTATTTCACCGTGTATAACCTTTCTAGAAGTTCGAACTTTCGGAAGTTCGAAAAAAAAATCACACTCGCCCTAATTGCATTTTTCCTACAGCTACCACTGAGCAAGGTTGGTGTGGCTTGTCGCCAAGCATTTACTGGGGAGGTCCTCCGATCACACAACTGCTCGATCAGTTGGATATTCCCTTTAGTTTGCACTTATGGCTGTGTTTAGGGCTCCCAGGGAGGGACTCGCGGTTTGATGCTCTTGCAGCTCGGTACTTTCTAGGTACTCACGAGAGAAAAGGCGCGGCGATTGTTGATCTGCTCCTTCCAATGATGTCCCATGGACATAGATACCCTCGTTAGGGCTAGTAGGCTGGTATCGCAGGGCGCGTACCACCTAGGATGCACTTCTTACTGTTCGAGGTTAGCGATACGTGAGACCCGATCTGTAGCATTTTACTATTTACTACAATTCGAGTCTAGCGATACGTGAGACCGCATTTGTAGCTGAGGCTGCTTGCAGAACCGACGTCCTTGGGAAGGCTTCATTCAGCAGTCACCCGTTCAAAACGACAAATCGCCATGGTTTTTAGAATCCGCTTCTGGGTCCCAAAAAAACTGTTTCAACACGCCTCAGGCGAGCCTGGAAACGACGCCGGCAGTTACTTCGACGACCGTTTTGATAAAATTCCACGTGTCTTCTCATCCTGGGTCCACGTGGAGGTTTTCACCACTGTCTATCCAAACCAGTTGCTCGGATCGGTCTTCAGCAATCTCGTGCAAGATCATCTTCCCACCTGCTGCCTGTCATCCGCTCCACGTCAGCAGCAGGGAGCACGCGACGGGGTGAACGCAGAGGCGAGGGTTTCGGATCGGAAGCAGCTGGTTCGGTTTAAAATCCCTGGTGATTGGCTGTACCTCTCTCCGGACCGCACTGTGGAGCAAGCGAAGCTGAAACCCGGGTCCACCATCAGAGTGCTTCCTCATCCCGGCTCTTTTCCTCTTGCGCCATTGATTCTCGTATTCGTCTTGCGCCATTTTTCTCGTCTTCCTACCCGCTGCACTTCTTGCCACTTTTGCTGCTTATAGACTTTGTGCGGCACCGGGTAGGAGGTGAGCAGGACTACAGCAAGTGGGACAACATTGAACGCAGCAGCGACGACAAGATGAAGGCACCAAAAGCGAAGCGAGACAGAACAAGGAGTGGTGGAGGAAGAGGAAAAGTTTAAATTTATGCCGGAACATGTGCAGCTGCTGCTGCTGCTGGTGGTGGCTTTGAGGGAAGTCAGCGCACTTCAGAAGAGATTGAAAAGAAGGGAGGGGAGGCTATGATAAGGTTGAAGTCTCAGGTGGTGGTTGGAGCAGACAAAATAGGACTCAAGGGGCGGGGGGGGGTTAGGGAGAGAGGAAGCTCAGGAGACGAAAGCAAGGCATGCAAGTGCACTTGCTTCGGTTTCAAAAGGCGCTGGTCCTGCTGCTAGCGAGGGGCGTGTATGCGGTGGTGGAGGGTGTGGAACGGTGGAGGGTGGTGGTGTGAAGCTGAGGAGCTGTGGTGGGTGTGGCCAGGTGGCGTATTGCAGCAGAGATTGCCAAAAGGCGCACTGGCCCTCCCACAAGCCTACATGCCCCGGCAGGACCAGCGGGAAAGGAGGTGGCAGCAGCAGCAGTGGCAAGGTGGGTGGCAGGCAAGCCGAGTAGTGGGGGTGTTGGGTAAGGATGTTATTCATTGGAGGCATCACATACAAGGCTGTGTATAATGAGGGTGTGCGAAGTTTCCTTTGCAGATTGTTGGGATGTTTGCTTCTCTGCTTGCTGCTCTGCTTGCTGCTCTGCTCTGCTTTCTTCTCTGCTCTGCTTTTCTTGCACTTTCTTTTCCTGGATTTCTCCTCTTGGCATGCTCCTTTTGCACCCGTCCCCTCCACCTCTGTGCAGGCCTAAGTTCGACTGACAGGATAAGCATGTCATGGTATGCAGAACCTTTGCTCAGACCTTGTCCAATCGGCTTGGAAAAATCACAAATGGGGACTTGTTTTCAGAATGGAAGAAGACAAGGAAGAAGAACAACATTGGCACATCATGGGCATGGGTCGGAGGTAGGTACGAGCATTGGCCAGGCCAGGAGAGTGACCTGAGAGTGACCTGAGAGTGACCTGAGAATGACCTGAAACCGACCTGAGACTGACTTGATCTTGACCTGAAACTGACCTTAGTTTGACCTGCGAATGCCCTGAGAGTGACCTGAGACTGATTTGAGAGGGACCTGAGACTAACCTGAGACCTACCTGAGAGTGACCTGAGAGTGACCTGAGAGTCACATGAGAGTGACCTGAGTGTTGCATGAAAGCAAGCAGCTTGGGGCACCCAGCAGCCTGGACCACACCCACCACCCCCGCACTCCCTCACCCAACCGTCAACCAGCAGCACTGACCCACTACTCTACGCCCCGCCCTGCTTCTCCCGCTGCTCGTCTTTCTCGAAAAACACGGCCGCAGGACACCCCGCAGCCTTGCCCCGCTTCACCAGCATCCAGCCCCCGTGAGAACGGCCCACTGATAGCAGCCTCCCACGTCCACCCACCTCCTTCTCTGTCTGATCTTTTTCCAAGAATAACACGGCCACATGACACCCCGCAGCCTTGCCCACCTTCACCAGCATCCAGCAACCCCAGTGAGAACGGCCCCACTGGTATCGTCCCATAAGCAACAGCGCCCCAGCGCCCCACATTCACACACAATCTTCGTGCTCTGATCTTCTTTCAAGAAGAGCAAGGTGATGGTGCACCCAGCACAGCAGTAGCACCCCGCCTCACTCACATGTGAACCACCAGTAAGTCATACCATAATAAGTATCTTATACCATAATAAGTATCTTATACCATAATAAGTATCTTATACCATGATAAGTATCAAATAGCCCAGCCAACCACCCCCCAGCCCAGTCCACTACCACTCACTCGCTCAGCACGCATTTCCTCACTCTGCTTGCCACTGGGCACGAGGCGGCCCCGATCAACTCTGCCTCCGCAGGCTCTGCCTGGGTGGAAGGTAGGTTTAGGAGAAGCGGCTGCGAAGCTGGTGGAAGGGGAGAGAGGGGAACAGGAGCTCTATGGCTTATGAGGGATGTTTGAGAGAGCGCCGTGAGGGCAGGACAAATCCTCATGGGTAGGTGACAAGTGCGGAGTGGAGGCGGTAGAGGGAGGGTGGAGGCACGTTTGAAAAGCAATGAAGACGGTATTGGGTGGTGAAGAGAAGGTGGGGTGTGGCCTGGCAAGGTGTGCACAGTGCACAGTGACCAACGCTATCTAATCAGTCTTTGGGGAACATTAAAATCTACAATGTATCGCCATCTGTTAGTTAACATTATTCACGAGAATTTTATTTTAGATGTGTTGATGTAGGAAGGTATTGATGTAGGAAGGTATTTGGAATCAAGTATGCATTGCATGTAAAATATATCAAATTAGAAATACACCGGCCCGAATTCCCCTTATTTGCCTCGAAGGGCTGGAGTTGAATGAGGATACGGACTAAAGCGGGGGCCAATTTCGGTTTCCCTCCCAAAACCTGTGATCTGAAAACATCCAACCAGCCAACATCGCACATATTACGATGAGCCCCCTCTGTCCCACGATTTGAGCACCTTAGGAGGCGCTTTTAGGGCCAGCCGGGGCAGTTGTCTCCTTAGACTGCGGCGTAGGCGGAGAATTTGCAGTCGGGCGCGACAACGGACGAGGAAATGTAGTCCTCCACTTGCCCGTCCAGGAAGCCCCGCCCCTCCGCCTTATCCACGTCTATGGGGTGGTGCAGCAGCGCCGCCAAGTGCGAGTACTTGACGGCGCGCTGCAGCTGCTCGGGCGTGTTCCTGAACGTCTGCCCCAGCACGCCGTGCACGGCTGACGTCATCTTGACGTCGGAGAGCTCCACGTTGAAGTGCGTCTCCGCCTCTGCCGGTGTCTGCAGCAGCGGATGCGCCACGCGCACGCGCACGTCGAGCTCCCCCAGCCCCACCACGCGCACCTGAAACTGATCCACGTCGAACGGCCCCTCGTTCTCCTCCGCCACCTTTGTAAGCACCAGCCCGCTGTTCGTCGTAATCGATTCGCCGACGCTGGGAGGGGTCGCCGTGGCGCCGTCGATCTCGAGGAGCGAGAGGAAGCCGTTGTCGCCGCGCTCCTGCTGCTTGCCCTTGCGCGCAACCATGCGCAGCGTGTGGTTCGCGCCGTCGGGCGTCATCCACACGACGCCGATCTCCTTGATCCACGTGTGCAGCTCCGTGCTCGACTCCTTGTCCGTTTTCGTCGCGGAAACGGCGGGCGGCGCGCCCTGGTAGCCGTTGAGATGCATGTTGACGTGGAATCGACGGTCGGAGAAGAGGCAGAAGGAGCGGTCGAGGCGGCCGGTGAAGTCGTAATGCGTGCCGTGCGCGCCCGTGAGATGCGGGTCGTTTTCGACGAGCGCCGTGCCGTTGCACAGCCCGCCCACGAAGCTCAGCGGGTAGTTGGCCGCGTTCGCCGCCTGCGTCGCCGCGTCGCCCGCCATGGGCGTCTTAAATGACCCCGACGTGCCCGAGCCGCCGTTCTTCTCGAGCAGGTAGCATTGCACGCGATCGATAAAGCCCGCCACCTTGGCATTCTCACCCGCCAGGCGCGAACTGCAGAGAAGCGGGGAAGGAGAGGGAGAGAAAGACAGCAAGGGAGAGAAAGGGAGAAAGATGAGTTACTCAGTGACATGATGTGATTTTGCTGAGCGAGATGCGGGGAATGCAAGCAGAGAAAAAGGCAATTAAGTGGTCATCAGAAAATATTAATCCTAATCTCTTCCACCGTGCTCACTTTTTGAGCCAGTGCCATTCGTAGCAGTACGTAGAGCGCGCACACGCGCGGCAGCACTCCTGCAGCGTGTCGCCGTACACGCCCTTCACCACGTCGAAAATGGTCCCCACCTCCGTGTACCGCTCGAAATTCACGGGGCCCGAACTGCGCTGGTGCGGCGTGAACTGGCCGCCCTGGTCGTTGAAGAGCCCCTGGAAATCGCCGATGTACTTGTAGTTGGTGTATGTGGACGCCGTGATTGTCGCGGTGGCGAGGTTGTCTATGTAGGGGCACACATAACGAGTGTGGCAACCGCCAGCGGGCATATTGGCAGCGTGTGCGGTGTGCAGAAGACAGAACAGCGCGAGGGCCAAGGTGGGGAACGCCATGGTTGACCGGCGCTTAGTACTAGCGCTGTTTGGAATCAACGCTTGTTGCAATGTTGGACAGTAGCTAGAAGAAGCAAGAACTTGTGAGTGAAGCTGTCAGTGTTGCTCGCTAGGTGTGGACTGAATGTTGCCCGCGGGCATGTTCGCAGCGTGTGCCACGTGCAGGAGACAGAGTAGTGCGAGGGCCAAGGAGGGGCTGGTGGGAAACGCCATGGTTGTCCTGTGCTTACTAATAGCGCTGTTTGGAATCAACGCTTGTTTGCGATGTTGGGTAGTAGCTGGAAGTAGTAACAACTTGTGAGTGAAGCTGTCAGTGTTGCTCGCTGGGTGTGGACCGAAAGTTGTTTGACTTGTCTTCTTGAACGCAATATGTAAGTGGTGGTATTTTGCCTCTGGCACAGAGTTCGATTTCTGTGCTGCGAATAGGACTGGCCGTAGTGTACCGAGTTGTACCAGGGTACAAAGTTTGGAAACGCACGTAACCTACGTATGAACGGGCCGAAAGCAGAGCGAGTCGCGCGGACGGGCTGGACGACAGGGTGAATGTGATTCACGCAGGCCACCATACGCGAAGCGCCCTCAATGTCCCTCATGGCCCCACTCCCTCCATCGACAGCCCGGACGGGTGGTGTCCGCCAGATCGTACAGCTGTTTGTTGTGAGGTGTTGATACAGAACCCATTCGTGGGGGCTGACTAAATCGAAGATGAATGTGCAACTCATACAGTGTTGGCAGAAAAAAATAAAAAAATACGCACGTACTTACCAGAAACTACGTAGGTTCTATAATATGTATGGTATAAGCTTTCATATGAATCTGTATCCCATGAAGTGTGATAGGTGCACGGAGGGTGGACGACACTGCGCTGGAGCTGACGCTGTCCTGACCCCTGCCCCAAAACCTGCTGCTGCGGGGGCTGCTGTGATGGGAGGGGCTGCTGCAGTTGAGAGCGTCCCTGTGCCGGGTCCTAGTTCTGGGGGTGCTGGAGTAAGAGCTGAGTCCGTGGCTGCAGGAGACTCTAGTCTTCCGGGAGCTGGTGTTGGTCGAGCTGACCCTGAGGGTACTACGAGTGGGGGTGCGGGTGTGCCCTCTGCGGGCCCTGGTGAGTCTGGCCGTGTTGTTGCTGGTGGTACTGGCTCTGGGGGTGACGTGTCTGGTGCTTTGGAGAGCGGTCCTGGGGCTACCGCTGCCCCGGACACTACTCCTCCTCCCCACCCCTACCCGACTCGGCTCCAGGCTCGTGTTCGCCGTGCCCGTGAGGAGCAGCTGGAGTTGGAGAGAGAGGAGAGAGAGTTGGAGCTGCTACAGCAGCAGCAGGAGCAGCAGCAGCAGCAGGAGCAGCAGCAGCCGCAGCTGGAGGAGCAGCAGCAGCAGGTGCAACGGTCGCAGCCGCAGCAGGAGCAGCAGCAGCCGCCACCTCCTCCTCCTGTCTCTGGTCTTCGGACCCTCGGTCTCCCCTCTCGCTCTCCTTCCTCCTCCCCCTCTCCTCCTGTCTACGGTCCCACGTTTCCTCCTCCTGACTCCTCCCCCGCTGTTTTCCCTCGTTCTCAGCCTCCGTTGTCCCCTCCTCCTTCTCAGACTTGGGCCTCTCGTCGCTCTCCTCGTGCTCGTCCCTCGTCTCCTGTTCTCGTTACTGACCTTCGTACTGCCCTCTTTCGTTCTAGTCCGCCTCGTTCGTCCCCGTCTCTCCTTCCTTCTCCTCCTAAATCGGCCCTTACTGCTTCCCTCTCCACTCCTGCCACTGACTACTACCGTGTCCTGTTCTCTCTCGTGTTCTCGCCTCTCTTGTTACCGACCCTCGTGCCTCTGTGTCCTCTGTCTCCGCTCTTACTGCCGCAGTCACTGAGTTTGCCTCTACTCGCCGCCTTGACTACGCCACCAGTCTTGTGGCTGCTCCAACTACTAGTCCTCTGGCTGTCGGGGGTGAGTCTGCCCTTGGCTGTGATGCCCTAGAGGACAGGTAGTTTGAGCTAGAGTTCCTGGCCGCCGCTTCCCCTCATCTCTGTGCCATGCTGCTCGCCCCTGAGGGAGACCCCGACGCCCTTGACATACCGACTCCTCGCACTTATGCTGAGGCAGTGTCAGGGCCTTGGGCCTCTTAGTGGAGAGCTGCCATGGACGCAGAGATGGCCTCCTACACACCCACAAGCACCTACGTCGACGAGGTTCCCCCCCCCTGGGGCGAACGTAGTCGATGGCATGTGGATTTTCAAGGTGAAGCGGCCACCGGGATCTCCTCCGGTCTTCAAGGCGCGCTACGTGGCTAGAGGTTTCAGTCAGCGCGAGGGAGTCGACTTCTTTCAGACCTTCGCGCCTACCCTGAAGATGACCACTCTTCGGGTACTACTGCACGTAGTAGCACAGAGAGACTACGAGCTACACTCTCTCGACTTCTCCACTGCCTTCCTTCAGGGTAGCCTACACGAGGAGGTCTGGTTGCGTCGTCCCTCTGCCTTCACTAGCACTTTCCCTCCTGGGACCCAGTGGAGGCTAAGGCGACCAGTCTACGGTCTCCGTCAGGCTCCTCGTGAGTGGCACGACACCCTTCGTTCTACTCTGTCTGACCTCGGTTTCCAACCGTCTTCTGCCGACCCGTCGCTGTTCGTTCGTCGTGGCTCCACACCGTTCTTTGTACTGGTCTACGTCGACGGCTGGTTTTCGCCACTGCTGACAGGGTTGCTTTGGCTGACGTGAAGCGCGAACTGCAGAAGAGACACACGTGCACTGACCTTGGTGAGCTGCGCCACTACCTTGGCCTGCAGATCACCAGGGACAGAGCAGCTCGCACCATTACACTCTCACAGTCACACATGGTGCAGCAGGTCCTTCAGTGGTTCGAGCTTCAGCACTCCACAGTACAGCGCACACCTCTTGCTGTTGACCACAGACTCACTGGTCCCTTTCCTGACGAGCCGTTTGAGCCTAGTGGTCCCTACGCAGAGCTTGTGGGCTGCCTCATGAACCGATGATTTGTACTCGCCCGGACCTTGCCTACCCTCTCAGCATCCTTGCTCGCTTTGTTGCGCCAGGGAGACACCGTCCTGTTCACTGGACCGCTGCTGTGAGGGTGGCGAAGTACCTCGCGACGACATCAGGCTTGGGGTTGGTACTTAGAGGGACACAGCCGGTCGTCCTTACTGGTCACTGTGACTCTTCTTACGCTGACGACGTAGAGACCCACAGGTCTACTCAGGGTTACTGTTTCAGCCTGGGCTCTGGAGCTGTTTTGTGGAGGTCCACGCGCTCCTCCTCGGTCTCGATGAGGCTGGAATCTACGCTGGAGCCATGGCGGCACAGGAGCTGCGTTGGTTGACTTTCTTGCTCACTGACCTTGGTGAGCGGCCGAGCTCTGCACCGACCTTGTTCACTGACAACAAGGCGGCGATTCTTCTCTGTCGTGAGCCTCGACTGGAGAGCAGAGTGAAGCACATCAACGTCAGGTACTTTCTTCTGCGAGAGTTGCAGAGGCGTGGACATGCTCGCTTGGAATTTGTGGAGTCCGAGGCCAACACTGCCGACATCTTCACCAAGGCGCTTCCGCCTTGTGACCACCACAGGTGTTGTGTGCAGTTAGGTCTTGTAGACTCTGGTTCTCGTCGTGCATAGTTGTTGCTTGTTGTCTTGTACTCATTACTTATATACCTCTGAACTCTTTGACTGGCCTTGTGGCCCTTTGCTTGCGCTCAGAATGTGTGGTGACGTTGTGATCCACCCTGAGCTTGTGACCATACTCTTTTGTCTTTGCTAGATCCTCCTCACTTAGGCTATGGGGGTGTGTCAAATGTTGTAGCCTGTAGTGAGGCTTGTCTTAGGGGGTACAAATGTTAGGGTTTGCTATATGTACCCCAACCCACATCAATGAACCATCATTCAATTTCTAACACCCACCTCCATGTACCGCTCAAAATTCACAGGGCTCGACCCGCGCTGGTGCGGCGTGAACTGCTCGCCCTGGTCGTTGAAAAGCCCCTGGAAATCGCCGATGTACTTGTAGTTGGTGTACGTGGACGCCGTTATGGTTGCGGTGGAGAGGTTGTCTATGTAGGGGCACACATAATGAGTGTGGCAACCACCCGCGGGCATGTTCGCAGCGTGTGCCACGTGCAGGAGGCAGAACAGCGCGAGGGCCAAGGAAAGGCTGGTGGGAGATGCCATGGTTGACCGGCGGCTGCGCTTACTAATGGTTGCTTTTGGCTGCTTCGAAACAGCGCTTGTTGCGATGTTGGACACTAGCTTGAAAGAAGCTTGCGAGGCAGGACAAGGTAGTGCACCACACATATAAACTATTTCCAAGACAAACATTCCCAATGTCCAGCCTACCATAATACCAAGCATGGGTGTAGATCCTTGCTCTAAGACAGTTTCTCCTATCCAAGAGTGCACTGAGCCTACTCCCATCCCCACCACCATTTACCTCTTGACTCGACCACTCCAAACTTGTCTCTTCTTCCTGTCAAACTCTAAACCAATCACTTCCTCCCTCTTCCCCTCTTTTTCCAGGCCTTTCCGATCCTCCTGCTCCTCCTGAATCCTGATCGAGGTACCTTAGCACTGGCTTGTCGACTGCACCACGAGTTTTGAGGCGCCTCAAAAGTTATTTTACAGCCCTTTCAGATCCTCCTGCTCCTCCTGAATCCTGATCGAGGTACCCCAGCACTGGCTTGTCGACTGCACCACGAGTTTTGAGACGCCTCAAAAGTCATTTTACAGCCCTTTCAGATCCTCCTGGTTCTCCTGAATCCTGATCGAGGTACCCCAGCACTGGCTTGTCGACTGCACCACGAGTTTTGAGGCGCCTCAAAAGTCATTTTACAGCCCTTTCAGATCCTCCTGCTCCTCCTGAATCCTGATCCAATTACCCCATAACTGGCTTGTCGATTGCTCCACGAGCTTCCAGGTGAAAATAAAAGATCGAGAAACCACTGAAGTAGCAGCTGCAGCAGAGCCTTGGTCAGCAACAGCAGGAAAGACAGGCAAAGGGGCAACACACGCGGCAACAGGTGTATCAGCAGGTGGATGTGTCGTTTCTTTCTTCCCTGCTATATCATCCCCTGCTAAAGTACCCTCTTGCTACAGTATCCCTTTCTATAGTATCCCTCGCGAGTCGCTACAGTATCCCCTACTACAACAGCTTCTGCTATAGTCACCCCAACCACAGCATCCATTGGGCTGCAGCTGTCAAACTGAAATGCTCCTTCCTCCACCTCCTATGCACCGCACTCCATATAAGCACCAATGGGACAAGCATCAACACCACCAGCATCAGCAGCATCAGCATCGGCAGTGGCGGCAGCAACAGCCGCATAACTGGCATTTGTCTTTGGCTCTATTATTACCCTGATTGCCCTACCCCCACCAGTATCATGCTTGTTCTGAGACGTCTCAAGGCTTATGTAAAAACAACTCAAAAAGGCCCCAACATTATCGTGTGCCCCATACTCCCTGCTTCCCTCCGTGGCTTTCCCCACCACCTCCCCTTTTTTAATCGATTCGGCCCCATTCTTACCACAACCTTTCAATTCCTCTACCCACCCGTTCCTAATGGTTTCCTTCTCCCCTTCATCTCTCCCTCCTCTGCTCGAATCAATCTCCGCTTCCTCCACTGACATAACCACATTCTTGTGCATTCACCTGCCTTATATTCCCTCCTCCCAC
This sequence comes from Closterium sp. Yama58-4, assembly GCA_947470075.1. Lineage (NCBI taxonomy): Eukaryota > Viridiplantae > Streptophyta > Zygnematophyceae > Desmidiales > Closteriaceae > Closterium > Closterium sp. Yama58-4. The sequence continues at coordinate 935,462 of CANIUD010000163.1, forward strand.
TCCTCTTGATCCCTTCTTCTTCCTCATCCCTCCCATGCCTCTTGAGCTCCTCCTCTCTCTAATCCCTCCCATCCCCCATACAGCAATTCACATTCTCCTCTCTCATCCCTCCCATCCCCCATACGGCCATTCCCTTCCTCCTCTCTATCAGGCCTAACCCACTCCTCTTCTCCCTCCACACTCCTCCCCTTCTCCACGCACCCCGCTCTTTCCTCCTCTTTCTCCCTCCCATCTCCTTGCTCTGCACCTGATGGTACCCCTCCACTCCTCATGCCTCCGCTCACACCTCCCGTCATCATGCCTCCGCTCACCCCTCCACTCCTCATGCCTCCGCTCACGCCTCCCCTCACAATGAATCTCCATTTCCGTCACCCCCCTTCCACTCGCCCTTTTCTCAACTGAAAGCTCTGCTGCTGCTGCCACTCCTACTGCTGTCACTCCCGCCATTGTCACATCTGTTGTGTGCTAGTAATGGACCAACCTCATATTGAATCCCTTCTCTGCTCACTCATGCCACTCTTGCTGCTCCTGCTACAGTCACAGCAGCACCTCTTGCTTCTGTTTTTTGAGAATTCTCAAAAAAACATACTCGCTCCTGCCGCTCCTTCCACTACTGCCCCTACTGCCGCTCCTGCCACTCCTGCCGAATGCTGCTCCTACAGTGGCATATGCCCCTGCTGCAGCCACAGCAGCACCTCTTGCTTCTTCCTCCTCCCCTGCAATCTCTGCTACTGCCGCTCCTTCCCTTGCTCCTGATTCTAGGTATATGGCTGATCCTACACCAGCTTGTTTCTGCGGCTCCTCCTGCTGGTGCCTCAGCTGCCATATCAGCAGGTGCAGGAGCTCCCACGTCAGCAGGAGCTTCTACGTCAGCAGGAGCTCTCACGTCAGCAGGAGCTCCCACGTCAGCAGGAGCTGACGTGGCATCTCTGTCAGGATCACGGGCGGCTGAGGCAAAGCTGGAGAAGGCTTAGCTTTGGAAGAATCATCTGGAGCTCACATCCTGCATTGCTGAAAGGTACTGCAATGCCTCACCTCAGGCTAGTTGTATCCTGCCAGACACCACAGCTTCAATGCGTGCTACCATGTAATGCGTAGCTGAATAATGGTTCACAACATCTCTCACCTGAGATCCTGCAATACTGAGAGGAAATGTGCGTCTCCCCTCAGGTTCTTCTGTGCCTCACCTCAAGTCAGTTGTATCCTGGCCGGCCACCAACAGCTTCAATGTGTGCTGCCACTTTCCTCTCTATGTGCACTTTGGTAAGAGGGAGAGAGGGGAGAGGGGGGGGGAGGGGAAAGGGGGAGAGGGGGAGGGAGGGGAGGAGGGCGAGAGGGGCAGCGGGGAGAAGGGTAGAGAGGGAGAGGAGAGGGGGAGAGGGGGAGAGGGGGAGAGGGGGAGAGGGGGAGAGGGGGAGAGGGGGAGAGGGGGAGAGGGGGAGAGGGGGAAGAGGGGGAGAGGGGGAGAAGGGGAGGGTGAGAGGGGAGGAAGGGGAGCGAGGGGAGGGGATGGGGAGGGGAGTGGGTATGAGCACAGCCGCACAGGGACAAGGACAGAGGCACACAGGCAAGAGGAGCCAACTGGCACGACTAGAGATGAGCAACAGGTCGACCCCACCCGACCTGAACCGATTTTGCTCCGGCCGAGTCGGGTCAAGTCGACCCGGGAACGGGATGGGTCGGATCGGAACGGCCTAAGGATTTTCCCGTCACGACCCGACCTGGCCAATGTGGTCGAGCCGACAGCTTCAACAGCGCCTCCTTCGCGGAGGTGCCCTGTCAGATTCTGGACGGTCTCGTCCAGCTGCGAGACCGCTACGCCTCCCATCGCGGGCGCTGCCAGCACGGGCAGCAGGAGGAAGGCAACCTGCGCAGCCGCAGCCAAACAATCAGCTCGCATACGAGGATCGAGAGTGCTCCCTAGGCTCCGACAGAGAATGGCAAAATGTGAATTCACCAGAATCAGTGTCAGGGCCTGCTGGCACTCCACCAAGCGCCACAGCTGCGCGAGCGTCGCCGTGGGAACTTGGACCAGCCCGGTCACCTGGGCTGCAGCAGGAACGTGGAGAGCTGGCGGAGATGGCGTAGCCTGAACATCAGCAATACGGCGCGGAGGAACAAATGGCCCCCTCGCCTCTCCGCCTCCCGCTCCCACAAATCCCGTGCCCAGAACCGGAGGAACCCAGGGCAGAGGAGGATATGGGGCTGCGGAGACCGGGCGAGGGGCAGCAAGTGGAACATGATCGGCGGCTGGAGCAGGGACCTGCAGGTATGCCTGGGCGTTTGGTGCAGGGGCCACGTGTGGCGCAGGCGGAACGCGCGCAGGCGCAGGAGCAGGAGCGTGCGCTGCGGCGGCGGGAACAATTGAGCTTTCAGGAACCAGTGCAGCGGACAGAGCCGCGCGCATCGCCGCAGCCAACATCCCTGGAAAATCCTCGCGCAGCTTTTGCATCTCGCTTGGCCCCCCGCGCCCGTGACCGTGACCTCCCTACCAACCACCGCGGCCTCCACGATGTGCAGACCGGTACGATGGAGAGGGGCGACGCCGAGGAGAACCTCGCCCTCGATGCGCTGCCGCGTTGCCTCCCGCGGGACCGCGGCTCTGCGACTCTGTGCGTTGTTGCGTGATGGGCTGCTCTGGCGCAATCGCGGGGGCCACCAAGCGTGCAGAATCGGGGCCGACGCCCGCCGCTGTCCCCTGCGCAAGGCCATCGGCGGCAGATTGAACGCGCAGCGGTGCCGCAAGCGGTTGCGGCGCAACAGGAGCCGACGCGCCAGACGCAGGCACGTCGTGAGGAAGGGGGAAGCTCGGCGGGGAAGCAGGCGCCAAAAGGACAGGGACCGTTGACATCGCAGCAGCGGCAGGGGGAGCAGGAGGAACAGACGGGGCACCAGTGGCAGCGGCCACGGTAGCAGGAGGCGGAGCTAGCGCGCTCTCGGCGGTGTGACCTTGGTTCACCGCCGATTTCTCCGCTTCCGTCGCCATTACGGCGAACGCGACGACAGGAAGCGCTGGAGGACGCATGGGTGCGTCAGAGCGCGGGAGGAGGTGGTCAAAGAAGTCCACTGCTGGCCGCAGCCAGCGCACGAACATGCGGGGGTCGCGCCGGAGGTTGCGGGCGTGGCAGGGGTTACCGAGAGGGTGGTCCGGAGAACGCGTTCCAGGCAGCAGCCAGAAGGGCTTTAAGTGAACTAGGAGAAGCTAATGAAGCAAACGTAGTTTTGGGAAGTATTTATGAGGCGGAGGAAGACGGGGCAGACTCAAGTCCGAATGCCTCTGATGAGGCCCAGTCACACACCCCTGCTCGGCAGAGGATCAAATTTCAGATGTACACCCACCCAGCCGCGACCCTCACCACAGCTCCGAACCGCTACCGCCAACCCTGCCACCACTGCCAACCAACCCGCCCATCCAACCCTGACACCGGCGCCAGCGACTGCACCATGAACTTCAGCAAGGGGTAACCAATAGCAGTCACAACCCCCCCCCCAAAAATCGCCCGAAGACCTCGCCAAGGATGACACGCTTTTCGCAAGTGTCAGTGACTGGGATCTGGACAGGCTACGCGACAATCGCAACGCACCTCTGGCACGTCGCCTCCCCGAGAAACTGTGCCTCCTCTTCGCAATGGTTATACTGACACCTCTGCTGCGACTCGCCCGCGACCCAGATTCCATCCAAGCCTGGACGGTTCTGCTGTTTGCCGCTCGCCTAACGCTGCGTCAGCATTCGCCGAAGCACCCTGACTGGAAGGCGGCCAAAAACCGATTGTGGAAATTCCTGCGAGGGGAGTGGGAATCACTGTACCAGGAAACAGTAGACTCGCTAGATCTTCCTCCCCCTCCCCAGACACCAACCTGATGACCTGGGTGTCATATCCAGGGCTCAAGGTCTGGCGCGACGTGACAGTCTGCGGAGGGCTGTCATGGCACTCGAGGCCACTCCAGTCAGCAAGCCATCCCCCGAGGTTCTGGAATCCCTGCGCGCCAAACACCCAAGCGCCTCGCACCCTGATGCACTGTGGCCCCAGCCTGAACCGGACTCTTACATAACAGTGTCACGGGAAGTTTTCTTGAAGCTTCTTTCGAAGTGTGAGAATGGAGTTGGCGCGGGGCCCTCAGGCACGACGTTCGAGCACCTGCGCAAAGCTACCTTGATAGACTCCACGGTTAGTTCTCACTTACACGCGCTAGTCAATACAATCCTGCGTGGGAAGCTGCGCGGGGAAGTAGGGAAGCTTCTTACAGCATTTCGGTTGATAGCCCTCGACAAGCCTGATGGAGGGACCAGGCCGATTGCCATAGGCGAGTGTATCCTCCGATTAGCAGCCAAAGAAGCTCTCTCCCAGCTGGCAGACGCGGCACGAGAGTTCTTCCTACCTCTACAATTTGGAGTGGCCGTGCCTGGAGGAGCTGAAGCAGTCATCCACGTAGTTCATACTTTCACCACGGCCAACCAGAATGCACTGATCTTGCAGGCTCACCTGGCCAACGCCTTCAACAGCGTTGACCGCCACGCAATAGCGACGACCTTGAAAGGTTCACAGTTAGAGCCGCTGCTGCCACTGGTACACTTCTCCTACGGCCAGCCGTCCACCCTGCATCTAGACGCAGCCTTTAATCACCCGCCCCTTCTCAGTGAAACCGGGGTCCGCCAGGGGGATCCCCTCGGCCCCCTTCTCTTTGCCGCGGCCATGCACCCAGCCCTAAGGGCGGCCGCGGAGGCACACCCGGAGGTCATCTGCCTGGCTTACGCGGATGACGTTACGTTCTTGGGAGAACCGTCGTCGTGCGCAGCTGCATTTGACCACTTCACGGGCTGCCTGGCAGAAATCGGGCTCAAACACAATCCTGCCAAGTGCGGGGCATGGTCAAATGCAACGCCCACGGAATATCACCTACCTGAAGGAGTTCCGCCCAGCAGCAATGGCTTGAAAGTGCTGGGCAGCTACATCGGCACCCCCACGGCTACCTCCGCCTTCGTACGATCCAGCCTTGAAGCCATGAGTGCACCTCTAGGGTTGATTGAGCGGATGGAGCCGCAGCTGGCAGGACTACTACTGTCTCGATGCATCTCACGCCGTGTGTCCTACCTGGCCCGCACGACTCCACTACCGTCTCTGCCCAAGGAGGAATTGTCTGAATGGGGTAGGCGGCTGCTGGAAACGCTCCTGATGGCCTGCGGCATTAACCACCCGCGGAGGGAGGAGGAAACTTCACGCACATGGGCACAGGCCTCTCTCCCCACGTCACTCGGCGGACTTGGCCTGACGGACCCCTCAGTGGAGGGGAGCTACAGCTTCCTCGCCAGCTACACGCAGGCGCACCTCCTGCTTGATTCTCAGGAGGGCGAATGCACCGGCCCACTGGGAGCTACACGCGAACTGATGCGCGGCCCCTACACACGGTCCTCCCCTTTGACCGAATGGCTAGCGGAATGCGAGGAGGAGCTCCCACTGCCGGCCCAAGAAGCCCTGCAGGCGGAGAGAACGGCGCCGACTGCAGGAAAACTACAGCACGGGCTGGCCACAGCCATTCAAGGCCAGCGCTATGCAGTGCGGATGGAGGAGGTGCGGGGCATGAGCCCCAACCCCAACAATGGTCATACGCAGTGGCTGCTGTCCCTGTCAGGGTACGGGGCTGGGGACTGGTCAAACGCTGTGCCCCTCCACCCCTCGCTACGCCTCGAGGCTCCCCACTATGCCAACGCGCTCCAGTTCCTGCTTGGCCTCCCCTTCGCAGCTCCCGGGGTTTGCAACTGCTCAAAGAAAGTAGAGATCCCAGACAAACGCCTCCCGAATCATCTGTTACGGTGCGGCACAGGGGGGGGGCGCACCAACACACACAATGAACTTAGAGACGAATGCGCACGGATGGCGCGTGATGCTGGCTTCATGGTGCACATCGAAACAGCCGCCTTCAGCCGAGTGGAGGAGAAGAAGGCGGATCTGGCCTTACGCTGCCGCTCTACCGGGGCCGTCTACATCTGTGATGTGACGGTAACCGACCCCATCAGCACCCGCGATGAGAATGCAACCAAAGGGCGAGGGTGGGCGGCACGGTAGGCAGCAGATAAGAAACACGGCCTTTACAAGGACCGCCCAGAGTGGGTGAAGTTTTTCCCACTCGCGGTCGAGACATACGGGTGCCCATGCCCCGAGACAGTTGACTTCCTAAAGCTGCTCGCTGAGACGGCTGCACGGCGGTCTTTTAACGCCGAGCCATCTTCCTACCAAGCTGCCAAACTTTTACATCGTTTCCGGCAGCGGTGGTCGGTGGCCCTACAAAGAGGGCAGTCAATTGGATATCTTGAAAAATGCAGCATAGCGGCAGCGGTAGAAAACCCGCTACTAGAGAGGGTGGGTGAGGCCCCGTCCCTTGGGGACTACCTTTCGGCGCTTGATCCTGCACTGGATCCAGCTTAGAGGGTGCGGAGCCGACGAGTGGGTAGGTTGGGGATTATGCACTAGCCCTACAAATGAGATGCCCATACCTTACAAGCCTGTACACTTGGAAAATCAAATCAATGAAAGGGCCATTCAAAAAGTGGCGACAGCGGAATAACGGTAAGACGAAGGCTATGGGTAGAGTGGGAAGAGGGAATGGATGAGGTGATGCGAGGGACCTGGGAGGTGAGTGCGAGGGAACAGTAGAGAGCGGTGAGAGAGAGAGAGAGAGAGAGAGAGAGAGAGAGAGAGAGAGAGAGAGAGAGAGAGAGAGAGAGAGAGAGAGAGAGGGGGGGGGGTACCTAGGAGTGAATGAGGGGAAGGATGAGGGTACCTGGGAGGTGAGGGTGAGGAAGCGGTAGAGAACGGTGAGAGAGTCTAGGGCCTGCGCCAAGTATATTAAGGAGCACCATAATGGCTCAAGAGTCCATAATCTGCGCTCACGCAGCCTTTTGATACTCGGATGGGAAATTTATAAGGGAAGCGAAGAGCTCCATAATAGGGATAAGCTCAAGAGTCAACCAGCCTGCACGCAGAGCTGCACGTCCATCAGCGCCTGCTGCTCGGCGGCCTTTTGTTCCTGTCATGGGAATATTATAAGTGAAGTGAAGAGCACTAAAACGAGGATAAGAATGTATTAGACGTTCACGTACTGATGCAATCAATTCGCGCACTATGGGAGCGGGGTGTTACGGAACTGAAGCAATCAGTTCTCTCATTGTGAGAGGCCAGTCTCGAACTTCGAAGTTCGCATTGAATGCGGCATGAGGTTGAGCCCAAGTTGACTTCGCGACACTGAGAGGCCATTCGCGACTGTGAGGCCATTCGCGACAGTGAGAGGCCATTCTCGACAGTGAGAGGCCATTCGCGACAGTGAGAGGCCATTCGTGACAGTGAGAGGCCATTCGCGATAGCGAGAGGCCATTCGCGACAGTGAGAGGCCATTCGCGACAGTGAGAGGCCATTCGCGACAGTGAGACGCCATTCGCGACAGTGAGACGCCATTCGCGACAGTGAGAGGCCATTCGCGACAGTGAGAGGCCATTCGCGACAGTGAGAGGCCATTCGCGACAGAGAGACGCCATTCGCGACAGAGAGACGCCATTCGCGACAGTGAGACGCCATTCGCGACAGTGAGAGGCCATTCGCGACAGTGAGATGCCATTCGCGACAGTGAGATGCCATTCGCGACAGTGAGAGGCCATTCGCGACAGTGAGAGACCATTCGCGACAGTGAGAGGCCATTTGCGACAGTGAGAGGCCATTCGCGACAGTGAGACGCCATTCCTGACAGCGAGACGTCATTCGCGACAGCAAGACGTAATCTGCGAGAGTGGGACGCCATTCGTGACAGTAAGACGCCATTCGTGACAGCGAGACGTCATTTTCGACAGCGAGATGTTATTTGCGACAGCGAGACGCCATTCGCGACAGCGCGACGTCATTCGCGACAGCGAGACGCCATTCCCGACAGCGAGACGGCCATTCGTGACGTCTTGCTTTTGTGGGACGCATGCCTACATTTAATGCACTGCTTTGCTCATCTCATTCTCACCATTCTCCTTCGCATACCCAAAACCCTAGTCCTAGGGCACATCCTACTACCTCTTAGTGTGGGCCTAGGCTACTAAGCCTAGGCCCCACTCCTAGTATTCCTGACATGGTATCAGAGCTGGAAGATCCTGTTGGGTCGATCCTGTGGGTGGGCCACACTACCTCAGTCTTCCGCTGCTCCTACTACTGTCTGTGTCGCACGCCCCGTGGCGTGCGACGGATTTTTCATCCCGCCGCGCGCTCGGGGCGTGCGGCGGTTTTCTCCCCGCCGTGCGCCCCGAGGCGCGCGGCGGTTTCCTACCGTGGGGGACCCCGCGCGCCCCTGCCCCTTTCGTTGCGACGTCCTAAGGAGCCGCGCGCGGCCCCCCGCGGCCACGATTTCCCGTCGCGCCGCCCTGGGGAGCCGCACTCGGCCCCCCGCTGGCCCGGTTCGCCGTCGCGCCGCCCTGGGGAGCCGCACTCGGCCCCCCGCTGCCCCAATTCGCCGTCGCGCCGCCCTGGGGAGCCGCGCGCGACCCCCCGCTGCCCCGTCGACGGCCGCGACGCCCTGGGGAGCCGCGCGCGGCCCCCGATTTCCCGTCGCGCCGCCCTGGGGAGCCGCGCGCGGCCCCTCGCTGCCCCGTGGTGGCGTCCTGGGGGCCGCGCGCCGTCCCCCTCGCCGTCCCCCGCGCTCCTTCCCCCGTTCCGCCCGTTTTAGGGTTTGGGGGTGAGGAGTGTGGGGGTGGCGACTATGGGGGTGTCGGTTGTGAGTTCCTCCCCCTGCTCCTCCTCCTCCCTAGTCTCCCTCTGCTACAGCTGCCGCTGAGGGGGGTGGTGTGTGGGAGCCTAGGGTTTGGGGTTTAAGGGGGGTACCGTGGGAGTGGAGCTAGCTAGGGTTTGAAGCAGAGGGTGTGTGTCGAGGGGTGTGGGACTGGCAGGGGGAGGTTGAGCGGAGGTTGCCGTCGTGTTGTACGCAGCGCCTGTACTCCGGGGCACTCATTCCCGGTAGCTCAGAGAGCCGGTTGCGCCGTCGCCTGTGGGTCCGTTGCTCCTGCCGCGCATATTAGCCGCGGAGCCTGTTACTCCTGTACTCCGGGGCACTCATTCCCGGTAGCCACGTTGTCGCACCAGAGCCGTCTGTTGCCCGTGTGTCTGCAGCTTCAGTCGTCGCCTCCTATCTACACTCCTCTCGCCAGCCCTCCTCCTCCTCACTTGCCCCCTTGTGACTACCTCTAGCTTTGCTCATAATTGTGAACCTTAAACTATTGCTTCTTGCTTGTGCTCAGAATGTGTGGTGACATCGTGATCCACCCTGAGCTTGTACTGCTTTGCTTGCTCTGCTGATTACACCCCACTTTGACTATGGGGGTGTGTCAGAATATTATGCTCTAGCCTGCAGTGGGGTGCTCTATAGCGAGTACAACCCTTCTAGGGTTAGCTATTTGTACCACCATTGTTGCTAGTGCAACCCCTCCTTTGCTCATTTCTCTCTTGCCTAGCTAGGTAAACCCTAGCTATGGCTCCTAAGCATACCCATTATCGTGACACTGCTCTCCCGGCGCTCGGTGCCACTTGGTGCAACTCGATGCACTCAACGGATACGTGACAGCGTCCCATCGAGGCGGATCGTAGCGGAGCTGATAGGAGTGTCGCCCTAGCCCCACCGCACGCCGAAAACCCATGAAGCAACCAGGAATCACGACACGAAGCCCCTGATGCACTAGACGCCTCGGGAATGCCGATAGCTGCCGTCGCGACTCGCGGCGTTTTACGCATTGATGTGGTTTCGCGACAAACGGCTGGACCGCAACCAGTCCGTGGCACGATCACAATCGCAAAGAGAAGAGTTGTCGAAAGGTGTATCCCGCTCACACTGACGACAATCATGATAAGAGCGGGAGACTTCTAAGCAAGCCGCGAACTGCGTGGAGGATCTACTAATGATTTTTTCGCTGCAGGCAGGACAACATTTCATATTTCCCAGGTAAAAAATTGCAGTACTAGCCGACGCGCTAAGAAAGTAACCAGAAGACCATGAACGCTGTCAATTACTCGTCTGGGTACATTCGCCATCCCACTTATATTGACGAAGTGGGCTGATTTCGTTAGTACGTTTTTTCGCTTTTCGGGAAGACCACTCGCAAATATCGCTCAACATCTTATAGCGAAGCCAATTTAGGTGAACAGAAAGCGGGACATATTGGTCGGCAATCGACGATGACAGTGCGTGCGTCAGAGGTTAAATCACGGTGGAAAGCGGAGGAAGAGTACCTGTGTTTCAACAAAAACATCTTGCACAGAGGGAAGGCGCTTTACGGCAGTCAGAAACACACGTCAAAATGGCGGAACTGGAAGATGCGGAACATGGTGGCTCGTAAGTAGGACGGCACCAACGTGGCAAAGATGGAGGACAAACTCACCCGGGAGCTAGGAAGCAAGAAAAAAGCGGCTATGGCGATCAAAGCATTCAATGCGGCCCCGGAGCAGTGGCGAAGATGGTTGTTAGCACCAGTGACAGTGGAAGAGGTTGTTGCAGTACCACCGTTGGTTTGCACTATGCTCATGAACGGGAAAAAGTAGGACGGTCGAGTTGCACGGAGTAAATGGGCGGGGTGAACGTACAGAGTGGGATGTGAAAATGGAGCTGCGGTGCGAGAGCGTATGGCTGGCAAAAGTCCTCAAGAACCAGGCGGTCTGAAGGATAGGAGATGTTAGGGTACGATTGCTGGAATCAGCGTTGTTTGAGGAAGGGGGTGTGGCGCCGCTAAGGAAACTCAGGGAGATGAGCAAGGGGGTAGAAGCATTTGAGGAGAAGAGAGCGAGGTGGGAAGCTCGGGCACGAGGGCATGTTGACTGGGACCGGAGCAGGTGCATCAGACTCACTGGCAACCCCGGTCAGGGTGAGAGATGTTCTGCTTCGACTTCACAAACTCAACTAGCAAGTGGGGGAGAGGGTGGTGGAGTTTTCTGCCCGCACTGCGGGGAAGTGGAGACATTGGATCACTATTTGATGGAGTGCCCGCATGTGGCTGTGGTGGCTGCTGCAGTCAAATCGGCGCTCAGCATGATGCAACCAACAAGACGTGTGGACAATCTGGCGGACCTCTTGATCGGAGCGGAGGCGACGAGATCCGGCTTTCCGGAAGCTACAATGGTGGCGGTGCCAGTACACCAGCTGTGGCTGGGGAGGTGTGATGTGTCCATGGGCAGAACGCGGAAGCTTTAGGCTCGAAAGGTGCTTCGGTGGATCAATGTGGAATTCAACAAGCATGTGCGGGTAAACTGTGGCTGGCGAGCAGTCAGGCCAGGAAGGATAGGGCGAGGTGGAATTTAGCAGACGATGAGGCACGTGTCATGCGGCGGATTTGTGACATCGGGGCGTTGGGGCTGAGGTGGCAGGGGGGTCTCCAATCCATCTGGTCGCACCCGAGGACTTTCATCAGACCACCGTAGTCTCGTAAAGAGGGCCGAGTAACAACCTGGCTTGAGCCCAGTTGAATCAGTTACGACTGAGTGCTTTGCTTGTACATCCTGTTGTATAAGCTTTCATTCAAAAACAAATAAAAGAAAAAAATAGAGATTGGTTGGCAATTATTCCAATCGCGTCGCTCTAACCAATCCGAAACAGACTTCCTGATTACCTTCTACTGGCCATTATTCCAGTCGCGTCGCTCTAGAAACGCATAAGGAAACCATCTGGTCCGTCTTTCGGGGGCGAAACACGTGAATCACATGCGGTCGCTCGTGGGATGACGTGATTTGTCGCGCACTACATCGGACGCGGACGGAAGCGCAGATGAGCAAATCAGGTCAGCATTCTCACCGACGGCAGAATAAAGGAGGGCAACGGGAACAGTGGGGCTGGCCGCGGGTCGGGAGCAGGAGATGCTTTTGCGATCGAGAGAGGATCAATGGCTGAACGTGCTTCCGCATGAGGCGGGGAGAAAACCAGAGAGGGAAGGAGAGGGGAAAGGGGGAAAGGGTGGGGGAGCTGGGTCGGGGGGTTAGGGGGGTTGGGGGAGGGGGGGTAAGGGGGTGTGCGACTATATTGAAGGGGAGTCATGAGAAAAGTTTCTTATTGTTGGTTGTTGGTTGAGGGAGGATCGATAACTGAACATGCTACCCCTCCACCACCACCCCTCTTCCCCCCTCCCTTCCTCTCCTCCCATGTTCGTGCCACCTCCTCCCTTTTGATTCATCCTTTTTGTCTCGGAAATTCTTTCTTTCCCCACCAGCCTTTCCCCCCCAATCCCCTGTGTGGCGTCTGCTTCCCCATTGGCCCAACGCAGCAAGTGCGGTGGTATACCTCCAATGTCCATGACGCCGTGCCGTGTCAGCCTCCCTGCTGCATCGCCTAGTCAACGATGACGTGGACAGCAAACTTGCCACGCTGTCAGGAGGCGATGCCATGCTAGGAGATTTTGCTTGCTTGCCCTTCCCCTGGTATATCAACTTACGCCTTTACATTCTGCGGTCATGCTTTCGATATTGTCACTAATAAGGTTCTTTTATTACGTACAGTCACCTTCTCTACAGTCACTTTCTTGTGCGTGGCATTCGAGAAAAATTGGTCAACGTGCGGCTTCTTTTTGTTGTCTCTTTCTAGTGCTCTTTTGTTGACTGGCTTGAAACGCTTGACTTTACCGGCTTGACTAAATTGACTTGACTCTTCTCTCCTATTCACTTTACTTCTTGGCTAGATTGACTTTGATTTTTTTTCTTTGTTTGGCTTTACTGACTTGACCGCTTCCACATGTTCCGTTGACTTGCTTGATACGATTTACTTTACTGGATTGACTTGACTTGACTCTAGTGACCTGACCAGTGCCACCAAGTCCATTGACTTGGCTGACTAGCTTCATATTTTCACCCTCATCTCCCCTTCTCTCCCCCCTTCCAACCACCCCCACCCCCTTCTTTCCACTCCCCCCCCCACACACCCTCCTTCCTTTGTATCCACACTTTATCCCATCCCCCAAAGTCCTTCTTCTCACCTCCTGCTCTTCCCCTAGGGTCAGCGCTATGACTGCCTTGCTACCACTGCAACCACCACCCGGCCCTGCTTGGCTTGACCGCTTTGGCATATTCCATTGTCTTGCATGACCAACTTCATACCTTCACTTTTATCTCCCCTACTCTCCCCCTCTCCCCCACTCCCCACACACACCTTTTCCTTCCTCTGTATCCACACCTTCTCCCATCCCCAAGACCACTTCTTCTCACCTCATGCTCCTCCCCTCGAGACACCGCTATGCCTGCCTTGCAACCACACAGCCACCACTTCTCTGCTACCACCCGCCACTGCCTTAGCAGCTGTACCTGCACACTTGCTTCGCCCTTGCTGACTTATGACCATTCACACTGCTCACTTCCACTCCTCCCTCCCTGCTTACCCGTGTCCCCACTCCCGACTCACTGCCTTACCTGTGTACCTGCCCGCTTGCCCCACCCTGCTGACTTATGGCCATTGACAATGCTCACTCCCACTCCCGCCTCCCTGCTTATCCATGCCCGCCCTCCCCCGAGCTCACTCCCACTCCTCCCTTCAACATCGGTAACTGGGACAGGACATGCGGCCCAGCCTGGTGACTTATGAACAGCCCTTTGAAAACCCCATACATAAAGCACCGTTAAGATTACTCTTGAGTCAACTTAAGAGTCACCCTGCCCTCCTCGCTTATGAACAGTCCTTCCAAAACCCCATACATACAGCACTATTGAGATACATACATAAGGCACATTGGTAACTGGGACACGTCATGTGCCCTGACCTGCTGACTTATACATAGTCCTTCAAAAGCCCTTACCTAAAGCCTTTAAGTCCCCTGCCTCCCACCCCAGCTCACTGCTTTATCATTGGTATCTGGGACAGCACATACGCCTCGCCCTACTGACTGATGAACATTCCTCAAGAAACAGCAGTAACTGGGGCACACTAATAACTCCCAAGTCCCCCCCCCCCCCTCCCCTGTCCCCTCCCCCACCACCAACCCCTTCCGTGCATACTCACGTCCCCATCCCGCTCACAGCATTCAACGGTGGTAACTGTGTGGGTACCCCCCCCCCCCCCCCCCCCCCCTCTTTTGCCCTACCTCTCGTTTAAGAAACCACGTAGAAGGTTCTTTTGCGGACGACCAAGAGGAGTGGGAGTGGTAGGAGCCGCAGGGGATATAGTATCAGCAGCAACAGAAGCCAGTGATGAGCTGCCACATAGCAGCTCGATCCATGAACCATGCTCTCACGTGCTCGCCCTGTCCTATGACACTGATAACCAACACCACCGAGGATGGCGGTTGTGGGCCTGTTGCTAGTTGTTGCAGCAATGTCAATATCAACATCACCGATACCGAGCACCCAGCACCGGAAAGGATGGTGGTTGTGGCCAGAACGCCTGCTCTCACTGGCAAAAGAATTTCAGAGAAATTCACCGCTCTCAACCTACTGGCAAGAGAATTCCAGAGAAATCCACCGCTCTCAACCCATTGGCAAGAGAATTCTGGAGAATTCCACCGCTCTCAACCCACTTGCAAGGGTTGAGAACAAAGCAGAACGTCTGCTCTCACTTGCATTGCCAACTCTTCTGGATGTAGCGAAACATGTGCAAATCGCTTTTGAGAATTCTATATAGGATTTCCTGAAGCGCCTCAGAAGCGCCTTTGCACATGTGTGTGGTGTACATGTCTGGATGGATGCAGGGAAACATGTGCAGTATGAGTATGCGTGTTCCTTTCTAAGCACCTCTCAATCCCTTTGTTTCTTCATTCCACGAGTCACTCACATATGCCTCCCTCCCCCTCCTCCTCTTTTTCAGCTCCTCACATGCCCTTACCATCTCCTCTGTTCCCTTCCATTCTCCTCTCCTTCCCAACTCTTCCCCTCACAGGTAACTTTCCGCCCTACCTCCTCTCCTCTCCAGTCCCCACCAAACTCGCTCCCATCACCACCACTAGCTGACTCCACTTGATTGATCTGCACGTCCCACCTCTCTCTCACGCTCCTCCAGCCATCCCTCTGCCTATACCTCCTCCTACCCTTCCGCCGTACCTCCTCTCCAGTTCCCACCCAACTCGCTCTCAGCACCAGCACCTGCTGACTGTAATTGATTGCCCTGTACAACCAGCCTCCTCACACTCCTATTATGCATCCTCCTCTCCAGTCCCCGCCCAACTCACTCTCATCACCACCATCTGTTGACTGCAACTGGTTGATATGCGCAACCCGCATCCCTCATGCTCCTGCAATCTCTCATATGTTGATGCAGACGCTCGCTCTGCTCTGGATCCAGTGGTTGGTCCAAGGAAAGGGGCAGAGGGGGGGAGAGCTGGGATAAGAGACAAGGGGGGGAGATGGGATGAGGGGGCGTCAAGTGGCAGGTGATATCTGCGTTTCACTCACCTCTTAGTTTCCGCACTCTCATCTTTACCTTCTCTCAATTCCCTTGGCATTCCCCCTTCTCTGGATGGAGTGGTTGGTTGGAGAGGGGAGAAGGAAGGAGGAGGTTAAGTGAAGGCGAGAGGGAGTGAGTCGAGCGAAAGGAACAGCAAGAGGGATGTTTCGGAACATCAACAACGGCACAAGGCGCAGCAACAGCTAAAGGAGCATTATCTCGTGTACAATGTGCCACCGGGCTTGTTGTATGTATTTTGTGGGTGTATTTGGGCCAGATGCCTACCATCAGACTTGGAACATCCACAGACATTGAGTTATGTGGAGAATTGATATTAATACAAAACATAGTGGTACTGTTTAATAACTGATTTTCACATACCGGTAACTTGTTAAATTTATCACACATGACAGACGTTCAGACGTTAACAACGGATCTTGGTTTTCACCTATTTCCCCCACAATGCGCCAGATCCATCGTCTGTTTCCTTTCGCTTTAACCAAATCCACTTGTGCTGTTGCATTAATCTTACAGTGCGCTTTTTATTTGCAGCAAGTTTTATTTTCTTTATTTCCGTTTCTCTCGTGGTAGCCATTGGGAAGGCTTTCTCGAGACGCGCCAGATCGTATGTGCCTGACCCCGTTGACTTTCAATCGCTTGTACAAAGCAGCAATTTTTCCCCAGCCCGGAATGGGACCCAGTCAAATATGTTTTGCTGGCCCAACGAGCTATGTTTGTTGGCGGGAAAAAGGGTGATTCAGCTCACGTCCAAATCGCCTGGTTTCCTGGTTTCCACTCTCACAGGGCAAGGCGTTTTTTTCTCGACTCAAGAGTCGAGAGACTTGGCCAACGTGTTTGCTGACCGACAACACAGTACACCTGATGCTCACCACCTGCACGCGAAACTGCCTTCACAGGATGGAAACTTTGCACCCGTGGGTTTTGTGCCGTGACGTTGCACCCACGTTACAAGCACGTCGACCAATACGAACCACAGAATTTGAAGTTTGACTGACGAGACCAAAGTCAAACAGTCAGCGTTGAGTTACAATTGTTTTTTATAAGCCCTTTTTGCCCGATGCGAATTGACGAAATCTTCAAGCGAATAAGCCCAGAGGGTAAGGCGAGGTCGGGGGGCTCAACCGGGCATCGTGTGTATCGCAGATCACAGTGACGGCGGCACCTCCCGCTGTTTTCCTCAGTTGAAATTGACGGAACGTGATTTTGTGACGGCACCCTCGAAACAGTTCTGAAAACTGGGTGCCGCGCAAATGTCACCGTCACCGGCTGTTTTCCCAGTCACATTTGCTTTGCAGATCGAAGTCAGCCTGGAGCCGCTCATCGCGGCGCGCCAATGGGAGGTGCGCCAAATCAGGCACGAACCTCACGTCACGTCCCAATCAATCCCGAGTCCCAACAACACTGGTGATTGGGGAAAGGTTGAACTGGGGCAAAATCACCCCCAAGCTTCAGAAAGCGTAGCATGACTTAGACTAGTCAAACTGTGTTTCCTCCTAGCGATTCGTAAACAGAAGTATACCCACTTTCATAGCAGCTTCTTGCATGTTCTTACATTTCCGTGCGCCATACGAACTCTTTCGGTTAGATAGTCGCATTTATAGAGGTACTACGTTGGCGACTAAAGGCATCAACAATTTAAGTTCAATAAGAGCACCACGTCTAGCAGCGCGGCAGCTACTGCATCGACGTTCTAAACCTTGTAGGCGCCGAATCAACGTTTTAGGCGGCTCCGGTTCGATTCTTCCCGCATTGCCAACAGAATCTCGTTCTTCTCCGCTCTTCATCACCAACGCGTGGCACCGTGTGCGGCTCCTGACCTCGTTCCTCCCCCCCTCTTCTTCTCGCAATCTCCCGTGGCTTATATCTGTCGTCTAGGCAGACGGAATCTGTTCCTATCAGTCCCGGTCCCCGTCTTGTCGGCTTGGCCCGCGCAAGTTGATCTCGTAGCTCTGAGACGACCTCGGCAAGCCCCCGCCCATCGTTCTCTCTTCATCCCTCCAATCTCCCTCCAGCCTCCCCCAATACATGTCTCAGCTGGGGCAGAAGTTGAATATACTCCCACCCCCACTCCCCACCCTTCCCTTTGACCCAATTTCCCTTTCCCCGCGGCAGGACCATTTCGCAGCAGAAGCATCAACATTGCGCCGCGTTGCGTCGTCTCTTTTCCGTCGGCGACTCAGATCCGAGGGTTTCGGCATTCTACCGCAGGTATTACGACTTTGAGTCTACGTAACTGTCAGCTAAGCTGTTAAATACCTTATCGTAGGTACAGCGATCCATGTGAAGTCAGGATTGACAGCTACCTCCGCCTCTCCACCTCTCCCCCGCCCCTACCCTCCCCTTCCTGCTTCGTCTCATCCTCGTGACATCCTCGTCCCATGCTTGTTCGATCGTCGTCGCAACATTGTCTCATCCTTCTCCCATCCGCCTCCCATCCTTCTCCTCATCGCGACTTCGTCTGCGGCATGATTTGCGGCTATCTAATGCTCAAAGTCTCATAATCTCGGCTAGCCGAGGCTGAGAGCTACAGAACCTCGGCTAGCCGAGGCTGAGCACTACAGAACCTCGGCTAGCCGAGGCTGTGAGCTACAGAGGCTCAGCTAGACGGGGCTAAGAGCCACAGAGACTCGGCTTGCCAAGGCTGAGAGCCACAGAGACTCGGCTTGCCAAGGCTGAGAGCCACAGAGGCTCAGCGAGCCGAGGCTGAGAGCCACAGAGGCTCGGCTTGCCGAGGCTGAGAGCCACAGAGGCTCGGCTTGCCGAGGCTGAGAGCCACAGAGGCTCGGCGAGCCGAGGCTGAGAGCCACAGAGGCTCGGCGAGCCGAGGCTGAGAGCCACAGAGGCTCGGCAAGCCGAGGCTGAGAGCCACAGAGGCTCGGCTAGCCGAGGCTGAGAGCCACAGAGGCTCGGCTTGCCGAGGCTGAGAGCCACAGAGGCTCGGCTAGCCGAGGCTGAGAGCCACAGAGACTCGGCTAGCCGAGGCTGAGAGCCACAGAGGATTGGCTAGCCGAGGTGAGAGCCACAGAAGCTCGTTTATTCGAGGCTGAGAGTCACAAAGGCTCGGCTAGCCGAGGTTGAGAGTCACTGCGGCTTGGATGGTTCACTTATGCCCCTCATCGCACATGCTACTTCCCCTCCAATCCCCTCAGGTCTTCGCGCACGAAATCCCAAGCAGCAAGGGCGCTCGTTACATTCACCGAACCGCTTTCAGAACGCTCGCCCGGTAAAATCACCATGGAGATTCCGCGCCCCTCTCTCCTCCTGCTCCTCCTACTCGTCTCCGTTGCGCTGATTCCGCTCCTCGCATCCTCGCGCACTCTTCCGCCTAGAGGGGGGATGGAACAGGCCAAGGGGGTAAACACCACCGCGCCTCCCCGCCACCCGCGCCATGGGGCGAATGGGACGGTAGCGGCAGGGAACCGAACGAAGGGTGGGCATCCGAACAAGAGGCACCATCGGGGGAACGACACTGCTGCAGGGGGACCGAAGAGGGGGAACGGCACTGCTGCAGGGGGGCCAAAGAGGGGGAACGGCACTGCGAATGGAAATGCACCGAAGAATGGCGGTGGCGGCGCCGCCAATAAGCCGCGTCGACCGAAGAAAATTGCTGAGGAGACCTGTAGCAGGTGGGTTGCATAAATAGTTAGAGAATCTGCTCTGTGTGTGTGGTGGGGGTGTGTGTGTGTGTGTGTGTGTGTGTGTGTGTGTGTGTGTGTGTGTGTGTGTTGCTTTTACATGCAGTACGTGTTTTAGATCTGTGATTAGTTCGCATTGTGACCTTTATTCCCAGCCCCACCTTCCCATCCCTGTTACTGTCTATTCCCACGCCTCTTTCCGACCCTCCCCACTATCTCCTCTTTTTTCGTGTCTTCTCCTCTCCCCTTATCTTCCTTCCTCTTCCCCCTTCTCACCTCCTTCCTTTCCCCGCCTTTCCCCCTTTGTCACCCACTCACCTCCTCTCCCCCCATGTACCCCTCTCTTCCGACCTCTTCCCTTTCCTCTTACCCCTTCTCCCCTAGTATTCCCACCTTTCCCTCTTCTCCCCTAGTATTCCCACCTTTCCCTCTTCTCCCCTAGTATTCCCACCTTTCCCTCTTCTCCCCTAGTATTCCCACCTTTCCCTCTTCTCCCCTAGTATTCCCACCTTTCCCTCTTCTCCCCTAGTATTCCCACCTTTCCCTCTTCTCCCCTAGTATTCCCACCTTTCCCCTCTTCTCCCCTAGTATTCCCACCTTTCCCTCTTCTCCCCTAGTATTCCCACCTTTCCCTCTTCTCCCCTAGTATTCCCACCTTTCCCTCTTCTCCCCTAGTATTCCCACCTTTCCCTCTTCTCCCCTAGTATTCCCACCTTTCCCTCTTCTCCCCTAGTATTCCCACCTTTCCCTCTTCTCCCCTAGTATTCCCACCTTTCCCTCTTCTCCCCTAGTATTCCCACCTTTCCCTCTTCTCCCCTAGTATTCCCACCTTTCCCTCTTCTCCCCTAGTATTCCCACCTTTCCCTCTTCTCCCCTAGTATTCCCACCTTTCCCTCTTCTCCCCTAGTATTCCCACCTTTCCCTCTTCTCCCCTAGTATTCCCACCTTTCCCTCTTCTCCCCTAGTATTCCCACCTTTCCCTCTTCTCCCCTAGTATTCCCACCTTTCCCTCTTCTCCCCTAGTATTCCCACCTTTCCCTCTTCTCCCCTAGTATTCCCACCTTTCCCTCTTCTCCCCTAGTATTCCCACCTTTCCCTCTTCTCCCCTAGTATTCCCACCTTTCCCTCTTCTCCCCTAGTATTCCCACCTTTCCCTCTTCTCCCCTAGTATTCCCACCTTTCCCTCTTCTCCCCTAGTATTCCCACCTTTCCCTCTTCTCCCCTAGTATTCCCACCTTTCCCTCTTCTCCCCTAGTATTCCCACCTTTCCCTCTTCTCCCCTAGTATTCCCACCTTTCCCTCTTCTCCCCTAGTATTCCCACCTTTCCCTCTTCTCCCCTAGTATTCCCACCTTTCCCTCTTCTCCCCTAGTATTCCCACCTTTCCCTCTTCTCCCCTAGTATTCCCACCTTTCCCCTCTTCTCCCCTAGTATTCCCACCTTTCCCCTCTTCTCCCCTAGTATTCCCACCTTTCCCTCTTCTCACCTCCTTCCTCTCCCATCCTCCCCTCCCTGTCTCACCCTCTCCCACCTCTCCCCCCATATCCCCTCTCTTCCGTCTCCCCTCTCCTCTCCGCTCTCCCCTGATGTAATCCTCTCTCTTGCCACTAACCACAACTTCGTCCACAAATTCATCAAACCCTTTCTCCTCCCTTCCCACCGCATTCCCACTTTCCATAAGAGTCTTCCCATCTCTTACCGCTCCCTACTCAAACCCTATTTTCCCCTATCCTCCCGCTTTTTACCGATGGCAGCAAGACCTCTTGGCCAGAGGTGGTTGGCATGACGGGCGAAAAGGCTCGCAACTACATCTTGTCATCAATGCCAGAGTGTAAATGGGACGTGAAAGTTATCCCGTATGGACGTCCTGTGACGAAGGATTATCGCACTGACCGCGTTCGAGTTTTCATTGATAGGGAGGATATCGTTCGCGTTGCCCCCAGTATTGGCTAACTCTGATAGGATCACTGTTTTTAAGAATATCTTTATAGGTCTACATGCATTACGAGTACAACTCGTTCATTAGGTTTCAACGATGTGCGGTACCCTAATCCCCTAGCTAGTGCAAGCTAGGGGGTTTTTTTACCTCTCCTTAGGGGGGTGTTTGATTCTTAGGTGGGTGTTTGTTCTCATTAAATGATTTTTTTTAAAAGCTGTAACGCTTTTCAAAATTATGTATTTTGAAAGCGAAGCGGCTTGTAATGTAGCAATGGACATCGGCGAACCGCGCTAAACGCACGTTTTGGAGTACAAAACGTGGGCTGGAGATTATTTCCCTCCACCCACATCTCTCATTTTTCAAACGGCTTAGTCTAGTTTCGACTTCCCAATTCCAAGCTGGCGAAGTTGAAGTTCTTACCTCGCTTTCAGTCTCCGTCAACACTCCTTTCAGACATTTTCACTCACAACGCGGCTACAATGGCACTTAACGACGATAACGGTGACAACGCCAACGCCCAAATTTGTCCCGACGACGGAAATTTTACCCGCGATCCCGCGGGACGAACGTCGAGCTGAGAACAGAAGACGAGCGTGTAGACCGCCAAGAAATAGAGCCAGAGCCAAGACTGAAGGTGTAACCCTGTGACGACCGCTGCGTAGCCTGGTCGTCAACCCAAGACGCGTCAGAGTGTCCAGTGAGGACAACGTCACCCCGTCCTCCAAGCACGAGCCCCATGCCTGATGTACTGCACAGGTAGCGCAGTACCCTCTTTGCAGCATCCCAGTGCACCTTTCGGTGCCTATCAGGAACCACGTAGCGAGCTAGAAGGCCAAGAGGGTACGCAAGGTCAGGTCGAGTGCAGGTCATCAGGTACATGAGGCAGCCCACTAGCTCTGGGTAAGGACCACTCGGCTCTACGGACTCGTCCGAAGGTGGAGCTGAGAGGGAGTGACCTGTAGCCAGAGGAGTGGACTGTGGGGAGGACCAAGTGAAGCCGAAGCGCTGAAGGACCTGCTGCACCATGTGTGACTGAGTCAGTGTAATGGTGCGGCGTGCTCTGTCCCGGGTGATCTGCAAGCCAAGGTAGCTGCGCAGCTCACCCACTTCTGTGCACGTGTGTCTCTTCTGCAGCTCCAACTTCACCAGGGCGAGAGCCTCAGTGTCAGCAGTGGCAAAGACCAAATCGTCGACGTACACGAGGATGTAGAACGGCGGCAGCGAAGTGTCGGTGCGCAGAAACAGCGACGGGTCAGCAGTCGAAGGAGCAAACCCAAGAGCCGCAAGTGTCGTCCTCAGTGTGTCGTGCCACTCACGAGGTGCCTGGCGGAGACCGTAGACTGGCCGCCGGAGGCTCCACTGGGTACCAGGAGGGAACGACCCAGTGAAGCCAGGTGGGCGGCGCAACCAGATCTCCTCGTGCAGGCTGCCCTGTAAGAAGGCTGTGCTGAAGTCAAGAGAGTGAAGCTCGTAGTCACGCTGAGCGGCAACGTGCAGCAGCACCCGAAGAGTGGTCATCTTTGGGGTGGGGGAGAAGGTCTGGAAGAAGTCAACTCCCTCTCGCTGACTGAAGCCTCGAGCAACGTAGCGAGCCTTGAAGACAGGCGGAGAACCCGGCGGCCGCTTCACCTTGAAAATCCACATGCCATCGACGATGTTCGCCCCGGGAGGGGGAACCTCATCGACGTAAGTGCCTGTGGACTTCCAGGATGCCATCTCTGCGTCCATGGCTGCCTGCCACTGAGAGGAGTACTCACCCGCGATCGCCTCAGCGTAAGAGCGCGGGGTCGGGATGTCTACAGCATCCGGGTCTCCCTCAGGGGCAAGCAGCATGGCCACGAGATGAGGCGCAGTGGCTGCAAGACACTCAAGGTCCTCGTGCCTGTCCTCAAAGACGTCCGTGCCAAGAGCACACTCACCCCTGACGGACGGAGGACAGACAGACTCAAACTCAGCAACAAGGCTAGCAGCGTAGTCTAGACGACAGGCAGCAGCAAAGTCAACAAGCTCAGCGACTAAGGCAGACGCAGCAGCAGACTCAAACGAAGGGTCAGTGACAACAGTGGCTAGCAGACGCGTGACAGTAGGGTGCTCAGCACGAAACCGGTCAGACTCAGAGTCCGGAACGTCAGGCAAAGAAGACGCAGGAGGAGACGGCAGAGGAACACGCTGTGGAACAGAGGAAGGACGAAGTGCCATAATGTGCGTGCCAGGGACAGGAGGAGGTCGCTTACGACTAACACGACCAGTGCGACCAGTGCGACAAGTGGGAACAGGCGAGATAGAACGGGATGCAGGCTCGCGACGCTCAGTAAGACCTCCTGTCTAGCTTCTCAGTGAGACCTCCTGGCTTCTCAGTGTAAGGAGAGGGAGCAGGCAGGGGGGAGCCTGGCTGTAACGGTAGGCCAGTGGAAGACGGCAGGGTAAGAACCTGGCGAAGCACTGTGTCAGGAGGCGGCAGAGATGACGGTGACGGCGGAGAGAAGAACAGTCGCTGCGCAGCAGTGCCACCAGCACCAGTAGCTCCAGTGCCTCCAGCAGCTCCAGAACCTTTAGCAGCTCCAAACCCTCCAGAACCAACTCCTCGAGCGCCAGCACCACCAGCAGCCGCAGAACCTCCAGCGCCAGCACCGCCAGTACCAGCGTCACCAGCAGCAACACCCTCAGAACCGGCAACTCCAGTCCCAGTGTCTCCAGCAGTAGCACCCCCAGAACTGGCACCTCCAGTCCCAGGGTCTCCAGCAGTAGCACCCCCAGACGCAGCACCTCCAGCCCCAGCAGCTCTAGTACCTCCAGTACGAGCACCTCCGAGTCTAGCGGCTCCAGCACCTCCAGCAGACAAAGTACCCGCAGTACTCCCAGCTCCAGTATCCTCAGGCCCAACGGCTCCAGCGTCGTCGGCACCTCTCGCACCAGCCCCAGTACCCTCTGAACCGGCACCCCCTGTTGAGAGATAACACCCCCAACTCTAGGGACGCTAGTAGAAGTACCTCCAGCGGCAGAGCCCCGAGCTCCAGCAGCGCGACCCTGACGGCGAGCGTACCACTCGTGCAGCTGCTGTGGGGAGAGAGGCGCACGCGGACGAAGGCGGCCACTCCAAGGAGACCGCGCACAAGCAGTCTCAGTACCCTCAGGCGCCGCACCCCCAGACTCAGCACCCCCAAGCTCCTCACGCTCAGGCTCAGCACCCCCAGGCTCAGCACCCTCAGACTCAGCACCCCCAGACGCAAGACCCCCAGGCGTAGTACCTCCAGTCTCCTCTCGCTCAAGCTCAGCACCTCCAGGCCCAGCACCCCCAGGCCCCACACGCTCATGCTCAGCACCCCCAGACTCAGCACCCCCAGGCTCAGCACCTCCAGGCTCAGCACCTCCAGGCTCCGCACCCTCAGGCTCAGCACCCCCAGACTCAGCACCCCCAGACGCAGCACCCCGAGCAGGACCACCCCCAGCAGGACCGGAGTCACCAGTGACCTCAACAGGCTCAGGCACAGGAGGGTCTACCTGAGAAACACTTGAAGGAGCAGGACCTGGCGCGGGGAGGGGGTCTACCTGGGGAGGACCTGGAGCGAGAAAGAGCGGAGGGGGGGGGCGAGCGGCAGTGCGGTAGGGAAAGAGACGGTAAAAGGGGACTGACTCGTCAAAGGTGACGTCCTGGGACGCAAAGACACGGCGCGAGGCGGGGTCGTTAAAGTGCCAGCCAGGTGCGTCAGGAGGAAAACCAAGGAAGACGCAGGGAATGGCGCGAGCGGAGAGCTTGTCTGCGGTGGTATCGCGGACAAAGGCACGAGCACCCCAGACCCGGAAGCGCGACGCATCGCCAACCTCCCCCGTCCACAGCAGTGTGGGCGAGGTCTCCGGCAAGGAGACACGGGGCCAGAGGTTGAGCTGATGCGCGGCGTACCGGACCGCAAACGGCCACAGAAAATGGGGGGCAGCCGCATGGATCATGGAGGTACGAGCGACCTCCATGACTAATCCAATGCGGCGCTCAGCAACCCCATTCTGCTGCAGAGAGGCCGGAAGCGTGAACGACTAGCGGATGCCGTGCTCCGCACAGAAGGCTCGCAAGAGGTCGGAGGAGAACTCACCACCTCTGTCAGAGTGCAGATGCAGGACAGGAAAGTCCGTGCGGAACCGCTCGCGGAGCTGGAGACGAACAGCGCGGATCCAGGGGATCAGAACATCAGGGACCTGACCCTTGCTGCGCAAGGGGAAGACCGTAGTGTAACGCGTGTAGTCGTCGACGACCAGCAGGAAGTACCGCTTGCGGCCCTGCCCCAGGACGCGGGTTGGGCCCCACACGTCCAGGTGGAGAGTCTACTAAGTGGAGCCTCTGTGGGAGGGAACGAGGAGTGAGGAGCGGCGCGCTGCCGCCCCTCGACGCAAGGAATGCAGGGCAGGGCAGGCGAGGGAGGGAGGGCAGGCAGAGACCTGGGAAGACCAGAGACCAAGAGGCGAGAGTGCATGCCACGAAGGCGCGGCTGGGAGGGGTGACCAAGGCGGTGGTGCTAGAGGAGAGTCTGGTGCGACAGACGGCGACACTCACACTGGGTAGCTACCTGAGCGGACGCGTACAGCTGAGGAGACACAGGGGTGTAGCGCGACACAGTGGTGAGGGTGTACAGACTGGACCCTGGCGCACGTGTGAACGTGGCCAGGTGGCGGTTAGTCCTAGAGCACGTACAGATCGCCACACGCTCTCCTCTGGGAGTAAACGTGTCAACCCAATGATCCTGAAGGACGGCGTTGCTCACCAGGTTCGTAGAGAACGAGGGGATGTGGAGACCTGACAGCTCACCGGACGGGACCGCCGGACACGGGAGCACAGTACTGGACCGTGCAAGCACTGGGCCCCCAGAGGGGTCAGCCAGTGAGACAGGGACAGGTGCAGGGAGGGGAGTGACTGTGGTGCTGTCGCGAAAGAAACAGCGGGAAGCACCTGAGTCAAGCGTGAAGGTGTGCAAAGCCTCAGCAGGCGCAGTACCAGAGAGAGCAGACTCACGAGCACCTAGGGCTGCAGTCATACCTGGGTCAGGCGGGACACACAAGTAGCAGTCACCCTCAGCACTAACAGTCAATGCATACATAGCAGCAAGAATCGCATCATAGTCAAGATCAAAGATAGGAACATCACGCCTAAGCAGGTCTGCCCAGTTGGGGAACTCAGTAGCCTCAGGAAACTTGGCGCGCCAGGCGTCGCTAAGCCTAGCGAAGCAGCGGTACTCAGTGTGAAAACCGTTGCATGGGCGACCAGCGCGGGGACCGGCGCGAATGACATAGGGGCAGCGACCAGGACCCCCAGACGCCCCACGCTGAGCGTACCAGTCATGAAGCTGCTGAGACGTGGGGGTCTGGCGCTGACGCTGCTGCTGCTGCTGCTGCTGCTGCTGGGGCTGCTGCTGCTGCTGCTGCTGCTGCCCCTGGTCATCACTGGAGCTCCCCTTCGGGCCGGCCGCACTCCAGCCCCCACCACCGTCACCACCACCGCTGCCACCTCCTCCACTGCCGCCGCTGCCTCCTCCACCGCTCCGGGTCCCACCGCCGCCCCACCCACCTCCTCCACCCCCACGACCACCCCCACCACCTCCACCACCCCCGCCGCCTCCACCACCGCTCCCTCCACCGCCACCTCCACCACCCTTGCCACCCTTGCCGCCCCTGGTGCCGCTGCGCTTCCCACTAGGAGCGGAAGCAGCTGCGACCTTCTCAGCACCAAGGAGGTCGACAGCAGCAGCAGAGGCGTAGGAGGGGGCAAGAGGGGAGGGGGAGCACCCCTCAAAGAGGGGAGTGCGAGGAGTGCCACGAGCAGCACCTACAGCGAGGAAAACCTTTTCTGCTGCTAGGAGCTGCTGCTCGAAGTCGGCTAGAGTGAGAGTGGTAGGGTCTTTGGCGAGGAAGTGGTCCCTGACTGAACTGAGAGTGTCAGGGAGGTTAGTGACGAGGATGTAGAGGGTAAAGTACAACGGGGGGGGGGGGGGGGGGTCTGGGCGAGGAAGTCGTCTGTAAGGGCGGCACGAAAGCGAGCGTCACTAGCGCGGAGGTGAGAGATAAGGTCCTCAGCGGTGGCAAACGAGGACAGGTCTGGGAACAGGTAGGGCAGGATGAGACGACCTACGGCTGCAGTGGCTGGGGATGAGAAGTGCGCAACTACAGCGTCATACAGTGCCTTAGCAGTCTTGTGCTGGCTAAAATGCGCGCGCTCAGTGATCGGCAAATGGTTGCGAATAGCGAGGCGCGCAGCAGCATCGCGAGTCTGCCACTGTGAGTAGTCAAGAGCGGGAGCAGTGTCAGCAGGAGCAACGGCAGTGCCAGACGCGTGATCGAACAGTGAAACGCCGTCTTTTGCATCAGTCATAAGAAACAGTTGCAGGTCGTCGAGCCAAGTGGCAAACTCAATCGGGCGACCGTCAGGCTCAAACGCGAGAACATTAAGCGTCGCCATAATCACAGTGCAAGCGAAGGCAGCAGGCAAAGGCAGTAGGCGAAGGCAGCAGGCAGAGGCAGCAGGCACAGGCAGCAGGCAAAGGCAGCAGGCACAGGCAGCAGGCAAGGGCGGCGCGCAAAGCAGCCGCAAGCTGCGCGTGGGCTGTCTGGGCGACGCGCTAGCAGCGCAGGCAGCGCGCGGGTGGGGCAGGCGGCCGCGGCAGTAGGGCTGGCGGCGCACGGGGTCGGGGCAGCGTGACGGGCGGTGCGTGGGGCCACGAGGCTGCACGACGGGCAGTGCGCGGGGCTGCGGGGCAGCGCAGGAGGTGGCGCGAGGGGCCACGGGGCAGCGCGACGGGCCGTGGCAGGGCGCGCGCGGGGC
This sequence comes from Closterium sp. Yama58-4, assembly GCA_947470075.1. Lineage (NCBI taxonomy): Eukaryota > Viridiplantae > Streptophyta > Zygnematophyceae > Desmidiales > Closteriaceae > Closterium > Closterium sp. Yama58-4. The sequence continues at coordinate 963,227 of CANIUD010000163.1, forward strand.
TGCAAGGCAGCGCGACGGCGGCGCGCAGGGCTGCGGGGCAGCGTGACGGGCTGGCAAGGCGCGCGCGGGGCTGCGGGGCAGCGCGACGGGCGGCGCGCGGGGCTGCAGGGCAGCGCGACGGGCAGCGGCAGGGCGCGCGCGGGGCTGCAGGGCAGCGCGACGGGCGGCGCGCGGGGCTGCGGGGCAGCGCGACGGGCAGCAAGGCAGGGTAAGGCAGGGCGCGGGGTAGCACAGTAACCGCGAGCGGTTGGTGGTGGGCCCTAAAAAAAATCGATCCTGAGGTCCTAGGGACCTCCTGCTCTGAATACCATGTTGAAAGAACTAGCAGGGATGAATGAACTAGGATGAAGTTGGGTACAAATATGAAACCCTAAAGGGGCTATACCCCATATTGGCTACCCCACTACAGCGTACACATATATATTACATATATCATTTGACAGAAGCGACACCGCGAAGAAGACGTACATCACGCCTGCCGCAGACCAGCTGATGGGAGCATCGAGGCACATCCAAGACCCAGCACGATCCCTCTCCCTTGCGCAACATGTCACGTCACTAGCGCAACAACGGCGACCGACACGACACATGTCTCAGAAGACCCATTTGAAATGAGACGATGCCATTGCTACAACAAGAAAGCAAGCTTTCTAAATATGAATATTTTTAAAAGCTGTAACGCTTTTCAAAATTATGTATTTTGAAAGCGAAGCGGCTTGTAATGTAGCAATGGTCGTCGGCGAACCGCGCTAAACGTCCGTTTTAGAGTACAAAACGTGGGCTGGAGGTCATTTCCCTCCACCATCGTCTCTCATTTTTCAAACGGTTTAGTCTAGTTGCCCGCCCACCCACCCCCTAGGATAGTAAGTGATAATAAATTGTGCTACGAAAATTCCTTGATGTCAGCTTGGACCTGTTTGTTCTAAACCCATTTGAAATGAGACGATGCCATTGCTACAACAAGAAAGCAAGCTTTCTAAATTTAAAGGAAGTATGGTCTCATGTCACTAAGCTTCATCAAATCCAGCTGAGGAGCTTGGTGTGAGGCTCTTGTTCTCAGCTCAACAGTTGGTTCCATTCCAGGCAATACTAGGTGTGTGTTGTTGTTGCCTGTGAGAAGGCCCAGGTTACCAGCTTCGAATAGGCCGCTGCTGCTGCTGAACACAAATACAACCCCATCAAGCCCAGCAAGGGTGCTGACATTTTTGCCCCACTGAAGAAGTTTTGCATTTTGTTGATTTGGACGAATCATCTATTTGAGCTGATGATAGCGAATATGTACAAGTCTGTAGCATGCCCCTCCACAAAGGAAGAGAAGGGTGCCCCATCCGGTGGTGCCACAGAACGGTGGGGTGGGCAAGCGACCGGCAGGAGCACGACGCAGCGACTGGACCAGACGTAGGAACCTGACAAGACACAGCTACCTGGGGGGACGGAGCAACCTGGTGAGACGCGGGGACTCGAACGGGGGGCGAAACAGGGACCGGTGGCAATAGGGGCGGCTGCCACTGCGGCTGCTGCTGCTGCGGCTGCTGCTGCGGCTGCTGCTGCTGCTGGGGCTGCTGCTGCTGCTGCTGCTGCTGCTGCGGCTGCTGCTGCGCACTCGGGCCAGTGTGAAGAGTGTAGAGACCTGAGCCCGGCTCAGCAGCAAAGGTGGCCAGAGGCTGGTAAGAGGCTCTGATACCATGTCAAACTGAGGAATTGATGATGCATTCATGTTGGTTGGGGTACAAGTAGCTAACCCTAACTTTTGTACTCCCTAAGACAAACCTCACTATAGGCTACCACATTTGACAAATATGTACAAGTCTGTAGCATGCCCCTCCACAAAGGGGTCTGGAGAGTCACTGCAACCTTGCCGCAACCAGAATTGCATATTTCACATGCTTGATTTAACAGTCAGAAGCCCTTATACACTTCAAAGAACCTCCACCCAAGATGAGTCTACCTCAAGCTAGGATGGGGTTCACTGCACTCCCATTTTTAATCCGCTTCACTAATACTGTTGCAATCATCTTAGTGTGTGGTTCTTACGCAGCAAGTGCTTGTTATAACGGGTAGCGTGGGGGTTGATTTCTCGAGATGTGTCAGGTTGCATGCGCCTGACCCCGTTGACTTTCAGCCGCTTGTTACAACGAAGCTATTCTTCAGCCAGTCAAATTCGTTTGTGTGTCCTTGTGTGGTTCGCTTTTACTGCTGCCCCTGCGGGCCACGTTTGGCGGGAAAAAGGGCATTTTAGTTCCACATTCAATCCGCCTGGTAATGCACTCACCACCACGATCGCTCTTCGTGTTTGCTGACCGACAATATCGCGGATCCACAGTGACAGGGGCACCTCCCGCCGTTTTTTCGAACCCAAAGTCTGTTGGAAATGACGTAACCCAAAGTGTATTTGTGACGGCTGCCCTCGAAACAGTTCTGACATTGGTGGCGCCGCGCAAATGTCACCGTCACCAAGATGAGATTGGATCGTACGGTTCGGTTGCTTTCACTGGTACATTTGCTTGGCAGATCCAACTCGGCCATGGAATCGCACATGCGCGGCGCGCCTTTTGGGACGTGCGCCAAATTAGGCGGGAACCTCACGTCCCAATCAAACCCCGACTTGGTGATTGGGACAAGGGGTCAAACTGGGGCAAAATCACCCTCAAGCTCTAGAAGCCATGAATAACGAAGTTGGACCACTGAGTAAAGGCTTCTTGCGACTCGTACACAGCATTGTTGTATGTATTCAGGTTCAAAGCAGCTTCTCGCCTGTTGAAAGTCCGAAATCTTTACATTGTCGCCCGGTCCGTGCTCTCCACGTTTCCGTCCGCCAACGTCTTCTCTCGAGTCGGAAATTGTATTTATAAAGCTAATGCGTAGGTGCCTAAGTCATCAACGATCAGTGCATCTCCACGTTTAGCAGCGCGGCAACCATTGCATCGGCGTCTGGAACTAGGCTCCAAAACCGCATTTTAGAAGGTTCGGGATTGCGAGTTATATTTCGTTCACCTCCGCTCTTCTTCTCCAACGCATCCCACAGGGTACGGCTCCGGACCACGTTCCTTCTCCCCTCTTCTTGAAACCTCTCTAGCCCTTCGTTTCTGTCTACGCGAAGATTGACCTCTAGCATTCCTCTCTCCGTCTTGAAAGTCCGGCCCACTTTGGGACATTTTGGCGCAAGGCGACTTCGTAACTCTGAGACGACCTCGGCGGCATTCTCCCACCCGCCGTTCTTACCGCTCTCTGCCTCACTTCATCCCCTCCAATCTTCCTCCATCCTTCTCCAGTCCTCTCCAACACAAAAATGTCGCAGCAAGAGCAGAAATTCAATATACTTCCCCCCTTTCCCACTCGCCCCTTTCCACCCATTTCTTCACCCACGCCAGGACCATTTCGCGGCGGAAACAGCAGCATTGCATCGCGTTGGGCCGCCCCCTTTGTGTCAGCGACTCAGATTCAAGCGGTACGATATTCTGTCGCAGGCACTGCGAATTACGACGTTGAGTCTACGCAATGTCAGCTATCGTAGGTACAGCGAACCATGTGACGTCAGGATTGACAGCTACTTCCACCTCACCACCTCTCTCCCCCACCCCTCGTCGCATCCTCATCCCATGCTTGTCGATCGTCGTCGCAACCTCGTCTCACCATTCTCCCATCCTCCTCCCATCCTTTCCCATCCTCCTCCCATCCTCGTCGCGACTTCGTCGGCGGAAAGATTTGCCAAGGCTCAGAGCCCAATAATATAAGATAGCCGAGGCTGAGATGCACAGAGGCTCGGCTAGCCGAGGCTGAGATGCACAGAGGCTCGGCTAGCCGAGGCTGAGATGCACAGAGGCTCGGCTAGCCGAGGCTGAGATGCACAGAGGCTCGTCTAGCCGAGGCTGAGATGCACAGAGGCTCGGCTAGCCGAGGCTGAGATGCACAGAGGCTCGGCTAGCCGAGGCTGAGATGCACAGAGGTTCGGCTAGCCGAGGCTGAGATGCACAGAGGCTCGGCTAGCCGAGGCTGAGAGTCACAAATTCTCGGCTAGCCGAAGCTCAGAGTCACAGAGGCTCGACTTATCCCCCTCACCCCCCCCCCCACCCCCCCCCACCCCCACCCCATATGTCTGCACCCCCTCCCAACTCCGTCAGAGGCGGCAGACGACATCAGAGGCGGCAAGGGTGTTTGATATATTTACCACAGCTTTCTAAACGCTCGCTTGGTAGAGTCACCATGAAGCTTCCTCGCCCAGCTATCCTTCTGCTGCTCCTCCTCGTCTCTGTCGCGCTGCTTCCGCTCTTCGCCTCCTCGCGCACTCTTCCGCCTAAGCAGCAGCCCACCGGGGGGGAGATTCCGCCAGTCACGGGGAAAAACACCACCGCGCCTCCTCGCCACCCGCGCCATGGGGGGAATCGGACGGTAGCGGCAGGGAACCGAACGAAGGGCGGGCATCCGAACAAGGGGCACCATCGCGTGAACGGAACTGCGGCGGGGGGACCGAAGAGGGCGAACGGAACTGCGGCGGGGGGACCGAAGAGGGGGAACGGCACTGCAGCGGGGGGACCGAAGAGGGGGAACGGAATTGTGGCGGGGGGACCGAAGAGGGGGAACGGCACTGCGGCGGGGGGACCTTCGCCAAAGCTGCCAGCGAACGGAAACGCGAAGAATGGAAATGCGCCGAATGGTCAGAAGAACGGCGGGGCGCAGCCGAACAAGAATGGCGGCGGGGGTGGCGGCGCACAGACGAACAAGAACGGTGGCGCGCAGACGAACAAGAACGGTGGCGGCGGCGGCAGCGGCGGCGCCAATAAGCCCCGTCGACCGAAGCAAATCGCTGAGGAGAACTGTAGCAGGTGGGTTGCGAAGTGGCCCTTCTTTTTTCAAGAATGCTTACGCAGTGGCCCCTGTTTTGTGTGTGTGTGTGTGTGTGTGTGTGTTTGTGTGTGTGTGTGTGTGTGTGTGTGTGTGTGTGTGTGTGTGTGTGTGTGTGTGTGTTTTTACGGTACTCCCCTGATGTACTCCCCTCTCCCCTGATGTACTCCCCTCTCCCCTGATGTACTCCCCTCTCCCCCGATGTACTCCCCTCTCCCCCGATGTACTCCTCTTTCCTGTCGCAAACCACACCACATTTTTTTCAGCCCATGAACTTCAGAACTCTCTCCCTTCCCATCACGTTTCGACCTTTCAAAGAATGGTCTTCCTGTCTCTGACCGCTCCCTACTCAAACCATATGTTCCACTATCTTCCCGTTTTTTACCCATAACACCAAAACATCGTGGCCCGAGGTGGTTGGGATGACGGGAGAGAAGCTCTCAATTACCGAGCTGACTTTTGAGTTGACTCAAAAGTCGTTGGGATGACGGGAGAGAAGGCTCTCAATTACAGAGCTGACTTTTGAGTTGACTCAAAAGTCGTTGGGATGACGGGAGAGAAGGCTCTCAATTACATCTCGACATCAATGCCAGAGTGTAACGTACCGCACCTAGCTCAAACCATACTTTTCCCTATCTTCCCCTGTTTTTACCCATGGCAGCAAGACTTCTTGGCCGGAAGTGGTTGGGATGACGGGCGAAAAGGCTCGCAATTACATCTTGACATCCATGCCAGAGTGTAACTGGGACGTGCGAATCATACCGAGTAGGGGATTCGCAACAATGGATTATCGCACAAACCGCGTTCGTATCTTCGTCGATAAGGAGGGTATTGTTCGCGTTCCTCCGAGAATCGGCTAACTCTCATAGGGTAACAGTATTGAAACGGTCTCCACAGTACTGCATGTTTAGACTTCTTCAGGGATCTCCCTGGCCCACAGTGTAGTCAAGCTAAAGGTCAGAGGATATCACAGTGTAGGCAAGCTCATGTCTCTACAATACTGCACACAGCAAGCAGACTGGGTTTCTTCAGGGATCTCCCTGACCTGGAGGTCAGGATATTATATCACACGGTGTAGGCCAGCTCCAATAGCACACTGCCACGTGTTCTGACTCAGTGGTTATTCTAATAGGACGCACCATTTGTATAGAGGCGCTTACCTATATATATGTTTCGTGGCCAGGATCCAACATACGGTAGTGACCTTATCAGGGGTGAATTCGTTGTACTAGCCTAATGTTTTTGACTTCATTATATTATTACCCTGATACAAATACCGTTAGTGTTCTGATCTGAATCTCCTCCTGGTCCTGACTGGACAGGGTGTCATGGCAATCAGCCTTGTGGGAACTAAAACCTCAACAGGTAGAACTCAGGTTACCGTAGGCCTTTTCAGGCAATTAGCCTCATGTGCGTGTCAGATCAGAGTGTGGCCAGAGACTCAGGCCTTTTCTTTCCACGAACCAAGCCCCGACCCCGTACCAGACCAATCCTATCCTTCCCTTCCCTCCTTCCTATCCGTTCTTCTTGCCAGCACTTCTCTCCAAGGTCCTGCTAGTCCTCTCTCCTGCCTCCCTCCCTCAGAGATGCAATGCTGCGGGTGCATGTGTGCAAGCCTCGCTTGCACATGCTTTAGCAAAGCTGCGGGTGCATGTGCGCAAGCCTTGCTGGGACGAGGAAGACGCAGCAGCATCCGCAGCAGCAGCAGGTGCGCGCTAGAAGCTCATGAGCGTGCAGGTGCGCACAGCAGCATCCGCGGCAGTAGCAGGTGCGCGCAAGAAGCTGGTGCGCGCAGCAGCATCTGCGGCAGCAGGTAAGTTCATGGGCCTGCAAGCAACAGCAAATCTCACCAGCAGGTGCGTTTCGAGCATCGGCAGCAAGCGTGCTCGCGAAAACAGCAGCAGCAGGATCGTTCGCGTGATTGACAGCAGCTGGTGCATTTACAGCATCGGCAGCAGCGACACATCCTGTCAGAGTCGAATCGACCTCGAATTGACCACCTTCCTTCGCTGTCCCACATCTCTCGAATCTCATTCGACTTGAACAAGTTTGCACTTTAGATTGCCGGGTAGCACGTTTCCCAGCATAGCCATTCACACCAGCATTCTCCAGGCCTTTACTCACTCCATGGCCGGTGCTCATCCAATGCTAACCTTAGCGTCCATTCATGTGTTTTTACACTCCTCATTGGCGCAGGGGTTGTCTCGCATGCTCTCGTCTGCTTCCCGCCCGTACCAAGCTTAAGATCCCTCAAACCCCTCCGCACTGGCCGCCAACTGAAAAAAGGAGTGTTTTGAGACGTCTCAAAACACTCCTTTTTTCACGAAACCCCTCCACACTGGCCGCCAACTCTTCAAGCTCGCCCCTCCCTCACTCCTACTCCGCTCACTCCCACTCCCATCACTCCCATCACTCCCATCACTCCCATCACTCCCATCACTCCCATCACTCCCATCACTCCCATCACTCCCATCACTCCCATCACTCCCATCACTCCCATCACTCCCATCACTCCCATCACTCCCATCACTCCCATCACTCCCATCACTCCCATCACTCCCCTTTCTCCCACTCACCTCATTCTTCACTAGCACAACAGCACCACCGTCGTCCCCATTTGCACGTTCTCCACAGCAGCCATCACCGCAACACAAGGACCTCCCCCAGCTGCCTCCCCTCTCACCGCACTTCCTCTCCCCTCACTCCCTGTCACCGTACTCCACCCCTCACTCCCTCCGCCCTTTCTCCACTAGCACCGGAGCACCGCCAGGGTCCCCATCGTCCCCATTTGCACGTTCCCCACAGCAGCGGTTACCGCAGCACAGGGACCCGCTTCAGCTGCCGTCTCCCCCTCCCGTGCCACAACAGCGGGTCATTGTCACAGGTACGCCCTCAACCCCATGGCCCCCACGTGGTGGCACCTGATTGGAGCTCAGGGCCCTATCCGATCCGAGGCCTTACCTAGCCAAACCCCATTAGACATTTACCTTTCCCGGCATGACTGAAAGCCTCGCCACGGCTCTGCTCTTTTTGAGACGTCTCAAAACATGACTGACAGCCTCGCCACGGCTCTGCTCTTTTTGAGACGTCTCAAAACATGACTGACAGCCTCGCCACGGCTCTGCTCTTTTTGAGACGTCTCAAAACATGACTGACAGCCTCGCCACGGCTCTGCTCTTTTTGAGACGTCTCAAAACATGACTGACAGCCTCGCCACGGCTCTGCTCTTTTTGAGACGTCTCAAAACATGACTGACAGCCTCGCCACGGCTCTGCTCTTTTTGAGACGTCTCAAAACATGACTGACAGCCTCGCCACGGCTCTGCTCTTTTTGAGACGTCTCAAAACATGACTGACAGCCTCGCCACGGCTCTGCTCTTTTTGAGACGTCTCAAAACATGACTGACAGCCTCGCCACGGCTCTGCTCTTTTTGAGACGTCTCAAAACATGACTGACAGCCTCGCCACGGCTCTGCTCTTTTTGAGACGTCTCAAAACATGACTGACAGCCTCGCCACGGCTCTGCTCTTTTTGAGACGTCTCAAAACATGACTGACAGCCTCGCCACGGCTCTGCTCTTTTTGAGACGTCTCAAAACATGACTGACAGCCTCGCCACGGCTCTGCTCTTTTTGAGACGTCTCAAAACATGACTGACAGCCTCGCCACGGCTCTGCTCTTTTTGAGACGTCTCAAAACATGACTGACAGCCTCGCCACGGCTCTGCTCTTTTTGAGCCGTCTCAAAACATGACTGACAGCCTCGCCACGGCTCTGCTCTTTTTGAGCCGTCTCAAAACATGACTGACAGCCTCGCCACGGCTCTGCTCTTTTTGAGCCGTCTCAAAACATGACTGACAGCCTCGCCACGGCTCTGCTCTTTTTGAGCCGTCTCAAAACATGACTGACAGCCTCGCCACGGCTCTGCTCTTTTTGAGCCGTCTCAAAACATGACTGACAGCCTCGCCACGGCTCTGCTCTTTTTGAGCCGTCTCAAAACATGACTGACAGCCTCGCCACGGCTCTGCTCTTTTTGAGCCGTCTCAAAACATGACTGACAGCCTCGCCACGGCTCTGCTCTTTTTGAGCCGTCTCAAAACATGACTGACAGCCTCGCCACGGCTCTGCTCTTTTTGAGCCGTCTCAAAACATGACTGACAGCCTCGCCACGGCTCTGCTCTTTTTGAGCCGTCTCAAAACATGACTGACAGCCTCGCCACGGCTCTGCTCTTTTTGAGCCGTCTCAAAACATGACTGACAGCCTCGCCACGGCTCTGCTCTTTTTGAGCCGTCTCAAAACATGACTGACAGCCTCGCCACGGCTCTGCTCTTTTTGAGCCGTCTCAAAACATGACTGACAGCCTCGCCACGGCTCTGCTCTTTTTGAGCCGTCTCAAAACATGACTGACAGCCTCGCCACGGCTCTGCTCTTTTTGAGACGTCTCAAAACATGACTGACAGCCTCGCCACGGCTCTGCTCTTTTTGAGACGTCTCAAAACATGACTGACAGCCTCGCCACGGCTCTGCTCTTTTTGAGACGTCTCAAAACATGACTGACAGCCTCGCCACGGCTCTGCTCTTTTTGAGACGTCTCAAAACATGACTGACAGCCTCGCCACGGCTCTGCTCTTTTTGAGACGTCTCAAAACATGACTGACAGCCTCGCCACGGCTCTGCTCTTTTTGAGCCGTCTCAAAACATGACTGACAGCCTCGCCACGGCTCTGCTCTTTTTGAGCCGTCTCAAAACATGACTGACAGCCTCGCCACGGCTCTGCTCTTTTTGAGCCGTCTCAAAACATGACTGACAGCCTCGCCACGGCTCTGCTCTTTTTGAGCCGTCTCAAAACATGACTGACAGCCTCGCCACGGCTCTGCTCTTTTTGAGCCGTCTCAAAACATGACTGACAGCCTCGCCACGGCTCTGCTCTTTTTGAGCCGTCTCAAAACATGACTGACAGCCTCGCCACGGCTCTGCTCTTTTTGAGCCGTCTCAAAACATGACTGACAGCCTCGCCACGGCTCTGCTCTTTTTGAGCCGTCTCAAAACATGACTGACAGCCTCGCCACGGCTCTGCTCTTTTTGAGCCGTCTCAAAACATGACTGACAGCCTCGCCACGGCTCTGCTCTTTTTGAGCCGTCTCAAAACATGACTGACAGCCTCGCCACGGCTCTGCTCTTTTTGAGACGTCTCAAAACATGACTGACAGCCTCGCCACGGCTCTGCTCTTTTTGAGCCGTCTCAAAACATGACTGACAGCCTCGCCACGGCTCTGCTCTTTTTGAGCCGTCTCAAAACATGACTGACAGCCTCGCCACGGCTCTGCTCTTTTTGAGCCGTCTCAAAACATGACTGACAGCCTCGCCACGGCTCTGCTCTTTTTGAGCCGTCTCAAAACATGACTGACAGCCTCGCCACGGCTCTGCTCTTTTTGAGCCGTCTCAAAACATGACTGACAGCCTCGCCACGGCTCTGCTCTTTTTGAGACGTCTCAAAACATGACTGACAGCCTCGCCACGGCTCTGCTCTTTTTGAGACGTCTCAAAACATGACTGACAGCCTCGCCACGGCTCTGCTCTTTTTGAGACGTCTCAAAACATGACTGACAGCCTCGCCACGGCTCCGCTCTTTTTGAGACGTCTCAAAACATGGCTGACAGCCTCGCCACGGCTCCGCTCTTTTTGAGACGTCTCAAAACATGGCTGACAGCCTCGCCACGGCTCCGCTCTTTTTGAGACGTCTCAAAACATGGCTGACAGCCTCGCCACGGCTCCGCTCTTTTTGAGACGTCTCAAAACATGACTGACAGCCTCGCCACGGCTCCGCTCTTTTTGAGACGTCTCAAAACATGACTGACAGCCTCGCCACGGCTCCGCTCTTTTTGAGACGTCTCAAAACATGACTGACAGCCTCGCCACGGCTCCGCTCTTTTTGAGACGTCTCAAAACATGACTGACAGCCTCGCCACGGCTCCGCTCTTCTTGAGACGTCTCAAAACATGACTGACAGCCTCGCCACGGCTCCGCTCTTCTTGAGACGTCTCAAAACATGACTGACAGCCTCGCCACGGCTCCGCTCTTCTTGAGACGTCTCAAAACATGACTGACAGCCTCGCCACGGCTCCGCTCTTCTTGAGACGTCTCAAAACATGACTGACAGCCTCGCCACGGCTCCGCTCTTCTTGAGACGTCTCAAAACATGACTGACAGCCTCGCCACGGCTCCGCTCTTCTTGAGACGTCTCAAAACATGACTGACAGCCTCGCCACGGCTCCGCTCTTCTTGAGACGTCTCAAAACATGACTGACAGCCTCGCCACGGCTCCGCTCTTCTTGAGACGTCTCAAAACATGACTGACAGCCTCGCCACGGCTCCGCTCTTCTTGAGACGTCTCAAAACATGACTGACAGCCTCGCCACGGCTCCGCTCTTCTTGAGACGTCTCAAAACATGACTGACAGCCTCGCCACGGCTCCGCTCTTCTTGAGACGTCTCAAAACATGACTGACAGCCTCGCCACGGCTCTGCTCTTCTTGAGACGTCTCAAAACATGACTGACAGCCTCGCCACGGCTCTGCTCTTCTTGAGACGTCTCAAAACATGACTGACAGCCTCGCCACGGCTCTGCTCTTCTTGAGACGTCTCAAAACATGACTGACAGCCTCGCCACGGCTCTGCTCTTCTTGAGACGTCTCAAAACATGACTGACAGCCTCGCCACGGCTCTGCTCTTCTTGAGACGTCTCAAAACATGACTGACAGCCTCGCCACGGCTCTGCTCTTCTTGAGACGTCTCAAAACATGACTGACAGCCTCGCCACGGCTCTGCTCTTCTTGAGACGTCTCAAAACATGACTGACAGCCTCGCCACGGCTCTGCTCTTCTTGAGACGTCTCAAAACATGACTGACAGCCTCGCCACGGCTCTGCTCTTCTTGAGACGTCTCAAAACATGACTGACAGCCTCGCCACGGCTCTGCTCTTCTTGAGACGTCTCAAAACATGACTGACAGCCTCGCCACGGCTCTGCTCTTCTTGAGACGTCTCAAAACATGACTGACAGCCTCGCCACGGCTCTGCTCTTCTTGAGACGTCTCAAAACATGACTGACAGCCTCGCCACGGCTCTGCTCTTCTTGAGACGTCTCAAAACATGACTGACAGCCTCGCCACGGCTCTGCTCTTCTTGAGACGTCTCAAAACATGACTGACAGCCTCGCCACGGCTCTGCTCTTCTTGAGACGTCTCAAAACATGACTGACAGCCTCGCCACGGCTCTGCTCTTCTTGAGACGTCTCAAAACATGACTGACAGCCTCGCCACGGCTCTGCTCTTCTTGAGACGTCTCAAAACATGACTGACAGCCTCGCCACGGCTCTGCTCTTCTTGAGACGTCTCAAAACATGACTGACAGCCTCGCCACGGCTCTGCTCTTCTTGAGACGTCTCAAAACATGACTGACAGCCTCGCCACGGCTCTGCTCTTCTTGAGACGTCTCAAAACATGACTGACAGCCTCGCCACGGCTCTGCTCTTCTTGAGACGTCTCAAAACATGACTGACAGCCTCGCCACGGCTCTGCTCTTCTTGAGACGTCTCAAAACATGACTGACAGCCTCGCCACGGCTCTGCTCTTCTTGAGACGTCTCAAAACATGACTGACAGCCTCGCCACGGCTCTGCTCTTCTTGAGACGTCTCAAAACATGACTGACAGCCTCGCCACGGCTCTGCTCTTCTTGAGACGTCTCAAAACATGACTGACAGCCTCGCCACGGCTCTGCTCTTCTTGAGACGTCTCAAAACATGACTGACAGCCTCGCCACGGCTCTGCTCTTCTTGAGACGTCTCAAAACATGACTGACAGCCTCGCCACGGCTCTGCTCTTCTTGAGACGTCTCAAAACATGACTGACAGCCTCGCCACGGCTCTGCTCTTCTTGAGACGTCTCAAAACATGACTGACAGCCTCGCCACGGCTCTGCTCTTCTTGAGACGTCTCAAAACATGACTGACAGCCTCGCCACGGCTCTGCTCTTCTTGAGACGTCTCAAAACATGACTGACAGCCTCGCCACGGCTCTGCTCTTCTTGAGACGTCTCAAAACATGACTGACAGCCTCGCCACGGCTCTGCTCTTCTTGAGACGTCTCAAAACATGACTGACAGCCTCGCCACGGCTCTGCTCTTCTTGAGACGTCTCAAAACATGACTGACAGCCTCGCCACGGCTCTGCTCTTCTTGAGACGTCTCAAAACATGACTGACAGCCTCGCCACGGCTCTGCTCTTCTTGAGACGTCTCAAAACATGACTGACAGCCTCGCCACGGCTCTGCTCTTCTTGAGACGTCTCAAAACATGACTGACAGCCTCGCCACGGCTCTGCTCTTCTTGAGACGTCTCAAAACATGACTGACAGCCTCGCCACGGCTCTGCTCTTCTTGAGACGTCTCAAAACATGACTGACAGCCTCGCCACGGCTCTGCTCTTCTTGAGACGTCTCAAAACATGACTGACAGCCTCGCCACGGCTCTGCTCTTCTTGAGACGTCTCAAAACATGACTGACAGCCTCGCCACGGCTCTGCTCTTCTTGAGACGTCTCAAAACATGACTGACAGCCTCGCCACGGCTCTGCTCTTCTTGAGACGTCTCAAAACATGACTGACAGCCTCGCCACGGCTCTGCTCTTCTTGAGACGTCTCAAAACATGACTGACAGCCTCGCCACGGCTCTGCTCTTCTTGAGACGTCTCAAAACATGACTGACAGCCTCGCCACGGCTCTGCTCTTCTTGAGACGTCTCAAAACATGACTGACAGCCTCGCCACGGCTCTGCTCTTCTTGAGACGTCTCAAAACATGACTGACAGCCTCGCCACGGCTCTGCTCTTCTTGAGACGTCTCAAAACATGACTGACAGCCTCGCCACGGCTCTGCTCTTCTTGAGACGTCTCAAAACATGACTGACAGCCTCGCCACGGCTCTGCTCTTCTTGAGACGTCTCAAAACATGACTGACAGCCTCGCCACGGCTCTGCTCTTCTTGAGACGTCTCAAAACATGACTGACAGCCTCGCCACGGCTCTGCTCTTCTTGAGACGTCTCAAAACATGACTGACAGCCTCGCCACGGCTCTGCTCTTCTTGAGACGTCTCAAAACATGACTGACAGCCTCGCCACGGCTCTGCTCTTCTTGAGACGTCTCAAAACATGACTGACAGCCTCGCCACGGCTCTGCTCTTCTTGAGACGTCTCAAAACATGACTGACAGCCTCGCCACGGCTCTGCTCTTCTTGAGACGTCTCAAAACATGACTGACAGCCTCGCCACGGCTCTGCTCTTCTTGAGACGTCTCAAAACATGACTGACAGCCTCGCCACGGCTCTGCTCTTCTTGAGACGTCTCAAAACATGACTGACAGCCTCGCCACGGCTCTGCTCTTCTTGAGACGTCTCAAAACATGACTGACAGCCTCGCCACGGCTCTGCTCTTCTTGAGACGTCTCAAAACATGACTGACAGCCTCGCCACGGCTCTGCTCTTCTTGAGACGTCTCAAAACATGACTGACAGCCTCGCCACGGCTCTGCTCTTCTTGAGACGTCTCAAAACATGACTGACAGCCTCGCCACGGCTCTGCTCTTCTTGAGACGTCTCAAAACATGACTGACAGCCTCGCCACGGCTCTGCTCTTCTTGAGACGTCTCAAAACATGACTGACAGCCTCGCCACGGCTCTGCTCTTCTTGAGACGTCTCAAAACATGACTGACAGCCTCGCCACGGCTCTGCTCTTCTTGAGACGTCTCAAAACATGACTGACAGCCTCGCCACGGCTCTGCTCTTCTTGAGACGTCTCAAAACATGACTGACAGCCTCGCCACGGCTCTGCTCTTCTTGAGACGTCTCAAAACATGACTGACAGCCTCGCCACGGCTCTGCTCTTCTTGAGACGTCTCAAAACATGACTGACAGCCTCGCCACGGCTCTGCTCTTCTTGAGACGTCTCAAAACATGACTGACAGCCTCGCCACGGCTCTGCTCTTCTTGAGACGTCTCAAAACATGACTGACAGCCTCGCCACGGCTCTGCTCTTCTTGAGACGTCTCAAAACATGACTGACAGCCTCGCCACGGCTCTGCTCTTCTTGAGACGTCTCAAAACATGACTGACAGCCTCGCCACGGCTCTGCTCTTCTTGAGACGTCTCAAAACATGACTGACAGCCTCGCCACGGCTCTGCTCTTCTTGAGACGTCTCAAAACATGACTGACAGCCTCGCCACGGCTCTGCTCTTCTTGAGACGTCTCAAAACATGACTGACAGCCTCGCCACGGCTCTGCTCTTCTTGAGACGTCTCAAAACATGACTGACAGCCTCGCCACGGCTCTGCTCTTCTTGAGACGTCTCAAAACATGACTGACAGCCTCGCCACGGCTCTGCTCTTCTTGAGACGTCTCAAAACATGACTGACAGCCTCGCCACGGCTCTGCTCTTCTTGAGACGTCTCAAAACATGACTGACAGCCTCGCCACGGCTCTGCTCTTCTTGAGACGTCTCAAAACATGACTGACAGCCTCGCCACGGCTCTGCTCTTCTTGAGACGTCTCAAAACATGACTGACAGCCTCGCCACGGCTCTGCTCTTCTTGAGACGTCTCAAAACATGACTGACAGCCTCGCCACGGCTCTGCTCTTCTTGAGACGTCTCAAAACATGACTGACAGCCTCGCCACGGCTCTGCTCTTCTTGAGACGTCTCAAAACATGACTGACAGCCTCGCCACGGCTCTGCTCTTCTTGAGACGTCTCAAAACATGACTGACAGCCTCGCCACGGCTCTGCTCTTCTTGAGACGTCTCAAAACATGACTGACAGCCTCGCCACGGCTCTGCTCTTCTTGAGACGTCTCAAAACATGACTGACAGCCTCGCCACGGCTCTGCTCTTCTTGAGACGTCTCAAAACATGACTGACAGCCTCGCCACGGCTCTGCTCTTCTTGAGACGTCTCAAAACATGACTGACAGCCTCGCCACGGCTCTGCTCTTCTTGAGACGTCTCAAAACATGACTGACAGCCTCGCCACGGCTCTGCTCTTCTTGAGACGTCTCAAAACATGACTGACAGCCTCGCCACGGCTCTGCTCTTCTTGAGACGTCTCAAAACATGACTGACAGCCTCGCCACGGCTCTGCTCTTCTTGAGACGTCTCAAAACATGACTGACAGCCTCGCCACGGCTCTGCTCTTCTTGAGACGTCTCAAAACATGACTGACAGCCTCGCCACGGCTCTGCTCTTCTTGAGACGTCTCAAAACATGACTGACAGCCTCGCCACGGCTCTGCTCTTCTTGAGACGTCTCAAAACATGACTGACAGCCTCGCCACGGCTCTGCTCTTCTTGAGACGTCTCAAAACATGACTGACAGCCTCGCCACGGCTCTGCTCTTCTTGAGACGTCTCAAAACATGACTGACAGCCTCGCCACGGCTCTGCTCTTCTTGAGACGTCTCAAAACATGACTGACAGCCTCGCCACGGCTCTGCTCTTCTTGAGACGTCTCAAAACATGACTGACAGCCTCGCCACGGCTCTGCTCTTCTTGAGACGTCTCAAAACATGACTGACAGCCTCGCCACGGCTCTGCTCTTCTTGAGACGTCTCAAAACATGACTGACAGCCTCGCCACGGCTCTGCTCTTCTTGAGACGTCTCAAAACATGACTGACAGCCTCGCCACGGCTCTGCTCTTCTTGAGACGTCTCAAAACATGACTGACAGCCTCGCCACGGCTCTGCTCTTCTTGAGACGTCTCAAAACATGACTGACAGCCTCGCCACGGCTCTGCTCTTCTTGAGACGTCTCAAAACATGACTGACAGCCTCGCCACGGCTCTGCTCTTCTTGAGACGTCTCAAAACATGACTGACAGCCTCGCCACGGCTCTGCTCTTCTTGAGACGTCTCAAAACATGACTGACAGCCTCGCCACGGCTCTGCTCTTCTTGAGACGTCTCAAAACATGACTGACAGCCTCGCCACGGCTCTGCTCTTCTTGAGACGTCTCAAAACATGACTGACAGCCTCGCCACGGCTCTGCTCTTCTTGAGACGTCTCAAAACATGACTGACAGCCTCGCCACGGCTCTGCTCTTCTTGAGACGTCTCAAAACATGACTGACAGCCTCGCCACGGCTCTGCTCTTCTTGAGACGTCTCAAAACATGACTGACAGCCTCGCCACGGCTCTGCTCTTCTTGAGACGTCTCAAAACATGACTGACAGCCTCGCCACGGCTCTGCTCTTCTTGAGACGTCTCAAAACATGACTGACAGCCTCGCCACGGCTCTGCTCTTCTTGAGACGTCTCAAAACATGACTGACAGCCTCGCCACGGCTCTGCTCTTCTTGAGACGTCTCAAAACATGACTGACAGCCTCGCCACGGCTCTGCTCTTCTTGAGACGTCTCAAAACATGACTGACAGCCTCGCCACGGCTCTGCTCTTCTTGAGACGTCTCAAAACATGACTGACAGCCTCGCCACGGCTCTGCTCTTCTTGAGACGTCTCAAAACATGACTGACAGCCTCGCCACGGCTCTGCTCTTCTTGAGACGTCTCAAAACATGACTGACAGCCTCGCCACGGCTCTGCTCTTCTTGAGACGTCTCAAAACATGACTGACAGCCTCGCCACGGCTCTGCTCTTCTTGAGA
This sequence comes from Closterium sp. Yama58-4, assembly GCA_947470075.1. Classification (NCBI taxonomy): domain Eukaryota; kingdom Viridiplantae; phylum Streptophyta; class Zygnematophyceae; order Desmidiales; family Closteriaceae; genus Closterium; species Closterium sp. Yama58-4. The sequence goes on from CANIUD010000163.1 coordinate 980,755, forward strand.
CGTCTCAAAACATGACTGACAGCCTCGCCACGGCTCTGCTCTTCTTGAGACGTCTCAAAACATGACTGACAGCCTCGCCACGGCTCTGCTCTTCTTGAGACGTCTCAAAACATGACTGACAGCCTCGCCACGGCTCTGCTCTTCTTGAGACGTCTCAAAACATGACTGACAGCCTCGCCACGGCTCTGCTCTTCTTGAGACGTCTCAAAACATGACTGACAGCCTCGCCACGGCTCTGCTCTTCTTGAGACGTCTCAAAACATGACTGACAGCCTCGCCACGGCTCTGCTCTTCTTGAGACGTCTCAAAACATGACTGACAGCCTCGCCACGGCTCTGCTCTTCTTGAGACGTCTCAAAACATGACTGACAGCCTCGCCACGGCTCTGCTCTTCTTGAGACGTCTCAAAACATGACTGACAGCCTCGCCACGGCTCTGCTCTTCTTGAGACGTCTCAAAACATGACTGACAGCCTCGCCACGGCTCTGCTCTTCTTGAGACGTCTCAAAACATGACTGACAGCCTCGCCACGGCTCTGCTCTTCTTGAGACGTCTCAAAACATGACTGACAGCCTCGCCACGGCTCTGCTCTCCCACCTGCCTTCGCATCCTTCTCGCGTGCCCGGTCCAGTGTTGTGCCTCCTTTTGAGATGTCTCCTCTCGCCTCTCTCTCCTCTCCCCTCTCCCCTCTTTCCCCCACCCCCCTCTCTCCACATCCTTCCTCACCGCAGGACCCTCCCTTCGCCAGGCACTGGCATGGTGACCCCTCTCGACGTAGGCTCCGCTGCCATGTGGCAGCGTCTTATTGGTGGAAGAGGCCACTCTACCCACTAGTCACCCACTCCACCCACCAGTCACGCACTCCACCCACCAGTCACCCACTCCACCCACCAGTCACCCACTCCACCCATCATGTCTACGAAAGCTTCTTCCCTTGCTCCCCAATCCCTTCCCTGCTTGCCTCCTCTCCCTTCCCTCCAATCCCACTTCCCCAATCCCTCTCCTTTCCCTCCAATCCACCTTCCCAATATCCCCCCTGCTTGTCCCACACTTCGATGGCGTCGTGCCTCCCCACGTCAGCCTTCCTTTAGTTTTGCGTCAACTCAAATGACTCCTCCCTTTCCTCCTCGATTTCCTTCCCTGCTTGCCTCCTCTCCCTTCACTTCAGTTCCACCTCCCTCCCCAATTCTCTTCCTGCTTGCCCCTCTCCCCACACTTAAGGGCATCGAGCCTTCCAATGTCAACCTCTGTCAACCCAGAAGCTGACTCCCAAGGAAGCTTCCTACCCACAGCAGCAGTGGCACCAAAGCCCATGGGAGCTGTTATGAGCAACTCGTTCGGCTTTGGAGGAACAAATGCCTCGCTGGTCGTCGGCCTTCCGCCTCTTGCTTAGCTATCTGTCCGCTCTCTATCAGCAACAGGAGCACCACCACCATCAGTAACGGCACCAAAGCCCATGAGAGCTGTCATGAGCAACTCGTTTGGCTTCGAAGGTACAAACACGTCACTTGTCTTCGGCCTCCCACCCCTACCCTAATCTTCAGTACCAGCAGTACCAGCAGCGACATCATACCTGCCATGGGCACTTTTGAGCCGACTCAAAAGTCACCCTACTACCACCAGCACCAGCACCAGCAGCGGCATCATACCTGCCATGGGCAAGAGTCGACTCAAAAGTCTCCTTACCACCAGTACCAGCACCAGCGGCATCATAGCAGACACAGGCACCTTTGAGCCGACTCAAAGTCGCCCAACTACCACCAATACCAGCAGCAGCGGCATCAAAGCTGTAGGGGGGGGGGGGTGATGGTCATAGAGAGGGGGGTGATGGTCATAGACGGGGGGGTGATGGTCATAGAGGGGGGGTGATGGTCATAGAGGGGGGGGTGATGGTCATAGAGGGGGGGGTGATGGTCATAGAGGGGGGGGTGATGGTCATAGAGGGGGGGGTGATGGTCATAGAGGGGGGGGTGATGGTCATAGAGGGGGGGGGTGATGGTCATAGAGGGGGGGGTGATGGTCATAGAGGGGGGGGTGATGGTCATAGAGGGGGGGGTGATGGTCATAGAGAGGGGGGTGATGGTCATAGACGGGGGGGTGATGGTCATAGAGGGGGGGGTGATGGTCATAGAGGGGGGGGTGATGGTCATAGAGGGGGGGGTGATGGTCATAGACGGGGGGGTGATGGTCATAGAGGGGGGGGTGATGGTCATAGAGAGGGGGGTGATGGTCATAGACGGGGGGGTGATGGTCATAGAGGGGGGGGTGATGGTCATAGAGGGGGGGTGATGGTCATAGAGGGGGGGGGATGGTCATAGAGGGGGGGGTGATGGTCATAGAGGGGGGGGTGATGGTCATAGAGGGGGGGTGGTCATAGAGGGGGGGGTGATGGTCATAGAGGGGGGGGTGATGGTCATAGAGGGGGGGGGGTGATGGTCATAGAGGGGGGGGTGATGGTCATAGAGGGGGGGGTGATGGTCATAGAGGGGGGGGTGATGGTCATAGAGGGGGGGTGATGGTCATAGGGGGGGGTGATGGTCATAGGGGGGGGTGATGGTCATAGAGGGGGGGGTGATGGTCATAGTGGGGGGGGGGGCACAGAAGTCTGCATGAACGCCCTTTCCCTCACAGGCTTCTCCCGGTGATCGATTGGGGATGATGGGCAATGGGGGCAGTCAGTGGTGGGTGGGTGTAGTGTAGGTGTTGGATCAAATGTGCAACCTCTCATTTTCCCTCCTCTCTTTCTCTCCTCTTTCGCCCTCTCCCTCACTGGCTTCTCACAGTGAGGCATTGGTGGTGAGTGGTGGGTGATGGGTCATGGTTAATGAACTGTCGTTGCTAGGTCAGTGGTAGGGTGGGTGCTGTCGGCCACACTCACATGTTCCATGCTTCATCTGTTCCTTTTAAGGCGCCTCAAAGCTTAGACGAATTTTGAGACGCCTGAAAAGTTGTCTACGTTCACGCCGTTTTTGAGGCGCCTCAAAAGCATGAGGAACAACACAACACCCCATCAGGGAGCCACACTCACATGTGCCGTGCTTCATCTGTTCCTTTTGAGGCGCCTCAAAACTTAGACGACTTTTGAGGCGCCTCAAAACTTAGACGACTTTTGAGGCGCCTCAAAAGCATGAGGAACAACACAACACTCACATGTGAGAATTCTCAAACGTGCTTCATCTATGCGCACCCATCTTTCCCCCACGCCCACACCAATCCCCTGCTCCCACCTCCCCAATCTGCCTTCTCTTTCCACTCTCCCCTACGAAACCCCACCACCCCCCACCTCCCCTCCATCGCACCACCAGAATGCGAGCTCTCAGCACGCGCTTTAATGACACACCCCACCTTGGATGCTCACTCACTCACTCACGTATCTTGCTGCATCTGTGCCCACCCATTGTTCCCCCCTCCCTCCTCTTTGACCCACCCGTCCCTTCTCCTCGCTCCCCACACCAGCATGCAGGCTCTTAGCATGTGCGTCAACGACATGCCTCTTTTGAGACGTCTCAAACCGTGTTTTGAGACTCCTCAAAACGCTCTTAGCACGCGCTTCAACGGCACCCATTGGCTTTAAGGGGCTGGTCGGAGAAGACTGAGATCTCCTCCCAGCGATATTTCCCTCTCAACACACCTGTCTTCTCACCTCTGCTCCCAGCGATTTTTCCCCGCCCCCCCACCCATCCATCCCCCCTCTCTCCTCCCCCACCAGCAAGCGAGCTCTCAGCACACGCTTCAACGACAAACCCACCTTGGGGCCGTGCTCACAACACGAGTGACTTGCTACCTTTGTGCCCATCCCTGTCCCCATCTCTCCCCTCTACCTCTCCCTTCCCCCCCAACCCCTCCTTGCCGCCCCCCGCCCCCCCCCCCCCCCCCCCCCCCCCCCCCCCCCCCCCCCCTCCCCCCCCCCACCAGCATGCAAGCAATCAGCACGCGATTCAACGACACGACTCACCTTGCCAGGTGACTTTTGAGTCGACTCAAAATTTGCCTCACCTTGCCTCTCGTGTGCGTGCCTTGCCATTCATGCGTGCGCCTTGCCTCCTTTCTCCTGTCTGGAAATTTGAGCTGAAGCAGAAGTCACTCTTTAGCTGTTTGAGAAGCAAGAGATGGATTCATGTGCGTGCCTTGCCTCTTTTCCATGAGCCACGCCCATGATTCAAGCTTGAATCATGAGCTTGAATCATGCCCTGCCCACCCCTTCCAGTGCACTGCATCCTTTGATTGACACTTCTCCCCAAACCGGCCCAACATCTTCCTGCTACTGCACCCTCCTGTCTCCTTGCAGAATGACAGAGAGAGGTGGCGTTCTGGTCCATGAGGTGCTAGGAATGGTTGTTTATACGTCTCAATACCCACCCCTCCTTCTGCACTGCTCCCTTTGTTTGACACTTCTCTCAAGCCCCCCCAACATTCTCCCTACTATCGCGCCCTCCCACCCTCGTCCTCATCTTTCATACCACCGCGGCATGAAAGCTGTCGTGGGCACCTTATTCCACTACAAAATCAAGTAATATGTGTCTGAAACGTTGTCAACCCTGAGAGGTGCTCCTGGTGTGCTGAGTTTATACGCGCGCATCTAGTGTAGTGGTATCATAGTACCCTCCCACGGTACTGACCGGGGTTCGATTCCCCGGATGCGCAAGAAGTATTTTTGAGAAATGATGGCATGATTTAGTTGTGCTTTTGCTAATATCCATTTTCACATCCTCCCTGCTTGTTTTATGCTACCCTCACCTCATTCCATCTGCACTACGTAGCAACTGCCATGGTAGTTCCTGCAAAATACATTCTGGAGTGCATTGCTGCCCAGGCAATGTACGACGCTGTGCTGATTGTTTTTTCTCCACATCTTATCTGCTTGTTTTATGCAACCCTCACCTTCTTTTTTCATGTGCACTGCAGCAATTGGTACAGTAGCCGTGCTAAGTGCATTGCTGCCCAGGGCAGCTGTATTATTGGTTTCTGCTCCACATATTCTCTGCTCATTCTATGCTTCCCTCACCTTCCCCTCCCACGTGCACTGAAGCAGAAACTGCAAGTCAACATGCCTCAACTTGCACTATCACTCACTTCCCTGAGAAAGGTCCAGGGATACTGTAACTCTGCATTGCTGGGGACAATGTGGCGCGCCACCCAACCTACGTTTTGACCATTGCCCATCACCCAACCCGCTTCTCAGCTTCGTCTACGTTTTGAGTCGACTCAAAAATAGTATCGCTCCCTTTCCTGAGACAGGTTGAAGGATACCATAACTCCTCATTGCTGGAGACAATGTGACACCACCCAACCTTCTATGCTTCTTCCACCCCCCTGCTCTTGAGGGCCTTCAAGCCCCCCCAATGTGTTGTGCAAACCTGTTGCCCCTCCATGCAGTCTCACTCCTAGTTTTGAGGCGCCTCAAAACTAGACTGCTCTTGAGGGCCTTCAAGCCCCCCAATGTGTTGTGCAAACCTGTTGCCCCTCCATGCAGTCTCACTCCTAGTTTTGAGGCGCCTCAAAACTAGACTGCTCTTGAGGGCCTTCAAGCCCCCCAATGTGTTGTGCAAACCTGTTGCCCCTCCATGCAGTCTCACTCCTAGTTTTGAGGCGCCTCAAAACTAGACTGCTCTTGAGGGCCTTCAAGCCCCCCAATGTGTTGTGCAAACCTGTTGCCCCTCCATGCAGTCTCACTCCTAGTTTTGAGGCGCCTCAAAACTAGACTGCTCTTGAGGGCCTTCAAGCCCCCCAATGTGTTGTGCAAACCTGTTGCCCCTCCATGCAGTCTCACTCCTAGTTTTGAGGCGCCTCAAAACTAGACTGCTCTTGAGGGCCTTCAAGCCCCCCAATGTGTTGTGCAAACCTGTTGCCCCTCCATGCAGTCTCACTCCTTTTCGTTGCTGGAAGCAATGTGCTGCCCCCCAACCTTCTCAGGTTCGTCTACTTCCCTCCCTACTCTTGAGATGCCCCTATCCCCATATGCACCCGCTTATCCCCCTATCCCCATATGCACCCGCTTATCCCCCCATCCCCATATGCACCCGCTTATCCCCCTATCCCCATATGCACCCGCTTATCCCCCCCATCCCCATATGCACCCGCTTATCCCCCTATCCCCATATGCACCCGCTTATCCCCCTATCCCCATATGCACCCGCTTATCCCCCTATCCCCATATGCACCCGCTTATCCCCTTATCCCCATATGCACCCGCTTATCTGTTGTGAAAATGCTGGTCATGACTTTCTTGGTCGGGTTTTGCGTTTTGAGGCGCCTCAAAGGTCGTTCCACATTACTTGACGTATCTGTATCAGCAACCTCCATACGGTACTTCCTGTAATGATGGGGCAAAGGTGATCAGTGTCAAACTATATAAGCATGTTGGCTTTGTTTAGGCTGTAGTGGGGTAGCACTAGGGGGTACAAAAATTCTCTCGACATTCTCTCTTGTACCCCCCCCTTGACCTAATCCACTCATTCGTTCCTAGCCTAAGTTCTAAGAATCAGAACTGCAGTTTGAAAATCAAGGAGTCAGGGGTTTTCACCACCGCCTTCCCTCACCCCTCATCCCCCTTCTGGTCAATACACATCCCCCCTGCCCCCGCCCAGATTTCCCCTCCATTACCCCCTCATTCCTCCTGCCCTTGTGCATTCATCCCTTCCTTGAATACCCTGGCGCTCACCCTCATGCCCATCCGCGCTCTTACCTCATTCCCCCTATGCTGACCCTTCTCTCCCCGTGCCCCCACCTGACATTCCCCCTTTTCCTAAACAAATAATCCCCCCATGCCGACCCTTCTCTCCCCGTGCCCTCACCCACCACTCCCCCTTTCCCTAAACCCACCAACCCTACCAACCCCCTAAGTTTACCTATATTTCCCTGGTTGCACACACTTCTTTCCCCAAGGCGCTCATCTTTTGAGGCGCCTCAAAAGTCGTCTCATTACCCGCAATTTCCCTAAGCCCACCAACCCTACCAGCCCCCCTAAGTTTACCTATATTTCCCTGGTTGCACACTCTTCTTTCCCCAAGGCGCTCATCTTTTGAGGCGCCTCAAAAGTCGTCTCATTACCCGCAATTTTCCTAAACCCACCACCGACCCTACCAGCCCCCCTAAGTTTACCTACGGTATATTTTCCTGGTTGCACACTCTTCTTTCCCCAAGACGCTCATCCACGATTCCCCCCTGCCCTCGTCCCTCTTTGTTCCTTTGACACACGTTGACTTCTGAGTCGACTCAATAATCCACGATTCTCCCAGCGCTGGTCCAATAGTCCCCCCGTCCCCCCCACCCTCCTCCTACATTTATCTTTCCTCCCCCCCTGCCCTCGTCTCTCATTGTTCCTTTGGCACGCGCATTATTCCCCCAGCGCTCACCCATCAGTCCCCCCTCCCCCCTCTCGCTCAACCATCTTTCCCCAAACAGCTGACCCATGACCCCCCCCTGCCCTCTCATCCCTCATCGTTCCTGCACTAACCACCACTATTCACCCCCACCCAGCAGTCCCCCTCTAACATGCATGAAGGTGTGTGTATGTGTGTGTGTGTGTGTGTGTGTGTGTGTGTGAAAGCAGTGGAATTTCTGGGCAAATTACTCCTCCCTCTCGCAAGCAGTAGAAGCCACTAATCATCATTGAACCTGGACGTGTCAAAAGCAGGGGTGAACAATGGGTAGAGATGGAGCAGAGGAAGAAAATGCATGCATGGTGGCGGCATGCTCAAACAGGAAAAGCCAGAGCACAATCATGGTCACTGGTCCTCACCCCATCATTGCGCAGAGGTACCCCTTCAGAGGACCCTCACACTGTGCAGATGTTTGAGAATGACAGCAAACACATGACCATGACCACGACCCTGCTTTTGAGTCGACTAAAGCTCACACCATCACTGCGCCAGGCAGATGTTTGTCAATGACAGCACAAACATGACTATGGCCTAGCTTTTCAGTCGACTCAATAGCTCACCCCATCACTGCACTGCACGAGGAAGATGTTTGAGAATGACAGCAAACACATGGCCACAACCCTGCTTTTGAGTCAACTAAAGCTCACCCCATCACTGCACTGCACGAGGAAGATGTTTGAGAATGACAGCAAACACATGGCCACAACCCTGCTTTTGAGTCAACTAAAGCTCACCCCATCACTGCACTGCACGAGGAAGATGTTTGAGAATGACAGCAAACACATGGCCACAACCCTGCTTTTGAGTCAACTAAAGCTCACCCCATCACTGCACTGCACGAGGAAGATGTTTGAGAATGACAGCAAACACATGGCCACAACCCTGCTTTTGAGTCAACTAAAGCTCACCCCATCACTGCACTGCACGAGGAAGATGTTTGAGAATGACAGCAAACACATGGCCACAACCCTGCTTTTGAGTCAACTAAAGCTCACCCCATCACTGCACTGCACGAGGAAGATGTTTGAGAATGACAGCAAACACATGGCCACAACCCTGCTTTTGAGTCAACTAAAGCTCACCCCATCACTGCACTGCACGAGGAAGATGTTTGAGAATGACAGCAAACACATGGCCACAACCCTGCTTTTGAGTCAACTAAAGCTCACCCCATCACTGCACTGCACGAGGAAGATGTTTGAGAATGACAGCAAACACATGGCCACAACCCTGCTTTTGAGTCAACTAAAGCTCACCCCATCACTGCACTGCACGAGGAAGATGTTTGAGAATGAAAGCAAACACATGGCCACAACCCTGCTTTTGAGTCAACTAAAGCTCACCCCATCACTGCACTGCACGAGGAAGATGTTTGAGAATGACAGCAAACACATGGCCACAACCCTGCTTTTGAGTCAACTAAAGCTCACCCCATCACTGCACTGCACGAGGAAGATGTTTGAGAATGACAGCAAACACATGGCCACAACCCTGCTTTTGAGTCAACTAAAGCTCACCCCATCACTGCACTGCACGAGGAAGATGTTTGAGAATGACAGCAAACACATGGCCACAACCCTGCTTTTGAGTCAACTAAAGCTCACCCCATCACTGCACTGCACGAGGAAGATGTTTGAGAATGACAGCAAACACATGGCCACAACCCTGCTTTTGAGTCAACTAAAGCTCACCCCATCACTGCACTGCACGAGGAAGATGTTTGAGAATGACAGCAAACACATGGCCACAACCCTGCTTTTGAGTCAACTAAAGCTCACCCCATCACTGCACTGCACGAGGAAGATGTTTGAGAATGAAAGCAAACACATGGCCACAACCCTGCTTTTGAGTCAACTAAAGCTCACCCCATCACTGCACTGCACGAGGAAGATGTTTGAGAATGACAGCAAACACATGGCCACAACCCTGCTTTTGAGTCAACTAAAGCTCACCCCATCACTGCACTGCACGAGGAAGATGTTTGAGAATGACAGCAAACACATGGCCACAACCCTGCTTTTGAGTCAACTAAAGCTCACCCCATCACTGCACTGCACGAGGAAGATGTTTGAGAATGACAGCAAACACATGGCCACAACCCTGCTTTTGAGTCAACTAAAGCTCACCCCATCACTGCACTGCACGAGGAAGATGTTTGAGAATGACAGCAAACACATCATGACCATGATGCTCACACCTATTCCTATGTGATGTGCCGAGCCTAACTTGCAAATCATGGGAAAGGGAAGGGTGGCTCACCCCATCACTGCGCCAGGGACATGTCTTACAACGACAGCAAACACATAACCATGACCCTCACACCTTTTCCTGTGTGATGTAGCGAGGCTTCCTTGCAAAGCACCGGAACGGGAAGGGTGCCATTGCAATCGCCTTACCAACACCTTTATCCAACATACTGTGAACCTCTCTTTCACCTCAGGTTTTGGCCCTAATAGTGCGTGTATCACTCACTGTTCCAATTGACTTGCCACTGCTGCTGCCACCGCCCCCCCTGCTGGTCCTGAGGGGCATGTGAGCTTGTGGGAGGGCCAGTGCGCCTTTTGGCACTCTCTGCTGCAATACGCCACCTTGCCACACCCACCGCAGCTCTTCAACTTCACACTGTCACCACAATCCACCGCCCGACACCCCTCAGCACCGCATACACGCCCCTTACAAGCAGCAGGACCAGCATCTTTTGAAACAAAAACTGGTGCACCTTTTGAAACTGGTTTGCTTGCATCACTTGAGCTTCCACTCTCCCTGAAACCCCCACCCCCTTGGGTCCTCCTGCCTTGTCTCCTCCAAAGGCCGCCTCCTTTTGAAACCCCCACCTTCTCATGGCCTCCTCGCACTTCTTGTCAATCTCATCTAGAACACACCGACACCTTTCGGCACCAGCAGCAGCAGCAGGACATGAGTCAGTATGAGTCTGAGACCTTCCCCTTCCTCCATCGCTCCTCCGTGTATCTATCTTCGCCGTCAATGCTTCTGCTTCCTCCTTATCGTCGCTCCTATGTCTAATGCGGTCCCACTTGCTGTGATCCTGGTGACATGCTGACACCAGCGGCAGCATGAGCTGCGACAGCAGCCCAAACAGCCAGAACTGAAGCGGTTTGAATTAAACAAGAGACAGCAGCATTAGAAATCCCACTGCAACGAAAACTGTCTCGAGGAGAGGAGAAGCAGGAGGAGGAATAAGCACTATGATGGTTGACCCGGATTTCAGCTTCGCTTGCTCCACAGTGGATTCCGGAGAGAGGTAGACCTGCTCGTGCCCTAAGACCTCGAACCGAACCTGCTGCTTCTTAACCCCCGAATTCCGTGCGTTCCACGAATCTCGGAATCCCTGATGCTGATATGGAGCGGATGACAGGCAGCAGTTGGAAAGACGGAACCGCCATAGTCTGTTAAAGACTGATCCGAGGAACTCGTTCGGAGAAACAGTGAGGTGAATGTCCACGTGGGATGAATCTGACGACACTGGCAGATGGTTTCCGGAATAGCTGCTGACGAAACTGCTCATGGCGTCGCCATTGCGGGTGCATGATTTCGCGGATGTGTCGCCTCGAGGCGCGCCTGATTCGTGTCGAATCAGAGCCGATGGTACCCTGAATCGGATGTTGAAGGCCATGAGAGTATGTTGCAACGGACATTGGAGTCTGCTTTTCAGTGGACTCATTTTTGAGGCGCCTCAAAAATCGGATGTTGAAGGCCATGAGAGTATGTTGCAACGGACATTGGAGTCTGCTTTTCAGTGGACTCAAAAGAACGATGCTTCGCCTCGAGAGTCGCCTGATTTGCCTCGAATCAGACCCGCTGGGACCTTGATTCGGATGTTGAAGGCCATGAACACATGTTGCAACGGACAATGGAGTCGCGATGTTTATTGTAAGAGTTATTGCAAAGTATGACAACTTCAGTATTGAATACGAGCCTTTTCACGAGCGTCGGTCATGCTGCAGCATGCCATGCCGCCTCACGCAGTCAGCTACGAATGGGATCTCACATATCGTTAACCTCCACCCAGTAAATCCGATGTGCTTTTTGAGTCGACTAAGAAAGCCACTATCGTCGGTTTCACCAGCCGCATAACATGCCCCAAGCAGTCAGATACGAATGAGGTTGCACGTATTGCATACTTCTAACCGGTATTTGCGAGGCAGATCGCATTCCCAGGCGATTTTACCAAGTGGTTGCGAATCACAAGTGCCTTTCTGGGGTATGTTTGGCTACCATACCAACAAGTACCCCCACGCCAGTACTTAAAAAGATGCAACAAGAAGAGAGGGATTCTACTGGTGGAGCAGATCTTCGATTTGAGGCGTCATTATAAGCATCTAGAACACTGTACTTGAATTATTTTGATGTCGTAACCGTGAATCAAAAGGTCTAGCGGGTGAAAAGGAAATTCAGATAGGTTCACAGGAAATCAATTCTAGAGATCATACATAGCAAAACAACGCCACTGACAGACTCTTTGTGTGACCTGTTTCAGATTGCGTTTCAACGGATCAATTCTAGTTTCAGCCCCTTCAGGGTTCCCTCGATTTAATCCTGGTTCAGTTTGTTTGGGGTTGCATGGTAAGACCCATTTTCATCCCAAGGAGATCGTTGCGAACCGACCAACGGATGCTGAGGCTTGTGCATGCTTCTGCCATTCCTTCTGAGAAGCATGGCAGAAAGTAAAGTAGTGCTGGAAAGTACAAGGAGAGCAGCTAAAATTTCCAGCAGGGTTTCCAGCCTCATCTTGCAGTATAAGATTTTTGGTACAATCTTATTACTGTATGCTGCATGCCAGCTTCTCTTTTCAGTGCCTGCAGCAAGCTGATTCCACGGGCATACCGATTGCGCGCAACCAGAAACTCGGATGCATTACTAGTACCGTAGGATTTCTTGAAGGCCTAGGTGTGGGTCTTAGTCTTGAGTTGTGACTGAGGGATTGTTAGCAGCCACTTGTTGTCATTAAACCTGTCCAGATCCAGAGGGGACAAGGGCAGAAGGGGAGGGGAGAGGAGGAGCAGAGAAAGCAAACACATCAAGAAGCATGCGTTAATCATGAACAAATGTATGGTCATAGTTCACAGGCGGAAAGCAATTGCTTCACACGACAGCAGAAACATGAGCCTTTCACCTGTCTTCTTACTCTGTTGTGAACCAAGTCACTGTCAAATTATATATTCCTGCTGTAGTACTGTAGGCTGTAGTGGGGTAGCTTACATGGGGTACAACACATTCTAGGGTTCATATTTGTATCCCAACTGTTGCTAGTTCATTCATTCTTGGCTAGTATTGTTGATATGGTATTCAGAGCAGGAGGTCCCTAGGACCTTCCGATCGTTCTTTTAGGGCCCACCGCCGCTCGCTTACGGTTACCATGCTACCCCGCACCCTACCCTCGTTGCGCCCTCGTTGCGCCCTCGTGCGCCCTAGTTGCACCCTTGTTGCGCCCTCAACGCGCCCTCGTGCGCTCTGCCCTCCCTTAGCGCACACCCTGCTGACCAACGCGCCGCCAGCCCAGAGCCCCGCGCGCCGCCCGCTTTGCCCCGCGCGCCGCCCGCCGCGCCCTGCGCTGCCTGTCGCGCTGCTTCCCAGTCCCGCGCGCCGCCCGCCTTGCCGCCGCGGCTGCTCTTTCTCCCCTGCGCGCCGCTCGCCCCGCTGCCCCGCAGCCCCGCGCGTTGCCTAGCGCGCAGCCCCGCAGCCACGCACGCCGCCCGCCTCGCCGCCGCGGCTGCCCGCTGCCCTGCCCCCCCCCGCCCGAGGTCGCTTGCCTGCCCGCCCGCCTCGCCGTCGCGGCCGCCTGCTGCCCCCTGCTTGCAGCCCCGCGTGCCGCCCGCCTCGCCGTTGCGGCCGCCTGCTGCCCCCTGCCCGCAGCCCCACGCGCCGCCCGCCTCGCCGTCGCGGCTGCCTGCTGCCCCTGCGCGCCGCCAGCTCCGCTGCTCTGCAGCCCTGCGCTGTCGCCCGCCCTGCTGCTCCTTTTGGCCGCCTGTCGCTCTCGCGTCCCGCCCCTGCAGCTGCCGCTTCTCTGCCAGCAATTATGGCCACTGTCCGCGTTCTCTCGTTTGATGCCGAGGGCCGACCCGTCCAGTTCACCACTTGGCTCGATGACTTGCAGTTGTTTCTGATGAGCGATAGCAAAGACCACATCTCGCTCTATGACTACGCATCTGGTGCTGCGCCTGCTCCTGCTGCCACAGCCGAGCTTAGTGCCCGTTCCCAGTGGCAGACTCGTGACGCTGCTGCGCGCCTCGCTATTCGTAGTCATCTGCCGTTAGCTGAACTCGAGCATTTTGGCGACTGCAAAACCGCTAAGGCCCTATACGACGCTGTCGTTGCTCGCTACTCCTCACCTGCCACAGCCGAGCTTAGCCGCCTCATATTACCTTACCTGTTCCCTGAGCTGTCCACCTTTGCTACAGTCGCCGATCTCATCACCCACCTTCGCACTAGTGACACTCGCCTTCGCGCCGCCCTCCCCACCGAGTTCTGCGCTAAGAACCCCCCTCCCCTGTACTGGACACTCCACTTCATAGTCACCCATCTCCCTGACACCCTCAGCTCAGTGCGCGACTATTTCCTTGCTCGCTGTCCCACTGAGCTCACTGTCGACCTCCTAGAGGAGAAGCTGCTAGCAGCCGAGAAGAGCATTGTCGCTGTCGGTGCTGCTCGCGGCGCTCCTCGCACCCCCATCTTTGAGGGGTGCTCTCCCTCTCCCCTCGCTCCCTCCTACGCTACTGCTGCTGCTGTTGACTTCCTTGGTGCTGAGTCTGCTGGCGCTGCTTCTGCTCCTGGTGGGAGGCGCCGCACCGGCAAGGGCAAGGGGGGCAAGGGTGGCGGGGGTGGCGCTGGGGGGGGAGGGGGTGGGGGAGGTGGGGGGGGAGGCGGTGCTGGAGGGAGCGGTGGCGGGAGTGCTGGTGGGAGTGGGGTCGGCAGCGGAGGCGGGGGCGGCGGAGGGAGCGGTGGCGGTGGTGGCAGCGGCGGCAGTGGCGGCGGTGGCGGTAGCGGCGGGGTCGGTGGCGGCGGTGGCGGTCGGAGCGGAGGTAGTGGCGGCGGTGGAGGTCGGAGTGGAGGCACCGGCTCGGGCCAGAGCTCCCAGCAGCAGCAGCGTCCCCAGACGACCCAGCAGCTTCGTGAGTGGCTTGCTCAGCGTGGGACGTCGGGGGGCAGTGGCCGCTGTTCCTATGTCATTCGCACAGGTGATCGCAAGGGGCAGAAGTGTGGGAAGTTCCACACCCAGTACCGCTGCTTCTCCCGCCTTGACGACGCTTGGCGTGAGGAGATGGGCGAGGAGGTTGAGCGCCCCCGCTGGGCTGATCTGATGAGGGCTGGTGTTGATATCTTTGCTCTTGACTATGATGCTATTATTGCTGCCATGTATGCATTGACTGTTAGTGCCGAGGGAGACTGTTACTTGTGTGTGCCGCCTGACCCAGGTATAGAGCCCACTGCCCTAGGTACTAGTGAGTCTGCTCTCTCTGGTACTGTACCCTCTATGGCTGCTCCCTCCCGTACTGTCCCTGCTGCTAGTGAGTCTGCTCTCTCAGGTACTGCACCCGCTGAGGCCTTGCACACCTTCACTCTTGACTCAGGTGCTTCCCGCTGTTTCTTTCGTGACAGTACTGAGCTCACTCCGCTCCCTGCACCGGTCCCAGTCTCCCTGGCTGACCCCTCGGGGGGCCCAGTCCTTGCACGGTCCACCACTGTGCTCCCGTGCCCGGCGGTTCTGTCTGGCTCGTTGTCGGGTTTCCACCTCCCCTCATTCTCGACGAACCTGGTGAGCAACGCTGTCATCCAGGATCAGTGGGTTGACACCTTTACCCCTGGAGGACAGCGTGTGGCGATCCTCACGTGCTCCAGGACCGGCCGCCACCTGGCTACGTTTACCCGTCAGCCGGGGTCGAGTCTCTACACACTGACCACTGCGTCTCCTCAGGTCGCTGCTGTCGGTCAGGTGTCCGCGTCAGGTCTGGTAGCCCACGCCTGTGAGTGTCGTTCCCTGTCGCACCAGACTCTTCTCTGGCACCACCGCCTGGGTCACCCCTCCTTGCCACGCCTCCGTGGCATGCACCGTCGCCACCTTGTGTCTGGTCTTCCCAGGTCCCTCCCTCCCCTCCCTGCCTCGCCTGCGCCGCCTTGCCTTCCTTGCGTCGAGGGGCGACAGCGCGCCGCTCCTCACTCCTCCTCGTTCCCCCCGACAGAGGCTCCTCTGCAGACCCTCCACCTGGACGTGTGGGGCCCAGCCCGCGTTCGTGGCCAGGGCGGTGAGCGGTACTTTTTGCTGGTTGTCGACGACTACTCGCGTTACACCACGGTCTTCCCCTTGCGCACCAAGGGTGAGGTCCCTGCTGTTCTGATCCCTTGGATCCGCACAGTTCGTCTCCAGCTCCGCCGCCGTTTTCCGGACAGATCTTCCTGTCCTGCGTCTGCACTCTGACAGAGGTGGTGAGTTCTCCTCCGACCTCTTGAGGACCTTCTGTCAGGCGGAGGGCATCGAGCAGACCTTCACGCTTCCGGACTCCCCGCAGCAGAATGGGGTTGCTGAGCGCCGCATTGGCCTGGTCATGGAGGTCGCTCGTACCTCCTTGGTCCATGCGGCGGCTCCCCATTTTCTGTGGCCGTTTGCTGTCCGGTACGCTGCGCATCAGCTCAACCTCTGGCCCCGTGTCTCCTTGCCGGAGACCTCGCCCGCACTGCGTTGGACGGGGGAAGTTGGAGATGCGTCGCGCTTCCGGGTGTGGGGTGCTTGTCCGCGATACGTCCGCGGACAAGCTCTCCTCCCGCACGCTTCCCTGTGTCTTCCTTGGCTTTGTCCCTGACGCGCCTGGCTGGCAGTTTTACCACCCCACCTCGCGCCGGGTCTTCGCCTCTCAGGACGTCACCTTTGACGAGTCGGTCCCTTTTTACCATCTCTTCCCCTACCGCACTGCCCCCCTCCCTCCCCCGCCGCTTTTCCTCGCTCCTGGTCCCCCTCCGGTAGACCCCCTTCCCCCTCAGGGTCCTGCTCCTTCAGGTGTCTCTCAGGTAGACCCTCCTCCCGTCGCTGAGCCTGTCGAGGTCACAGGTGACTCAGGTGCTGCTGCGGGTGGTGCTGCTGGGAGTGCTGAGCCTGGGGGTGCTGAGCCTGGGGGTGCTGGGCCTGGGGGTGCTGGGGCTGCGGGTGCTGGGACTGAGGGTGCTGGAGCTGAGGGTACGGTGCCTGAGCGTACGGAGCCTGGGGGTGCTGAGCCTGGGGGTACTGCGACTGGGGATGCTGAGCCTGGGGTTGCTGAGACTGGGAGTGCTGGGCCTGGGTGTACTGAGCCTGGGGGTGCCGAGTCTGGGGGTGCTGAGCCTGGGGGTGCTGCGCCTGAGGGTACTGAGCCTGGGGGTGCTGCGACTGAGCCTACGGAGCCTGGGGTTGCTGCGTCTGGGGGTGCTCCGGTTCGGGGTGCTGAGCCGTCTCTCCGGGAGCCTCTCACACAGCAGCAGCTTCGTGACTGGTACGTCCGGCGCTTTCGCCGTCCTCGTGGCCCTGCTGGAGTTGGAGGTTCTGGAGCTGCTCGTCCTGGAGGTGCTCGTACTGGAGGTACTGGAGCTGTTGGGGCTGGTTGTTCTGGGAGCACTGAGGCTGGAGCTGCTGGAGCTGGGGACTCTGGAGCTGGCGGTACTAGCGGAGTTGGAGCTGCCGGCTCTGGGGGTGCTCTTCCTGGAGGTACTGGAGCTGCTGGAGCTGACGACACTGGAGCTGACGGTCTTGGAGGCGTTGGTCCTGCTGGTTCTGGAGGTGCTGGCGAGGGGAGGTCTGACGCTGCTGGGGCCTCTGGTGCTGACGTCGCCGGCTCTGGGGGTGCTGCGGCGGGGGGCGCTGGTACTGGTGCTTCTGGTGCTGCGGGTGCTGGAGGTACTGGCGGAGCTCCGCCGTCGCGACTGTTCTTCGCTCCACCGTCGCCGTCGGCTTTGCCACCGCCTGACACGGTGCTTCGCCAGGTTCTTTCCCTCCCGTCTTCCACTGGCCTTCCCCTCCAGCCTGGCTCCCCCCTCCCTGCTCCGGTGCCTTACACTGCACAGCCGGACTCGCTTACGGAGCGTCGTGAGCCTGCGTCTCGTCCTGCCTCGCCTGATCGCGATACTTGCACTGCTCGCACTGCGCGCACTGGTCCCACTGGTCGTCGTGTCGCGCGTCCGCGTCCTCCTCCTGTTCCTGGCACGCACATTATGGCCCTTCGTCCTTCCACTGGTCCACAGCGTGTCCCCCTACCGTCTCCTCCTGCGTCTTCTCTTC
The DNA here is from genome assembly GCA_947470075.1 of Closterium sp. Yama58-4. Lineage (NCBI taxonomy): Eukaryota > Viridiplantae > Streptophyta > Zygnematophyceae > Desmidiales > Closteriaceae > Closterium > Closterium sp. Yama58-4. The sequence continues at coordinate 998,398 of CANIUD010000163.1, forward strand.
CTGACGTTCCCGACCCTGAGTCTGACAGTGTTCGTGCTGCCCACCCTACTGTTACGCGTCTTCTCGCCACTGTTGTCACTGACCCGTCGTTTGAGTCTGTTGCTGCGTCTGCCCTGGTCGCTGAGCTTGTCGACTTTGCTGCTGCCTGTTGTCTAGACTACGCCGCCAATCTTGTTGCTGAGTCTGAGTCTGTCTGTCCTCCGTCCGTCGGGGGTGAGTGTGCTCTTGGCACGGACGTCCTTGAGGACAGGCAGGAGGACTTTGACTCTCTTGCGGCTGCTGTACCTCATCTCGTGGCCTGGTTGCTTGCCCCTGAGGGAGACCCGGATGCACTAGACATCCCCACTCCGCGCTCTTACGCAGAGGCGATCTCGGGTCCCTACTCCTCTCAGTGGCAGACAGCCATGGACGCAGAGATGGCATCCTAGAAGTCCACAGGCACCTACGTCGACGAGGTTCCCCCTCCTGGGGCGAACATCGTCGATGGCATGTGGATTTTCAGGGTGAAGCGGCCGCCAGGTTCTCCACCTGTCTTCAAGGCTCGTTACGTTGCTAGAGGCTTCAGTCAGCGTCAGGGAGTTGACTTCTTCCAGACCTTCTCCCCCACCCGGAAGATGACCACTCTTCGGGTTCTGCTGCACGTTGCCGCTCAGCGTGACTACGAGCTTCACTCTCTTGACTTCAGCACAGCGTTCTTGCAGGGCAGCCTGCACGAGGAGATCTGGCTGCGCCGCCCACCTGGCTTCACTGGGTCGTTCCCTCCTGGTACCCAGTGGAGCCTCCGCCGGCCAGTCTACGGTCTCCGCCAGGCGCCGCGCGAGTGGCACGACACACTGAGGACGACACTTGCGGCACTTGGGTTTGCTCCCTCCACTGCAGACCCGTCGCTGTTTCTCCGCACCGACACCTCGCTGCCACCGTTCTACATCCTCGTGTACGTCGACGACTTGGTTTTTGCTACTGCTGACACTGAGGCACTCGCCCACGTGAAGTCGGAGCTGCAAAAGAGACACACGTGCACTGATCTGGGTGAGCTGCGCAGCTACCTTGGCTTGCAGATCACCCGGGACAGAGCACGCCGCACCATCACCTTGACTCAGTCACACATGGTGCAGCAGATCCTTCAGTGCTTTGACTTCCAGTACTCCTCACCACAGTCCACTCCTCTGTCTACACGTCACTCGCTCTCAGCTCCACCTTCGGACGAGTCCGTAGAGCCGAGTGGCCCGTACCCAGAGCTTGTGGGCTGCCTCATGTACCTGATGACCTGCACTCGACCTGACCTTGCGTACCCTCTTAGCATCCTAGCTCGCTACGTCGCGCCTGGGAGACACAGGCGAGAGCACTGGGAGGCTGCTAAGAGGGTGCTACGCTACTTGTGCAGTACATCAGGCATGGGGCTGGTGCTTGGAGGACGGGGTCGAGTTGTCCTCACTGGACACTCAGACGCCTCTTGGGTTGACGACCAGGCTACTCAGCGGTCGTCACAGGGTTACACCTTCAGCCTTGGTTCTGGCTCTGTCTCGTGGCGGTCTACTCGCTCGTCTTCTGTTCTCAGCTCCAGTTGTGAGGCTGAGATCTACGCCACAGCCATGGCTGCACAGGAGTTACGCTGGCTTACCTACCTGCTGACTGACCTGGGAGAGCGGCCTAGTTCTCCTCCAGTTCTGTACGGCGACAACAAGGCAGCCCTTGCCTTGTGTCAGGAGCACAGACTGGAGCACAGAACGAAGCACATTGCTCTCCGTTACTTCCTGGCTCGAGAGCTGCAGCAGCGTGGCCAGCTTCGTCTTGCGTACGTCGACACACGGGCCAACACCGCCAGGGCCCGTGCTAGGAATTGGGGCACCCTGAGGCCTCAGGGCACTTTTCTGAAATATTAAAAAATGCCCTGATTTGTGAGGGCAAATTTTCAAAACCTTCCTGTATGTTCAGGGCTTCTACAGACATTAATCCTGACCTGTCAGGGCAAAAAACCGTGTGTTCAGGGTTCAGATTTCAGCACAGACCAGACCATACTCTGCTGAGCAGAGCAGAGTGTCAAAATGCTAGGCCAAAACGAGAAACAGGCAAGAAGGGTTTTGACTAACAAGCATAGGGATACATATATGCAAACCCTAGAAGGGCTGTACTCGCTATAGAGTACCCCACTGCAGGCTAGACAACCATCACATTCTGACACACCCCCATAGTCAAAGTGGGGTACAATCAACATAACAAGCAGACAGAGCAATAGTTCACAATTATAAGCAAAGCTAGAGGCTATCACAGAGGGCAAGTGAGGAGGAGGAGAAACTGTGGGAGCAAGAAGATGAGAGGCGACGGCTGAAGCTGCAGACACACAGGCAGCAGGAGTACGCCGCACTGACGCTACCAGGCTAAACCCGGACTACACGGCGACAGGGGGTCGCAGCTGGCTCGCTGTGCTCCCAGGAGTGCACACACTGTAGCTACCGGGCGCAGAGCCCCGGACTACTCAGGCCACAGGGGGTCGTGGCTCCCTGGACTTCAGGCGCTGCGGACGACAAGTCGACGGCCTCCTCTCAACTTCCCCCAGCTGTCCCACCCCCTTTTTACACACCCCCTGCTGTTCCCCTAGCACCGCTCACACTACACCCCCTAGCGCCACTCCCTCGGCTCCCACACACCCACCCCCCTCAGCGGCAGCTGCAGCAGTGGGAGACGGAGAAGGAGGAGGAGGAGGGGAACGGCACTCAGTGGCTTCACCCCCATACCCCTCACCCCCAAACCCTAATTCAGGAGAACGGGCTGTAGGAGGGGTGGGGCGCCAGTAGAAGCACGGGGGACAGTGGGGAGGGCAGGGGCAGCGAGGAACGGGCCGCCCACGGGCCTGGCATAGCCGCCCGAACCGCGCGCAGGCGGCCCGAGCCGCGCGCGGGCCTGGCGCTTCCCGTACGGGCCGCGCGCGGGCCTGGCGCAGCCCGTACGGGCCGCGCGCCGGCTGTACGGGCCGCGCGCAGGCCACGACGGGCGACGGGGGGCGACGCGCGGGTCCCCGTCGCCCGTCGCAGCGCCTCCCGGGGGCGACGCGCCGAGTGACGGGGCAGAAAACCGCCGCGCGCCCCGGGCGCGCGGCGGGAAGAAAAAATCGCTGCGCGCCCGGAGCGCGCGGCAGGCAGGAAACAGCAGGAAACAACAGCGGAAGCTTCTGGTGGGACCACCCACAGGATCGACCCAGGAGGGTCGACCCGCTCTGATAGCATGTCAAAATGCTAGGCCAAAACGAGAAACAGGCAAGAAGGGTTTTGACTAACAAGCATAGGGATACATATATGCAAACCCTAGAAGGGCTGTACTCGCTATAGAGTACCCCACTGCAGGCTAGACAACCATCACATTCTGACACAGAGCAGCATGGCACACGACGAGATGGGAGTGTTCCCTGTATCCCCCATCTGATGCGTTTGGTTGGTGTGTTGCGCAGGGTCGAAAGTGCAAGGGGGTCGCGAAGGCGGGAAAATACACGTGGAAAGCATTCCGCAGGGGAAAATTTTCCGGGGAACAAATTCCCGGGAAACGGTACCCCCCCCCAAACAAAAATCGCGTCAGGGCAAGCCTCGACATTCATTCTGACGCTACAGGGAAGAACACCACAGCCATCCTGATTTTCTAGGGCATTTCATATAATAACATCCTGAGAGCTCAGGGTTAAAAGTGACACTATTCTGAAATTACAGGGCAAATTAAAAAATGCATCCTGAATTCAGGGTAATCAGGATGTTTTGCCCTGATATCGTGGGGCCTGAACACCGCTGATATATTCACCAAGGCACTTCCGCCTAGTGATCATCAGCGGCACTGCACTGCTCTAGGCCTTGTACCTACGTTCTCTTGTCAAGATAGTAGCTAGAGGTGAGGAGCCATGCTAGGGTGAAGAGGAGAAAGTGTCGAGAGAGTTTAGGCAAGGAAAGAGGGGTTTCACTATAGAGTTTGGAGTACAAATAGGAGGAAAAGGGGTAAACCACCAAACAGAATGCAATAACTACACTACTGCTAGATCTACATGCAGTTACAATAATATAATTCTGACATCCCCCCTTAACTGCATGCAGGAATAGCAAAGTGCAAATCACAACCTGCAAGTGTACTCAAAGCAGTAGCACGCAAGAGCAATGACAACCAGTGCAGTGGTGGCAGAGACAGCTGCAGAAACCCCTTAGCCAATACAGAAACGAAAGAAAGGTGCATGTGGCGCAGGTCGCCTGGAGAGCGGCGTGCGGCGGCAACGAGCGGCGGCACAGCAGGCTCAACGGCAGCACCTGCCGCTCAACAGCAGCAAACGAAAGAGACGAATTAAGTGGCAACAGGGGCTGCAGCTGGAGGTGCCACAGTAGCAGGGGGTGGCAGTTGCAAATGCAGGGCTGCTGCTTCTGCCACTCTCTCTCATACCCTCCCTCATCCCCCCTTACCCTCTCTCCCCCCCCCCCCCCACAGCAACAATTTCTGCAGGGAGAGAGGAAGAGGGAAGGGAGGGAGGAGCGGCAGGCTCCTCACACCCGCCCCCCCCCCAACCCCCCCCCCCTCCACGACGGAAGGGAGGGCGGGTGGGAAGGGCGGAATCACCCGCTGCCGGCGCTGGCGTGGGCTGCTGGCGCTGGGAGCCGGCCCCGGCGCTGGCGCTCGTCGCTGGTGCTTGTGCTGGTGCTGGCGCCCGCCGGCGCTGGCGTCCGCGGCGACGAAACGGGGGGCCCCGGCGCGTCGAAACGGGTGGCCGCGGGGCGACGAAACGGGGGGGGCCCGCGGGGCGACGAAACGGGGGGCCGCGGGGCGACGAATCGGGGGCCGCGGGGCGACGAAACGGGGGGCCGCGGGGCGACGAATCAGGGGCCGCGGGGCGACGAAATGGGGGGCCACGTGGCGACGAATCAGACGGGCGCAGGGCGCGACGGGACGAAGAAAATAGCGCATTTCGCGCTGCATTAAGGGCGGGCCCATGTTTCTGAAAAAAAAAAAAATGAAGGTTCTAGGAAAGAACCAGCTCTGAAACCATGTCAAGATAGTAGCTAGAGGTGAGGAGCCATGCTAGGGTGAAGAGGAGAAAGTGTCGAGAGAGTTTAGGCAAGGAAAGAGGGGTTTCACTATAGAGTTTGGAGTACAAATAGGAGGAAAAGGGGTAAACCACCAAACAGAATGCAATAACTACACTACTGCTAGATCTACATGCAGTTACAATAATATAATTCTGACATCTCTCGCTTGCTTACTGCTTGACCTTGTTTGTACTGTGATCTATATATATACCTGCTTGTTTGCTCTTGCTAGGTAGGGATCACTGTATTGTCGCTGTTGTTTATATCTCTCTGCATGTGAACTGGCCTTGTGGCCTTTACTGTTTGTGCTCAGAGTGTGTGGTGACGTTGTGATCCACCCTGAGCTTGTCTTTGCTTGACTGGTCATGTGACCCCTTGTTCTCCCCCACCTTGCCTATGGGGGTGTGTCAAATTATATATACCTGCTGTAGTACTGTAGGCTGTAGTGGGGTAGCTTACATGGGGTACAACACATTCTAGGGTTCATATTTGTATCCCAACTGTTGCTAGTTCATTCATTCTTGGCTAGTATTGTTGATATGGTATTCAGAGCAGGAGGTCCCTAGGGTACAATCTTATTACTGTATGCTGCATGCCAGCTTCTCTTTTGAGTGCCTGCAGCAAGCTGATTCCACGGGCATACCAATTGCGCGCAACCAGAAACTCGGGTGCATCACCGGTACCATAGGATTTCTTGAAGGCACAGGTGCGGTTCTTAGTCTTGAGTTGTGACTGAGGGATTGTTAGCAGCCACTTGTTGTCATTAAACCTGTCCGGATCCAGAGGGGAGAAGGGCAGAAGGGGAGGGGAGAGGAGGAGCAGAGAAAGCAAACAAATGTATGGTCATAGTTCAAGAAGCAAGAAGCATGCGTTAATCATGAACAAATGTATGGTCATAGTTCACAGGCGGAAAGCAATTGCTTCACACGACAGCAGAAACATGAGCCTTTCACCTGTCTTCTTACTCTGTTGTGAACCAAGTCACCACTTCTCTTCATCACTCACCAATTATAATGACCTACACCATCTAGTTACCTCTACCTTAACTCATCTGTGCTCACTGCTGTCCTTACTCTCTCTCACCTTGCCACTGGTCTTCCCACTCTTCTTGCTGCTGGTCCTGCCCGGGCATGTGAGCTTGTGGGAGGGCCAGTGCGCCTTTTGGCACTCTCTGCTGCAATACGCCACCTTGCCACACCCGCCGCAATTCCTCAGCTTCACACCACCCCCCCCTACCCTGTCACATCCCTCAGCACCGCACGGATACCCCTCATAAGCAGCACAACAAGAGGCCTTTGAAACCGAAGCTTGTGCACTTGCATGGTTTGGCACTGCAGAAATGGCCTTCACAGCAGCAGGGGTGGAAGAGGCAGCAGGGGAGGCAGGGCGGTAGCACGGCTCCCCCAGCAGCATCTCTCGCAGACATGCAAGCAGGTTGGTTCCCCCTGGCAATGGCTTCAGATATGCCGGCACCTCCTTCTGCTTGCCCTTCCCCTCACTGTTGTTGCCATTAGTGCCTCTGCCGCCACCACTGATGGCACAGCTACTCCTGTTGTTGCTGCTGCTGCTGCTGCTGCTGCTGCTGCTGCTGCCACCGCCGCCGCCGCCGCCGCCGCCGCTGCTACTGCCACTGCCACCAACACTATTTCTACCCGACCCATCGTGGTCATCCAGGTCAGCGCAGAACCTCGTCTGTGCAGCCGCCCGGAACATTTCAATCATCATCTGCCCGGAGACCTCCTCCCTCTGCGGTTCCGTGCTGCCCTTGCAGTCCAAGCTGAGCCCTGCAGCGATAGACGCAGGGTCGTACCACTTGCGTCCGTCTCTCACACTCGCAGGCCAGGCCATCAACTCTGTGGCGCACCACGACCGCACCTCCTCCCACGCCTTCCATGCATCCTCCTCCTCATCCTCCTCATTCTTCTCCTCTCCCTCTCCCTCTTTCCCCACTCGGTTTCTCCCACTCCCTGCCCTGCGCCCTTTCGACTCTCTCTGCTCAGCCACCCTACCCTCAACTCCCGGTCGCCCGTGCACCATGGCAATCTCCCTGGCCCATTTCAGAGCGATCACTAGCAGCAGGAGCATGGGCAGCTTTTCCGAAAGATCACGAACCGTGGGCAGGCGCAAACGGATAAGCACGTAGGAGCAGGAGGGGTTGTACAAGCACAGCGTTTCTGCCAGCTGAGTGAGCTCCAAGGACGGCGGTGGGAAGACATAGACGAAGCGGTTGAAGAGAACAGACGCGGAGAGGTAGGCGAAGTTGGCAATGACAGCAGCTTAGGGAATGACGGATTTGTACCGGGAAAAGCACGACGCGCATTCGGCACACAATGGCGGAGGAAACAGCCTGCTGGCGACGTCCACAATAAGGTCAATATCCGCCCTGCAGCGAACAATGGGAAGTTCCCTCTTACGAGTCAACATCTGGCCTGCAGCTGTAGGAGAATTAGTGGAAATTCTCTGAGTGCGACCGCCCCAGTTGCTCCTTCCACCCCTTCCGCCTCCCTTATGGCTGGTTGCCCTTCCACTTCGCCCCTTCCCACCCTTACGCTTGCCTCCTCCTCCTCGTCTTGCTGCCTTCACAGGTGCTTCCTCACCACCCTCACCTCGCTCCTCTCCATCCTCTCTCGCATCGCTCTCCGCACTCCCCTCCACGATCCCCAGTCCGAAGCATCTTGCACTCGGATCATCAGGAAACTTCATGGCATCTTCACTGCCCTGGGGCCATTCGTCCCACTCACAGAAATGTTTGGCTCCAACCAGAGGCTTGGGGATGGCACCGAAGCTGACCAGCAGGCTTGGGAGGTCGTGAAAGGGGTGGCGAATGGGCAGGTTGTGCTCCTGCGGGCTGTCCTTGAAGCATTGCTTCGCTGAGATGGAATCTGAGCCGTAGATGCGCACCCATTGCAAGATGCAACTGACTCGATACGTGAAGGCTGCAAGAACAGGGTTGGAATTGACAGGCACACGCACAGCAGTGGAGACTGCATTGGGGACAGCAGAAGCTTGGGCTCCAAATGAGGGAGCAGCGCCATGAGAAGAGGCAGCTGGCAGTGGTGGTGCTTCTGCAGCTGCAGCTGCCTCTGCAGGCGCATATCCTGCTGCCACGCCTCCGCCTGTTCCTGCTTCCCCACATCTTCTTCCCCTCTCACTCATCTCCCTTCTCAGCCTCTTTCTTTCCAGCCTCCCCCTGGCCTCTTCAATAGCTGCATCCTCCACCCGTGTCTTGCTCGCGTTGTTTCCATCTAGGATGAAGACTTGCGCCTCTGGGCAACTCTCGGCCTTAGATAACAACGTGGCGAATGTAAAGGCGAAGTCGGTGGCACCCACGCCACTCACATACATGCCCTTGGGAATATCCCTGCCTTCCTTGTTGCCCCGGCAGCCAAGCCCATCAACACTGCAGCTGCCACCACCGCTGCCGCCGCTCATCTGGCAGTGGGTGCACCCGAACTGCCTCCATTCCGCTCCTCCACGCTCCAGAATCCAAGCCATGCCATCCACATACCTCTCCCACACACGCCCCTTCAAATGCTTTTTCCAATCCCCATCCTTTCCATCCCTACCACCTTTCTTCTCCCCTGCACTACCCTTTCCGCCATCACCTGCTCCCCCCTTCTCCCTTTCCCTATTATGCGTCTTCTGAAAAGTATTTCCCTCAGCTCCCCCCTTCCTCTTCGCATGCGCCTTCTCCAGCCCGCCTGACAGCACATGCTGCCCAAAAAACCCAAACCCTTCCTTCAGATCAGCACTCTCCTTCACCCCCAGCACCTGCACCAGCATGGAAGCCAAGCAGTCCGGCTGTTCCTGACGAATGACATCCAGTACGATTGCCATGCGAGGATAGGTTGTATCAGAGAGCTCCTTCTGAGCCTTCCATAGAGTCACAATGCGTGGGGAGCTCGCTACAAGCACGAGGAAGGCAGCAAAGCTGACCGCACGGCGGTATCTGGCCCAGCAGCTGCTGCAGCGCCAGCAGCAGGACCACACTGCAGAAGCAACTGCAGGTTCAGCTGGAGATAGAGAAGGAGGACTAGAAGCAGCAGGAGCAGAGGCAGGTGCATCACAATCGCGAGTCAGAAGAATGGCAGGGAGGTAGGATCTCAACCTCCCCAGGTCCATGAGCACGCCCACACGAGGCTCAGCCATCCACTCGAGAATCATTGCTTCTGCACATTGTAACGGCGCGGATGCTGCCTTCCTCTTCAACTCCTCCACCGCTGCCATCCCCTGCAGGCGTTCAGGCTCCCGCACTGGATACCTCATCTCGTACTCGAGCTCGGACCAAGATGCGCGGGGATGTGGATCAGCAGGGATGTAATCAGAAAGAGGGTTCTTCATTTCACGGCGGAAGCTGTTAAGGTCGGGCATGTCAAGAGCGCACTGTGCGCGGCTGCTCACTGCCCGGTCGAAGCAGCACTCGCATGCCTTCAGATTCCAGCCAACTCTAACGTCCAAGTAATGAACCATGTCCGCTCGTGACAGCAGCCGAAGCGTCTCTCGTGCTCCATAATCCTCCACTCCCTCTGCTCCCTCCACTAAAGTTTGCTCCTCTTCCTGAACCGGTCCTTCACATTCGCCTGGAAATTGGAGCTTCTCTAGCCTCTCCATCCCACAAGACTCCTCCCAAAGTGCTGTCTCCAGAGCCACTCTCTCGTCATCAACCCAAGCGGTGCCAGTCATGCAAGCCTCTTGAATCAAGGAGGCCAAAGAAGCGAGAGAAGGCTCAGAATCCACAGACTCAATAAAACCACCTTCTTTCCTTGCCATCTGCCCGTGCTCCTCCCCTTCGTCTCGGCTAAAAACGTTGTGATTCCGTTTGCTGCAGTCAATAGAGCTGGTGACAGCAGCAGCAAGAGGAGCAGCCGCATCAGGAAGCACAGCGGCAGCAGGTGCTGCAGCTGGAGCAGGAGAAACGGGAGGAGGAACAGCAGCAGCAGGAACCACAACAGCAGCGGGCGAAGCGGTGGTAACAACACAAGGTGGAGCAGCAGTGACAGCAGGAGGCGCGTTGACAGCAGGTGCAGCTGCAGGAATGATCACATCCTGTTCAGCTTTAGCCTTGCCCTTATCCAGTCCGTCTATATGCCCAGTTTTCACCGGAAGCACCTTAATGATTGAAGTCAATTTGAGCTTCGCTTGTTCTACGGTTAAATCAGGCGAGAGGTATGCAACCTGGCCAAGAACCATGAAATGGACCTGCTGGGTCCGAGCCGCTGATAGATTTTCCTCCCGCGCTCTCTCACCGTCTAATGAACGTTCTTGTGCTTCGCATGGTAAGCAGCAGTTTGGCAGGTGGGACTGAAACAGTCTGTTGAAGACTAATCGAAGCGGTTCATTTGGAGAGGCATGCATGTGAGCGTCCACGTAGGACGAATGAGCTGGCTTACTCTCAGGACAGCTGTCGTTACGCATGCTACTGACGACGCCATTGCTAGAGCATTCCGCTCCGTCTTTGCTGCTATGATCGTCGGATTCACGTCGAATCAGATCAGGTGGGACCCTAAACCTAACACTCAAAGACATTTCGTCAGAACTATGTATTCAGTGCTAGCTACAGCAAAAGAGGACAACTAAGTTAACTGGGTTGTTAGTAGAATAAGCCGAAGCATTTCCATATGAGGTAAGGAGGTGTTGCTATGGAAGGATATGGTCCGGAGTGGCAGGAGCGAGTGAGAAAGCTGAGGGGGAATGTCAGGGCGTGTTTTATCTGTTTAAAAGTTCTGAAAAAATGTTCGAACTTTGGGTGCTTACCTGTTTCGCGAATTTCGCCGAAGCAAATTGGCGAATCCAGTATATTATGGAAGCACGTAAAAGTTCGAGTTCGAGATCCGAATTTGACTCGAGTTGGAGTCGTGAACGTGCGTGCGAACGTTCATTCGAGCGTGTGTGATTTGTAGCACGTACGAATGGCAGGCGAAACGGGCGACCGCTTCGTGAGTGGCTGAAATGTCACAACGAAGTTACTTCACGATTCGGTTCAATGAGTGGTAGCCACGTGGTCATATTTGTGCTGGTAACCGTTTTTTTTAAGTTTGAATGTTGGGGTTCGACCTTGTACGTGTGTGTGCTTTTTTACTGTGTCGTTGACCTGAAGTTCGAACTTCGTTACAAGGGAAGTCGAATTCGTTCGACATAAGTTCGTTTCGCAAAACGCCCTTAAAACGTAAACTTTTACAATTTTCGAAGACCACACACGCCCTTATTGCAGCTGCTGTACTCATTTCTTGTTTGTTCATGAGGGGTTCGGCAATGAGGGCCTCTGCTTGGTTACTTGGGTTTGGCTTCGAAGAGCCGTTGGGGAAAGATTGGTTTGGTTTGGGCGCGAAAACCAGGTTTGGACAGGGGTGGCTTGACATTCTCAGGGCTTCGTGGAAGCTGGTTGGTTGCCGAACTCTAGCAGATACAAACAAACCTGTGCCGAGCCTGTGCTTGATGCTCCTGCCAAACAGGGCCATGATGCCAGCGAGTCGTTCCCTCGATGAAAGGATACTCGTTGCTTGACCTGATTCAACAAATTTCGCCTACCGCTATTAGTCCTGCATAAGACATAGCTTCAAATACTCAAGCAGCCGTGACCCAGTGACTTGTCTGCGTCAATGGAGCGTCGCTGTCATGTTAACTCGCAGCTTTGCCGGATTCAATATGTTTCCCTTACCACGCTCTTATAATGCTACTGATTAGGAAGAACTGCTGAGCCTAGCCAAACCTTTGCAAACGTTTTAGAAGTTACAACGATACCCTGTTTCTTAATCAGAGCGGAGAAGCATCACGAGTGCGTCGCAGGCATTCCGCAATCCCAATCTTCCTCTCTGAAGCGGCAAAGGAGGCGGTCTTGAGGGAAGGATGTTGGAATAACCGCTCTCAGAGGACGTTCTGCACGAAAACCTATTACGGTTGCATCAGTTTTCAAGCCAATACTTATGGCAACCCCTTACACAGCTCTATCCTCGCGTTAGCGCGTGTACAGATTGGCGGAGAAGTCTCAGATACCGCATTGTCGTCATGCATTCGTGACGGAACCAGAAATGTGATATCACTGGAATCGAGTAGGAATTTCTAATCCATAGGCACTTACTCGAGTGTTGCTTTTGAGGCGCTCAAGATCAGAAACCCTAATTGATAGGCACTTCTTAAATTTTTGAGTGCTTTTGTCCAACATGGCGTTTAAGGTCAGATTTAGAATCCCAGCTGATTTGATTCGACACGGATCAGAGGACAATAGAAATGACGACAGTAGCACAGAGGGTTGCACCATCCGTAATAGTGACGTCAGCAGCCATAGTGACGTCATCGAAGGAAGCCACGACAGCTCCTCTGAAAACACATCAGCCGCATCATCCCACACTGTCGTCTCCCTTACGGTTTCCCCTAAGGAACGTCTTGTGTCGGTCTTCAACAGACTGTTTCAGACTCATCTGCCACACTGCTGTTTACCATGCGAGACACGTCAGCAGCAGCAGGGAGCACTCGCTCGGGTGAAACCGGGAACGGAACTTGTTGATCGGACGCAGCAGCAGCAGCAACACGTCCGCTTCATGATTTTTGGGCAGGTATCATGCCTTTCTCCCCAGGCAACAGTACAGCGAGCCAAGCTTAAAACGGGTACAACCATCTTAGTGCTCCCCGTGAATGCAGAGGATCATGGAGAAGGCCCGGATGAGATTGAACCAGCAGGCGTTGCAGCAGGTTCGGATGGTCCAGCTGCAGCTGATGCGGCTGGTCCACCTTTCGGGGCCGACGCTGCTTCACCGGCTGCTGCTGTGCGTCCTTCTGTTGCTGCCACCGTGACAACTCGTGCTGCTGCTAAAGTAGCAGTCCCTGCTGCTGCTCCAGCAAGCCGCATAGACTACAGCAAATGGGACCATTCCCCTTCCAGCAGCGACGACGAGGAGGAGGAGGAGGAGGAGGAGGAGGAGGAGGAGGAGGAGGAGGAGGAGGAGGAGGAGGAGGAGGAGGAGGAGGAGGAGGAGGAGGAGGAGGAGGAGGAGGAGGAGGAGGAGGAGGAGGAGGAGGAGGAGGAGAAGCAGAAGAAAAAAGGGAATAAAGGAGGTAGAAGCAATGGTGAGGGGAAGGGCAAGGCCCAGATCTTTGCTGCCGGCGCTGCTGCCAGTGCCAGCACTTGCGTTTCTCGGCTTGTCGGAACACTATGGGACGAGCTGACACTTGAAAACCCTCAAGCATTGACATGGACCACAAGATCTGCCGATGATGGCGGAGCGGAAAGGACGGAGGCCAGAGAGGGCAAGAGCTGATGAATATCCAGAGAAGCTTCAGCTGCTGTGTCGGGCGGACATGGTTCACTACTTGGACGTGAGGGACGCGTGGGGCTTGGCTGTGTGCGAGTGCTGCTTCGACCGCGCTGTGAGCCAGCGCACAAAGCACGCACTCATCATGACGAATCCCAAAGACTTCCGATACCACCTGCGAGAAACACAGCCTCTGTCCATCCCCCTCACTCCCAACCGTTTGACCCGAGCTGGGAGTGCCACCTCACATGCACTTTCCACTCAAGTGTGACGTGGCCCCTTTGCTCTGTGCGGAAATGATGATTCTCGAGTGGATGGCTGAGCCTCGTGTGGGCGTGCTCATGGACCTGGGGAGGATCAGATCCCGCCTGCCTGACATTCTAAGTGACATTCCAAGTGCCGCAGGCATACCCCTTGGCTCTGTCGCTATTATTACGAATGCTTTCCCTGCTGCTGCAGCTGCTGTCCCTGCTACTTCCGTTTCCTCTGCAGTGTTCTCCTGCTGCTAGCGCTGCAGCAGCTGCTGGGCTGCCTATCGCCATGCTGTCAGCTTCGCTGCCTTCCTCGTGCTTGTAGCGAGGTGCCCGCGGTTCGTGACTCTATGCAGAGCGCATGCGTCAACTTCCATGGCCTATCCACCCATCGTGTCTGCGCTAGGGGCACGCAGGCAGAGGGAGAAGGACGTTCTCGCTTCCATGCTGGTTCAGATCCTCGGGGTGAAGGAAAACAGGGATTTGGAGGAAGGGTTTGGTGTTTTCATGCAGTATCTGCTGTCTGGCGGGCTGGAGAAGGCGCATGCAGAGAAGAAGGGGAGAGGGGGGACAGGAGTTGGAGGGCAGATGGAGTATGATGGGAATCAAGAAGGTTCATGGATGGACGGTGGTGGCAAGGATGGTAGGGATGGGATGGGCGGGCAGTGGAGGGAGCATCTGAAGGGGCGTGTGTGGGAGAGGTATGTGGATGGCATGGCTTGGATTCTGGAGCATGGAGGGGGGGAAGGGAGGGAGTTCCGGTGCAGCCACTGCAGTGAGGGGGGCAGCAGCAGCAGCAGCAGCAGCTGCAATGTGCAAGGCATGGAGATTCCCAAGGGCATGTATGTGAGTGGCGTGGGTGCGACTGACTTCGCTATTTGTGTTGCTGCAGTGCTGTCCGCGCCACAGTACCGCACAGAGACCGATCTCTACCTCCAGGATGGGAACACTGCGAGCAAGACATGGGTGGAGGATGCAGCTATCGAGACGGCCAGGGAGAGGCTGAGGCGGAGGGTGCAGGGTGAAGGAGGGGCAGCAGGCGGAGGTGTAGGAACAGCAGCATCAACACTGCAAGCAGCATCGGCATCAGCACCTGCAGTGGCAGCAGGAGCAGTTTCTCCCAGTGGTGCTGCTCGGGTGGGAGTGGGACCCGTGCCTGTGAACACAAACCCTGTCAACTCCAACCCAGTGATTGCAGTCTTCACGTATCGTGCTGCCTGCATTCTGCAGTGGGCCCGCACCTATGGGTCTGAAGTCATCCCCGCTAGCCAATGCTGCAAGGACAGCCCCCAGGGGAAGGTCCTGCCCATGCGTCACCCGCTTCGGGACCTTCCGAGCCTGCTGGTCAGGCTCGGTGCCATTCCCAAGCCTGTGGACCAAGGCAGCTTCTCCTGGGAGTGGGAGGAGTGGCCTCGGGGCGATGAAGCTGCTGCGAAGCCTCCTCATGACCCGAGCGCGAAATTCTTTCGGCTGGGAATCGTGGAGGAAGCGAGCGGGACAGCAGGGGAGCATGGGGCAGGAGGAGAGACGGGCGGACAGGGGTCAAATGCAGGAGGCAAGACTGGGACCGTGAGGGGGGAGGGAGGAGACAAAGGGAGGGGCAAGCGGGAGGGGAGGACCAGAGGGCGTGGGGGAGAAGAGAGGGTTCGAGGTGTGGAGTGTGACTTAGACGAGAGGCTGCTGCAGCAGCTGCTCACAAAGCTGCTGCCGCTGGTGCAGAGGAAATACCCCATCGTTCGCTGCACTGCCGATGCCGAGTTTGTAGTGGAGTTTGCCGAGCATCTGGTCAAGCCACCTGCATGCGCGCAGTGCAAGCCCTGCCTTGCTGTCTACAGCCGTAGCATCCCCTTCCTCACGCTCATCGCCAACTACGCCTACCGACCTGCCTCCATCCTTTTCAACCGTTTTGTATCCATCTTCCCGCCTCTCTCTCCCGAATTCGACCGGGTCGCTGCTCGTATGGGCGTGCCGCCTTTCCCTGCCAGCGTGCCTGGCTTTCTAAGGTCGGCTCTGCTGCAGACGCAGGCAGAGCTGGATCCTGTGCTCTTCCTCTTGGCCGTGGCTCCTAAATGGGCCGCCCCCATCCTGGGAATCACCGACCGGAAGAACCTACCCAGGCTGCGAGACGGAGAGGAAGCGGACGGGAGGGTGTGGGAGGAGGTGCGGATGTGGTGGCTGGCGGTGGAGTTTGCATGGCAGGGCAGTATGAAGCGCGAGGCCGAGGCATTGCGTGACACGTGCCAGGGAGGAAAGGAGCGGGCCGGAAGGGATGGAGCGCAGGGAGAGGAGGTTACGAGTGACAAGTGGCGTGAGCTGTGGAAAAGGGCTGCCAAACCCAGGTTCTGTGAAGACATTGAAAGCGAGAGGAGGGTTTCTGAAATTACCGGTGGGAGCAGCAACCGCAGCGACGGCAGCTTCGGAAGCAGCAGCTGTAGTCGCGGAAATGACAGTAACAGTGGAAATCGATGGACTAGGGGGGGTGACAGGAAGGGCAAGCACGCGGAGGAGCCGGCTTATTTGAAGCCATGGCCGGGAGGGGTCAATCTGCTGGCATGTCTGCGAGAGATGCTGCTGGGGGAGCCGTGCTACCGCCCTGCCTCCCCTGCTGCCCCTTCCACCCCTGCTGCCTCTTCCGCCCCTGTTTCCTCGTCCGCCTGTGCTGCCGCTGCTGCTCCTTTCTCCCATGCTGCTCCATCCACCAGTGCTACACCGGACCATGCAAGTGCACCCATTTCGGTTGCGGGTGGCACTGGTCCTGCTGCTGGTGGGGAGCGTGTGTGCGGTGCTGTGGGGTGTGGGGCAGTGGGGGGTGGTGGTGGTGTGAAGCTGAAGAACTGCTCCGGGTGTGGCAAGGTGGCGTATTGCAGCAGAGAGTGCCAAAAGGCGCACTGGCCCTCCCACAAGCTCACATGCCCCGGCAGGACCAGCGGGAAGAAGAGTGGGACGAGCAGTGGCAAGGTGAGTGGCAAGGTGAGTGGCAAGGTGGGTGGCAAGGTGGGTGGCAATGTCAGTGATAATGTGAGTGGCAAGGTGAGAGACTAAAGACAGCAGCGAGCACAGGTGCGGAGAGCTAAATATAAATTAGTGGTGTACCGTATGTGTCCTTACTTTCCCCCATGCTGAGTGGTG
Source organism: Closterium sp. Yama58-4 (assembly GCA_947470075.1). Lineage (NCBI taxonomy): Eukaryota > Viridiplantae > Streptophyta > Zygnematophyceae > Desmidiales > Closteriaceae > Closterium > Closterium sp. Yama58-4. The sequence goes on from CANIUD010000163.1 coordinate 1,015,078, forward strand.
GAGAGGGGTGGAGAGGAGTGGTGATCGAGTTCTCCACAGACCAGCAAACAAGGGGCAATGCAAAGCAATTGCCTGCCACATGGCTGGGGCAGGTGAAAAAATTCCATACATGTGTATTGGTTTCCTTTTGTCCAAGTGATCATGCATGCTTCTAAATGCATGCTTCTAAATGCATGCTTCTAAATGCATGCTTCTAAATGCATGCTTCTAAATGCATGCTTCTAAATGCATGCTTTTCCTTCTCTTCTCCATGCCCCCGCTGCCCTTCTCTCTTCTGGACCTGCACAGGTTTCGTGACAACAAGTGACTGCTACGAATTTCAGAACTGTGACTGGAGACTAAAAATCGCACCCGTGTTTTCTAGATATTCAAGTTGAAATACGGTACCGTATATGTCAGCATTCATTGCTGGTGAGAGTGGGCATCTGCAACAGCTATGGCATCATCTACCGTAGTTTCTGTTTGCGTGCAATGAGCTTTCCTCTGTAGGGCTGAGAAAAACCCTTAGGATCTTTGCAGGAGTAAACTCGGGGTAGGACAATTGTAGTAGCGGAAGCGTTTAATGAAGAAGTTGTGAACCACCTTGCGCTAGTGTGTGAGGGCAAAGTAAGTTGATTAAAGCAAAGAGATACAAGCATTTATATATGAGTACAAGGAATATGAAAGGATACGGTTATAACTACTTTACTGTTGCTGTTGCGGTTCGATACAGTGACGACTCGGGCAACTGCTCTGTAGCGAGTCAGTTGTGTGTCCTTGCTGTCGCGCTGTACTTGTCAGGTCAAAGGTCGCTGACCTTTGACTTTCGTGTAACCTCCAGCAACCTCTTTCAACCTCCGAGGGTTGACTCGCGTGTGCCTCAACGTGGTTCGCTTCGCTTCTGGTGCAATGTCTCGACATGACAGAGGCGCTTAAGATTTACTGTTTCCAACATCCTCAAGGTCCTTCAGGTATCCAATTCATTAAACTAGCTCGCATGCAGCACAATAAGATGGGATTGCAAAGGCTGCATGGAACTTCAGCTGTGTCTCCTTGCTGTTGGAAACAGTAAATCCTAAAGCGCCTCTGTCGTGTCGAAACAACGCACCAGAAGCGAGGCGAACCATAACGAGGCACACGCGAGTCAACCCTCGGAGGTTGAAAGAGGTTGCCGGAGGTTACGCGAAAGTCAAAGGTCAGCGACCTTTGACCTGACAAGTACAGTACGACAGCAAGGACACACAACCGACTCGTTACAGAGCGGTTGCCCGAGTCGTCACTGTATCGAACCGCAACAGCAACAGTAAAGTAGTTACAACCGCATCCTTTCATATTCTTTGTACTCATTTATATATGCTTGTATCTCTTTGCTTTAATCAACTTACTTTGCCCTCACATACCAGCGCAAGGTGGTTCACAAGTTCTTCATTAAACGCTTCCGCTATTACAATTATCCTACCCCGAATTTACCCCTGCAAAGATCCTAAGGGCTATCTCAGCCCAACACTTGCCTTGTACGTATTTCCAGTACTGTTCACAAGATCTGATGAACCTCATTTCTCGGCACCCTTCCGACCAGTTTGAGATTGCTTGCGTTGCGTTTTCGCCTGCTCGGCCTTCAATGTACCGTTTCTTTATTTTCAGAGATGAAGGCTGCAGCTAAGGAATCTCTGGCAAAAGAAACAGCTAAGACCTTCTTCCACTGCATCTCCAAAGGACAGTCTCAGCAAAGGACCTACCGTATGTTCAATGCTGGAGAAGCTGAGGATGCGGTGCGGTGCGGTGCGGTGCGTACACTAAGGGTGTTTGAAATAATGAAATTCCACATAAGTGATGCAGTCAGTTTGAACATGATGGTCACAGTTGAGAATGTGTCAAGGTTTACTAAAGGGAGGTATTGCTTCGGTACCGTATGTGGTTGGATTTCCTCAAGCAGAATATATGCCACAGTCCATACCTGGGAAATGAATAGAAGTGCACTGATCCCGGGCTGAACTGAGTGTAGAGGATTGTTTTGAGCATTTTTTTGTTATAACATACAAACTAGACATCAATAAGTCGTGTAGCACAAAATCATTGTCTTTTCTCATTCAATCTGCAGCATCAAGGTTGTGGTCCGGCATGCTCATATTTTACCCTGACTCAGCCCCTCCTGCACATGCTTCAGAGCTTTCCCAGCTGCCTCGTTCGCAGGAACCTTCTCTTCCACCACCAGCTGCTGGAACTCTTCACGTACTGCCACAACAAATTGCCCTCGCGCTGCTGCTGCCGCTGCAGCGGCTGCTGCAGTAACCACTGGTGATGGACCATGGTGGCTTCATTGCTGACGCATTGATACTTCTTCGTTATTGACAGCTTGACTTTTGCTGTCCGGAATTCCTGTGCCTGTGGGTGTATTCTGATTACTTGTTTGCAGAGGCTGCTGGCGTGCAGTGTAAAGGTCAGGGCAGGAGAGCTGAAGGCAGCTGCAGGACAGGTCCCCGACAGCTGAGATGACCAGCCTGCGAGACGATTGAAGGGAGTGAGGAGAATGGTCCGAGCAACCATCTACAAAAAAAAAAAAAAACAAAAAAAAAAAAAAACAAAACAAAACAAAAAAAAAAACAAAAAAAACAAAAGAGAGAGAGAGAGAGAAAAAAGAGGAACATGTGATAGTCACCGCAGATGTTACGTACCCCTGCCATTTTGAAAGCCGGAATCAACCTGATTTTGTTTGACATTTTGTCAAAGATCACAAATGCAAAAGAGGAAGGACCTAACAGGAACAATATGCAATAAACAGGCGGTTTAGATGCAAATGTGCAATTCTATATAGAAACGGGCACCCACAGGGAATGCATAGCTGCATAACAAGGTACATGCCTTCATAAGTCTAGTTTTGGATTGGTAGCCTGAACAGAGTTTTGGGGCAGCACTGTACCCAAACAGAGTTGCTGCAGCATATCCGTACCTGAACAGAGTCTCCGAGGTTTGCTTGGTTGGGCTGATCGGAAACACTCAAGTTTGATGCCTGCTGCCGAATTGCACATCAGCCTGTGAGTCCAACATGCTCCAGTTTTTCCGCCATCCTTGCCGACTTGGGCTGACCTGAGACAGCGCATGGGATGTGTGGGTGAGAGCATGTGTTCATCAGGAACATGTATTTTATGGTGGTTGAAACAGGAGGCGGTTTAGCACAGCCAAGAAACACTTTTTTTTTTTTTTTTTATCACCATTCATGTCTCAGGAGCTTATGTGAAATTCACCAACAGACCCTGCCTTATCTTCCACCCACCTCCTTTCTTCAAATACCCCCTCAGCCCAGCAAAACTTGCCAGGAAAGTTAAATTTTCGGCTGAAGTGTAAATTCTTCCATTGCTCGTCGGTTTTTGAGATTTTTTCGGTTTTCTCAAAAACCAACTTTTCGGCTGAAGTGTAAATCCATCGATCGTCATTTAGGACGAGTTTTTCCAAAACTCGTCCATTGGGTGAATTCTTCCAATCAGCTGACACCCAGCCACCACACACCCATGGCATGGACTGAGCTGGGAGCATTCATTCAGTTGAACCACCCCACACCCATCTGAACACCTCACCATCTCATTAAAGCCAGGGTCTCAAGTAAGCAAAGCAGCCATCAACTGCAAAGCACTCGTAGGCAGGCGAAGGTAGGTTACCTCGTTAGTGCAGGCGAATTTCTCTTTGGTTGTTTTGGAAACCTATTCCCGTCAGTGTCTCAAAAGCAATTGCACAACAAGTTTTGAGTACGTGAGACTTTCGACGAGTTTGGGGCATTTTAGGTTTGGATCCGAACCGATTCTCCAAACCTAGGAGGTTCGGCTACACCTAGCGATTTGGATTCGTTTCGTACCCCTCGCTTCACCCCTCTTCAAACTTCACAACTCGTTAGCCAATCACAAACAAACTTGCACTGTCAACTGCAAAGCACTCGTAGTACGTGAGACCCTGGCTTTAAGTGTGTTCTCCCCATCAACTGACACCCAGCCGCCAGACACCCTCTCATGCTGCACCAACCCCTGCGGCCACGCCACGTCTCCATCCCCACCATTCCCCATCCCGCAGGTGCTCCAATCCCTGCTTGACACGTGGCAGCACCTTCTGTGCTGCCTCCAACGCCATAGCTGCCAGCACAGCCCTTTTTCCATTCCTCCACCTTCCCACCCCTGCTGCTACTTCCCCCTTCTCTCTCCTCTCTTGTGCAATCGTCCTCTCCTCTCCTTCAGCTATTTTTGAGGCGCCTCAAAAATCGTCCTCTCCTCTCCTTCAGCTTCCCAGTCCTTCATCCCTACTTTCCACCCCGTCCCCTTACTCCCCTCTTCCTCTCCCTCCTTCCAGTTCTAAACCCTCATGGCACCTCTGATGCTTCTCTCTGCCTGTGCTGGAGCTGATTACGAGGGGAGAGGGTTTGCGTGGTTGGGGAGGCGGGAAAAGGCGAAGGGAACAGGCGAAGAATAAAAGCGAGAAATGGTTCGCAATAACCACTAGCTTTAGCTGTCATTGCTACCGGCACCCCTGATGCGCTTTCATCGCTGCCACTAGCAATTACCACCGAGAAAAACAAATGCCCCGAGTGAGGATCGAACTCACGACCTTAGGATGGCTCCGCCCAGCAGTGTGGGAGTCGGAATTGCTATGAGACCTACGCGCTACCGACTGCGCCATCGAGGCTTGTACAATTTGAAAATCTGAATAATAAGGTCGAAACAAGGTGACGTAAGGGACCATCGTTTTAGAGTCCCAAAACGACCTTTGGCCAAGGGTGATGCGTTGAACAGTGTTCCCGCATGTGTTGTGAGACAAGGGGTTGATGCGTGGGACGGTGGGACCTTGTTTTGGGAAGGCTCAAAGCGGATCCTACCCAGGAGTGATGCGTTGAACAGAGCAAGCGAACGGGGACCACTGCTGGTCAATCCACCGCCCAGCGTTCCCCAATTCCTCCAACACCTCTGGGTCCGTCGGCAACGCCGCTGGTAACGCGGCCTGCAGGCGAGCGTATTCCTCCCTGTACGCCTCAGGGTCCGTTGACTGCCTGGACCAACAGCGGGGAAAGCCAGAATCGGCGTCCATGAGTTTCGAAGTTGTGGGTGCGCCACGTGGCCCGTTCAGCCCGGCGGGTGTTCGTGCTACCGGCGATGGCGACGCGAGAGATGACGGTGGTGTTCGGTGAGGAGCGGTTCAAATTGGAAGTGTGGAGGTCGATATGGGCGTGGAGGTGAGGCGATGGGGGGGTGTGGGAAGGAGGGACCGCGGAAGTAGGGACGACGGAAGGACGGCGGGAGCAGGACGGCAGGAGTAGGACGGCAGTAGTAGGACGGCAGTAGTAGGACGGCAGGAGTAGGACGGCAGTAGTAGGACGGCAGTAGTAGGACGGCAGTAGTAGGACGGCAGTAGTAGGACGGCAGTAGTAGGACGGCAGTAGTAGGACGGCAGTAGTAGGACGGCAGGAGTAGGACGGCAGTAGTAGGACGGCAGTAGTAGGACGGCAGTAGTAGGACGGCAGTAGTAGGACGGCAGTAGTAGGACGGCAGTAGTAGGACGGCAGTAGTAGGACGGCAGTAGTAGGACGGCAGTAGTAGGACGGCAGTAGTAGGACGGCAGTAGTAGGACGGCAGGAGTAGGACGGCATCATCCCCTGCTTGCCCTTGCCATCATCCCCCCTAGTCCATCGATTCCCACTGTTACTGTCATTTCCGCGACTACAGCTGCTGCTTCCGAAGCTGTCGTCGCTGCGGTTGCTGCTCCCACCGGTAATTTCAGAAACCCACCTCTCGCTTTCAATGTCTTCACAGAACCTGGGTTTGGCAGCCCTTTTCCACAGCTCACGCCACTTGTCACTCGTAACCTCCTCTCCCTGCGCTCCATCCCTTCCGGCCCGCTCCTTTCCTCCCTGGCACGTGTCACTCAATGCCTCGGCCTCGCGCTGCATGCTGCCCTGCCATGCAAACTCCACCGCCAGCCACCACATCCGCACCTCCTCCCACACCCTCCCGTCCGCTTCCTCTCCGTCTCGCAGCCTGTGTAGGTCCTTCCGGTCGGTGATTCCCAGGATGGGAGCGGCCCATTTAGGAGCCACGGCCAAGAGGAAGAGCACAGGATCCAGCTCTGCCTGCGTCTGCAGCAGAGCCGACCTTAGAAAGCCAGGCACGCTGGCAGGGAAAGGCGGCACGCCCATACGAGCAGCGACCCGGTCGAATTCGGGAGAGAGAGGCGGGAAGATGGATACAAAGCGGTTGAAAAGGATGGAGGCAGGTCGGTAGGCGTAGTTGGCGATGAGCGTGAGGAAGGGGATGCTACGGCTGTAGACAGCAAGGCAGGGCTTGCAGTGAGTGCATGCAGGTGGCTTGACCAGATGCTCGGCAAATTCCACTACAAACTCGGCATCGGCAGTGCAGCGAACGATGGGGTATTGCCTCTGCACTAGCGGCAGCAGCTTTGTTAGCAGCTGCTGCAGCAGCCTCTCGTCTAAGTCACACTCCACACCTCGAACCCTCTCTTCTCCCCCACGCCCTCTGGTCCTCCCCTCCCGCTTGCCCCTCCCTTTGTCTCCTCCCTCCCCCCTCACGGTCCCAGTCTTGCCTCCTGCACTTGACCCCTGCCCAGATAGATTCTGTCCGCCCGTCTCTCCTCCTGCCCCATGCTCCCCTGCTGTCCCACTCGCTTCCTCCACGATTCCCAGCTGAAAGAATTTCGCGCTCGGGTCATCAGGAAGCTTCGCAGCAGCTTCATCGCCCCGAGGCCACTCCTCCCACTCCCAGGAGAAGCTGCCTTGGTCCACAGGCTTGGGAATGGCACCGAGCCTGACCAGCAGGCTCGGAAGGTCCCGAAGCGGGTGACGCATGGGCAGGACTTTCCCCTGGGGGCTGTCCTTGCAGCATTGGCTAGCGGGGATGATTTCAGACCCATAGGTGCGGGCCCACTGCAGAATGCAGGCAGCACGATACGTGAAAACTGCAATCACTGGGTTTGTGTTCACAGGCACGAGTCCCACTCCCACCCGAGCAGCACCACTGGGAGAAACTGCTCCTGCTGCCACTGCAGGTGCTGATGCCGATGCTGCTTGCAGTGTTGATGCTGCTGTTCCTACACCTCCGCCTGCTGCCCCTCCTTCACCCCGCGCCCTCCGTCTCAGCCTCTCCCTGGCCGTCTCAATAGCTGCATCCTCCACCCACGTCTTGCTCGCAGTGTTCCCATCCTGACAGTAAAGATCGGTCTCTGTGCGGTACTGTGGCGCGGACAGCACTGCAGCAACGCAAAGGGCAAAGTTAGTCGCACCCATGCCGCTCACATACATGCCCTTGGGAATTTCTGTGCCTTCGAGATTGCTGCTGCTGCTGGCACCACTGCTGCTGCCCCCCTCACTGCAGTGGCTGCACCTGAACTCCTTCCCTCCCCCCCCTCCACGCTCCAGAATCCAAGCCATGCCATCCACATACCTCTCCCACACACGTCCCTTCAGATGCTCCCTCCACTGCCCACCCTTCCCATCCCTCCCACCCCCATCACCACCGTCCATGCTTTCCCATGATGACCCTTCGGAGCTCCCATCATTCTCCATCTGCCGTTTACCCTTGCTTCCTCCCACAACTCCCCTGCCTGCTCTCCCCTTCTTCTCTGCATGCGCCTTCTCCAGCCCGCCTGAAAGAAGATTCTGCATGAAAACACCAAACCCTTCCTCCAAATCCCTGCTTTCCTTCACCCCGAGAATCTGAACCAGCATGGAAGCGAGAACGTCCTTCTCCCTCTGCCTGCGTGCCCCTAGCGCACTCACGATGGGTGGATAGGCCATGGAAGTTGATGCATGCGCTCTGCATAGAGTCACAAACCGCGGGCACCTCGCTACAAGCACGAGGAAGGCAGCGAAGCTGACAGCACGGCGGTAGGCAGCCCAGCAGCTGCTGCAGCGCCAGCAGCAGGAGCACGATGTAGGCAAATCAGAAGCAGCAGGGACAGCAGTTGCATCAGCAGGGAAAGCATTCGTGATAATAGCGACAGAACCAAGAGGTATGCCTGCGTCACTTGGAATGTCACTTAGAATGTCAGGCAGGCAGGATCTGATCCTCCCCAGGTCCATGAGCACGCCCACACGAGGCTCAGCCATCCACTCAAGAATCATCGTTTCTGCACAGAGCAAAGGGGCCACATCACACTTGAGTTGAAAGTGCATGTTAGGCGGCACTCCCAGCCGCGCTGCTGCCTCTGGCACGGGAACCTTCAACGAGAAGTCATACACTGCCCGGGTCGGACTGTTAGGGATGAGGGGGATGGACAGAGGCTGTGTTTCTCGCAGGTGATATCGGAAGTCTTTGAGATTGGTCATGATGAGTGCGTGCTTTGTGCGCTGGCTCACAGCGCGGTCGAAGCAGCACTCGCACACCGCCACGCCCCACGCGTCCCTCACGTCTATGTAGTGAACCATGTCCGCCCGACGCAGCAACTGAAGCTTCTCTGAGTCTTCCTCAGCCCTTGCCCTTTCTGGTCCCCGTCCTTTCCGCTTGTCCATCATCGGCAGATCTTGGGGAATGCATGTCAAATGTTGAGGGTTTTGAAGAGTCAGGTCGTCCCATATTGTTCCAACAAGCCGAGGAAGGCAGGTGCTGGCATTGGCAGCAGCAGAGATCTGGACCTTGTCCTTCCCCTCGCCACTGCTTCTAACTCCTTTTGTTCCTTGTTTCTCCCGCCTCTCATCCTCATCCTCCTCGTCGCTGCTGGATTGCAAGTGGTCCCATTTGCTATAGTCGATGCGACGGGCGGGAGCAGTAGTAGCGTTAGCAGCAATGTCAGGTACGTCCACCGAAGGCGCCGTAGCTGGACCATTCAAACCTGCTGCAATGACGACTGCTGATTCAGGTTCACCCAGGCCTTCTCCATGATCCCCTGCATTCAACGGAAGCACTAGGATGGTTGTACCCGTTTTAAGATTGGCTCGCTGTATTGATGCCTGGGGGGAAAGGTACGATACCTGCCCAAAAATCATGAAGCGGACGGACTGCTTCTGCTGCTGTGGCCGAGCGACATAATCCGTTCCCGGTTTCACCCCAGCAAGTGCTCCCTGCTGCTGCTGACGTGTCTCGCATGGTAAGCAGCAGTGTGGCAGATGAGTCTGAAACAGTCTGTTGAAGACTGACCCAAGAAGTTCCTTAGGGGAAACCGTTAGGGTGACGACAGTGTGGGATGATGTGGATGAGTCGTTTACAAAAGAGCTTTTGTGGCTTCCTTTGATGACGTCACTACCGGTGATGACGTCACTATGACTGCTGACGTCACTACGGATGGTGCAAACCTCTGTGCTACTGTCGTCATTTCTAATGCCGTCTGATGCGCGTCGCATTAAATCAGTTGGGATTCGAAATTTTACCTCGATCGCCATTGCGACAAAAGCAGTCAAAACTTGAATAAGTGCCTATCGATTAGTAGAGTTTCCTGATTTTGTAACCGCTCAAAAGTCGCAGTGAATAAGGTCAGCTAGGATTTTGAATCTAACATCGAACAGAGAAGTGCAGGCAATACTCGAGGAAGTGCCTATCGATTAGGAATTTCGACTTGATTCCAGCGGTCCACATTACCTTGTTTCTGGTTCCGTCACGAATGCATGTTGAGAATGCTACATCTTGAGACTTCTCCGCCAATTTTTACACGCGCTATCGCGAGCCTACAGCTCTGTAAACGATTGTCATAAGTAGTGTCTTGAAAACTGATGCAAGAACAGGTTTCCGTGCACTGGGTTATGGCTGACTGCTGAGTGGTTGAACTTCAGCAAATGCAGCAGGAATTTTGGTAGGACGGGGTCAACCAGCAAGAATTTTGGTTGGAAATGAAGAGCTCTGCTTGGTTGCTTGGGTTCGGTTCGGTTGGTTTGGTGTGGTGTGGTCTGCTTTGGTTTGGCTTCAGAGAGACGTTGGAAAGGTTTGGTTAGTTTTGGCGCGAAATTCACATACTGACAGAAAGTGGCTCGACAATCCCAGGGGCCGAACTCTAGCTGACACAAACGATCTCACAATGTGACGAAATAATTCTTGCGCATGTAACTAGCGAGAGCGAAGAGTTCCGGACCTGTTTGGCTTGTTGCAGCGACCTGCAGCAGACAACTCTCATCCGCAGTTGGCCCAGAGAGGACGCGTCACCTATGTTCAATCCCCAGACGCAGAATCGTTTTTTGGCGCGGTTGAAAGTGCCTATGACAATTTTTAGTGCGGTCCCTAACCGAAACCCTTGGTTTTCCCCTTTTTGTCCCCGCTACAAAACGATTTTCCGTAGCGTCGGTGCTGGGATTGAACATAGGTGACGCGGCTGGGCTGGGATCAGGGATGTTGGTCATCCACGCCCAGTCGGACTAAGAATGTTGCTTTTCCTTTTCAATGTGAGTATAGTTACATGATGGTCCTGGGCTTCGTTCTGTTTCAGGAAGCACAGATCGTGTGGTGCAGTGCTGCTCACACACAGGAAACCTTCAGTTGGTGTCATCGGACTTGTTCATGGTGAAGAGTGCAGAGTGAGGTAGAGCGCCATATTGGCTCACGGATCAGTTCAGTGAGGGAGCTTACAGTTCAAGCAAGGTAGGGAGAATAACAGTCGGTGAAGTGTCGTGACGACGGGACGCATCATCAACTTGTCTTTATTATCGACCACCGAGACTAGCAGCTGTCATCGGAAAGGCAGAGTACCGCATGCTATATCAACTCGAGGCGATTGGTCTCTCCAGGGACCTGCCTCGCGCTCCTCCACTCACTCTCTCTCACCACGTTGACGCGGCCTGGGTACCGACTTTTCCAAGAGAACAACGTGTTAGGAGTGCGCGGTTTAGATTGCACGAAGTTGGATTCCAGTCAAATCTACTGAAGCCACGTGTCGGCCCTTCCTCCGTGTCGCTCGCAGCACCCAGGCAGCGGTCGGTCGCGCGCCACGTGTCGAGATCTGTAGCCTCTCCGAAGTTGCGGGTGCGCCACGTGGCTCGTTCCGCGTGGCAGGTGTTGCTGCTACCGGCGATGGCGGCGCGAGAGGTGACGGTGGTGTTCGGTGAGGAGCGGTTTGAAGTGCAAGTGGAGGTTGACATGGGCGTGGAGGTGAGGCGATAGGGGGGGGTGTGGGAAAGAGGGGCGGGACAGGAGGGACGGGATAGGAGGGACGGGATAGGAGGGACGGCGGAAGTAAGGACGGCGGAAGTAGGGACGGCGGAAGTAGGGACGGCGGAAGTAGGGACGGCGGAAGTAGGGACGACGGAAGTAGGGATGACGGAAGTAGGGACGACGGAAGCATGGATCGGAAAAGGGGGAATGGGAAGCATTTGAACGCAGGGATAGTGATACGGGATGGGGATGAGCTTGAAGGGGATAGAGAGCAAGCATCTTGGATACACCGCAAGAGAAATGGGTGGGTCGGTACAGGACCGACTGATGCGAGAGCTGGAACTGTTTCTCTTCCCGAGGGATGGGATGAGAGATATCGACTATTTAGTCAACTGAAAGTTACCTAGATATACCACAAAGGGGGAAAGTGGATGGGTCGGTACAGGACACAGTCGAGAGAGGGCTGGAGCTGTTCGTTTCTCTAAGGAATGAGACGAGAGAGATAACGATAATGCTTCGGTGAAGGGTATGCAATAGTCGTACCTGTAAGGAATTTATTGAGAGGCGGATTTGGGCCTATTCTCCAACTGTTTCCGACTCTTTCCAGCTGTTTCCAGCTGTTTCCAGCTAATTCCAGCTGTTTCCAGCTGTTTCCAGCTGTTTCCAACTGTTTCCAACTGTTTCCAACTGTTTTCATGCATCCAGCTCAACTAGCTTACCCTCAATCCTCTGTTTTTGCTATACCTCAGAAATCACCCAAGCCAGCAGCAGATCCATATTCCCACTCGGACCTATCTGGTCTGGTGCATGTGCCGGCACCACCCTTTCATTGCACGATGTGAATCATGCCACACTTCATCCCCCCTCACCTCCTCCGCCCGTCTCCCCGCTGACTCCCCATTTTCTCCCAATTCATCCCTGGCCGTCCATCTCTTGCCGTCCATCCCTGGCCTTCCATCTCTAGCCGTCCATCTCTTGCCGTCCATCCCTGGCCGTCCATCTCTTGCCGTCCATCCCTGGCCGTCCATTTTCGTGCAGGTGTTGCAGATTCAAGTCTTCTCGCTTACAGGAGTCGAGCCGGAGAACCAATTGGTACGTCGAGCATCAGTGTTTCTTTAGGAATGAGTTGGGGAGCTCCCTTAAGTTTATCAGATGAATCAATTTGAACGACTTGATTCATCCGGCCCTGTCAGGGCGAGTTGGCCTTGCAGCTCTCCCTCTCCTCCGGACTGTCCCTTGACCTCTCCACGCCTCATGCCCATTCATCTGTAAGCTCATCCCCACTTACCAGCTGGTCTGTAAGGTAGCCTGACTAAGTTTGCAGCTCGCTGAGAATTATGTCACAAGACCAGTTGCCCATTCATATGTAAGCTCATCCCCACTAACCAGCCGCTGCTCTTCTCCCTCCTCCGCCCTTGCAGCTCTCCCTCTCCTCCGGCCTGTCTTTGACCACTCCTCACTTGCCACATGTCGATTCAATCTGGATGCACCTTATAACGTATTTAACATTTTTTACCGCCTTTCCCATTCGCCTGCGCAGCTTTCCCTCTCCTCCGGCCCGTCCCTTGACCTCTCCTCGCCGCATGCTGATTTGGCCTCTCTCCTGCCGGTTAATGGGACGGTGCTAGTGCTGCATGATAGGGGGAAGCCAGGGGCGGAAGGGGAGATGGCGGAGAAGGAGGAGGCGACAAGGGCGGAGAGAGAGACTGAAGCGACGGGGGAGGAGGGTAAGGAGGGTGGTAAGGGGGAGAGCAGCAGGGAAGACGATGAGGAACTCGCAAGGCGACTGCAGGTAAATGTAGCATATATGGATGTCAATGTGTATGCATGTATGCATGTATCAGCGTTCCTTCATGCATTAACTGGCACCCATCCATTGAGCAGCAGAGTGGACGATGTGGAGCTTGCAAGGCGACTGCAGGTATGTAGCGTGTGTGGTGGGGATGTCAAAATGCATGCATGCATGTATGAGCGTTCCTGCATGCGTTAACTGGCACCCATTAGATGAGCAGCAGAGAGGACGATGCGGAGCCTGCAAGGCGACTGCAGGTATGCGGCATGTATGGATGTATGGAGGCGGGGGAGGGGGCGGAGGGAGAGAAGGGGGGGAAGGGAGCGGAGGGGAAGGAGGGGAGAGCGGAAGAAGGACGATGCGGAGCTTGCAAGGCGACTGCAGGTATGTATGGAGGCGGGGGAGGGGGCGGAGGGAGAGAAGGGGGGGAGTAGGCAGGGGTAGAGGAGGGGCGTAAAGGGGAGAGCAGCAGAGAGGACGATGCGGAGCCTGCAAGGCGACTGCAGGTATGTGGGATGGATGGATGTATGGAAGGGGGGGAGGGGACGGAGGGAGAGAAGGGGGGATATAATACAAGGACCGCTCGAGAAAGGGGGGAAAGGAGCAGAGGGGAAGGAGGGTGGTGAGGGCGAGAGTGGCAGGGAGGACGATGAGGAACTCACTAGGCGACTGCAGGTATGTATGTAGCATGTATGGATGTCAATATGTATGTATGTATGTATCAGTGTTCCTGTATGCTCGCGATGGCGCCTGTGTGGCATGCCATGATGTCAGGGCTTTTTCTGGTGGATGCATGCAACATGTTCATGTGCTCACTGTGCGTCTGCACATGTCTTTTTCATTACCTTGTGCACCCCACCACCACCAGCCGATACCAGTTCACATCGCTGCATGTTTTGGGCCGCTTCTGAGAATTCTCAAAATGCCACTGCACCGCTCATAACCCCCCTCCTGTTGGCAAACTTCTCTTTGCCGTTTTATCACATCACATGGCATGGCGTGGCATGGTGAATGATATGGTCATGGCATGGCATGGCATGGCATGGCATGGCATGGCATGGCATGGCATGGCATGTCATGGCATGGCATGGCATGGCATGAAACGTCACGTCATGGTTCATCCTCTTGTCATGGCATGTCATGTGATGCGAGCAGGAGGAGGAGGATGCAGCATTGGCGCAGCAGATTCAGCAGTCAGAGGCACATGCTATGCAGACCATGCTGCAGCAGCAACTGAGAGGGCAGCAGCACGGTCAGGCGGCATTAGAAAGGCGACTGCTGTCGCTGTGGAGCAATGTCATGCAGGTGAGTGCAGTGCAGTGCGGTGGCATGTGGTGCAGCAGATACAGCAGTCAGAGGCACATGCCGTGCAGACCATGCTGCAGCAGATGAGAGGGGGGCAGCTGAGAAGGCAGCAGCCGCCACAGCAGCAGCACGGTCAGGCAGCATTGGAGGGGCGACTGCTGTCACTGTGGAGCAATGTCATGCAGGTGAATGGAGTGCAATGCGGTGCAACGCGGTGCCATGTGGTGCACCATCAGACCAGGTGTTGTGTTGTGTGCGAGACGAGCAAGGGGTGGCTAGTGAGGAGATAATGGTCAGGTGGCGTTGAAGGGTGAATGGTGTCACTCTGTAGCAATGTCATGCAGGTGAGTGGAGTGCGGTGCGATGTGGTGCAGTGCGGCGCACTATCTTGCGCTGTGATTCCATCAAAAGTTGACCACTAGTTTCTGTGCAAGTTAACACCTGGCTCATTTCCGAGCACCAGTTGAACCAGATTCTGCAGATTGTTTTTGAGAATTCTCAAAAACAATCTGCAGCACCACTAGTTTCTGTGCATGTCAAGACCTAGCTCATTTCCGTGCACGAGTTGAGCCCCTTTTCTTTACCTCTTCTAGGTCCCGCTTCTGTATCTTCCTCTCATCCCCTTTCCATCCGCAATCCACACACCACACCCCACCAGTACGAGGCGAGGACCCATCACGCCAGGCCAAGGCACGCTCGCTCAGTCCCCTGCAGGCACCGACCCCCTCCTTCATTTCTCCTCCCATGCTCTCTTTGCCCTCCTTGCATTCCTTCCTGCATCAACTCCCGTTCCTATAATCCCCTCTCCTCTCCCTCTTCCCTCATCCCCCTCCACACCACATCCCCACCAGTACGACGAGGACTCACCGCGCCAGGCCAATGCCTTGGCTCCCTCCTTCATTTCATCTCCCATGCCGCCTTTCTCTCATATCACTCTTGTTCCTTCATCCATCCCCCACCACACCACACCACATCCCCACCAGTACGACGAGGACTCATCACGCCAGGCCAAGGCACGCTCTCTCATTCCCCTTCAGGCACCGATCGACCTACTCCTTCATTTCCCCTCCCATGCCCTCTTTGCCGTCTTGTCATTCCCTCATCCCACTCTTGTTCCTTCATTCCCCTCCACACCACACCCCACCAGTACGGGGACCCGTGTCAACCCTTCCCGCCAGCCAGGCCAAGGCACGCTCACTCATTCCCCTTCAGCAGCCGCAGGGGTGACTTTTGAGTCGATTCAAAAGTCCCTTCATCTGCCTACCTACCTCCTGTTCCCGCATCCCTCATCTCTCTTCCCTTCACCACACCCCATCAGTACGAGGACCCATCTCGCCAAACCAAGGCGCGCTCGCTCATTCCCCTACAGCAGCTCGAGGAGGTCGCTGCAGTCTCCCTTGCCAAGGTAGGGTTCGCCTCAGTAGGCATGGGGCAGGGGCATGGTCATAAGTCGGGATCGAGACTGGTCGGGTCGGGTCGAACGGGGACCTCGCTCATTCCCCTTCAGCAGCTGGAGGGGGCAGTTGCAGTCTCCCTTACCAAGGTTCGTTTCAGCTGCTATGGTGCGTGGTCATACGTCCCGGTTGGGTGAGGTTGTGTGGGGTTGGGCAGGTCAGGGTTTGACTCATTCCCCTGCAGCAGCTGGAGGAGGCAGCCGCAGTCTTCCTTGCCAAGGTTCGCTTCAGTGGGCATGGGTCATGGTCAATATAGGTCGGGGAGCGGTTTGGTGAGGTGGGGTGGGGTGGGGTCAGGGTCCGCCTCATTCTCCTGCAGCAGCTGGAGGAGGCAGCCGCAGTCTTCCTTGCCAAGGTTCGCTTCAGTGGGCATGGGTCATGGTCAATATAGGTCGGGGAGCGGTTTGGTGAGGTGGGGTGGGGTGGGGTCAGGGTCCGCCTCATTCTCCTGCAGCAGCTGGAGGAGGCTGCGGTCTCCCTTGCTAAGATTCGCCTCAGTTGCTATGGGGCGTGATTATATGTCGGGGTTGGGTGAGATTGTGTGGGGTTGGGTCAGGTCAGGTTTTGGCTCATTCCCCTGCCCTGCAGCCGCTCGAGGTGCCTCGCTTGCTAAGGTAAGGTTCAGTAGGCACGCATGGTATCTTTGCCTGGGTCGGGTTGGGTCTGGTCGGGTCTGGTCGGGTCTGGTCGGGTCTGGTCGGGTCTGGTCGGGTGAGGTAGAGTCGGGGAGGGGTTGGGTGAGGTGTGGTTGGGCGGGGTGGGTTGGGTGTTCGCCTCATTCCCCTGCAGCAGCTGGAGGAGGCCGCTGCAGTCTCCCTTGCTAAGGTTCGCCTCAGTAGGCATTGGCATGCTCATTGGTCGGGGTGGGGCTGGGTGAGGTCTTTCTCAATCCAACTTGGATGGGGCAGGTTGGGGGTTTTCCTCGTTTTCCGGTGGTAGCTCAAGGAGGTCGCTGCAGTCTCCCTTGCCAAGGTTCGCCTCAGTAGGCATGGTAATGGTCATAGGTCCTGACCAGGTTGGTTCGGTTTGGGTGGATGAGGTCGGGTCGGGTCGGGTTGGGTCAGGTTGGTTCGAGTCAGTTTTTGCCTCATTCCCCTGTACCAGCTGGAGGAGGCTGCTGCAACTTCCTTGCCAATGTTCGCCTCAGTAGGCATGGGTGTAAATCCGTGTAGGGTCGGATCGGGTCGGGTCGGGTCGGGTCGGGTCGGGTCGGGTCGGGTCGGGTCGGGTCGGTTCGGTTGGGTTGAGCCATTCTTTCCAATGTTGTTGTGTCCTGTCCTGTGCTGTATACCGTTCTGTGCCGTTCTGCGCCGTTCTGTGCCGTTCTGCGCCGTTCTGTGCCGCTATGTGCCGTTCTGTGCCGTTCTGTGTCGTTCTGTGCCGTTCTGGTCCTTGCTGTGCTGTGCTGTGCTATGCTAGGGATGAGCAATATAACGAACTCCTGTTCGGTTCGCCTCGAACGATTTTTTTTTGGCCTAAATTGTTCAGGGCGAACGTGTTCGGTGTTCGCCCGAACACGTTCGCCGTTCGCCCGGCTCAGCTGGCTGAGGCCTTCGACAAACACCAATGTGTTCGTCGACGAATAGGCCCGCGGCCAATTTGTAGGTCGCGGGCCTTGGTTTTTGGGCTCAGATTTAGCATTTCGCAGTGCAGATCGAGCATTTCGCCTTTGCTTAAGTGCAGATCTAGCATTTCGCCATCACACGCTGGCAGTAGCATGGATGAAGCAGGGCGGGACTGGCTTGGGGGGTGGTGGGAGGGAATGTGCAACGATTTGAATTTTACTCTGTTTGGACCTTACCGCCACTTAAAGAATGTCAACAATGCACAATCTACAAACGTGTGACTTTAGTGAATGTAGTCCCAGGGCGAACACAAACGTGTTTGCCACGAACACGTACGTGTTCGCCTGCGTCAACAAGATGTTCGCCTTCACTGGCGAACGGCGAACACCCTTTTTTGCTAAAGCTGTTCGGCGAACCGAACACTGTTCGGTTCGCCAAACGGCGGTGTTCGTGCAGGGGCGAACGCGAACACGTTCGTGTTCGCCCCTTGCTCATCCCTATGCTATTCTATGGTCCTTTGTCTTCATCCTACCAGATGCCATAGATGAACTGGCAAGAAATTACTTCTGAGTCGACTCAAGGTGTCTTTTGAGTCGACTTAAGGTGACTTTTGAGTCGACTCAAGGTGACTTTTGAGTCGACTCAAAAGTCTCCTTTGTCTTCATCCTGCCAGATGCCATAGATGAACTGGTAAGAAGTCTGCTAATTTTGTAAAACAGTGTTCTGCTGCTGGGTGTAAGACGGCAGCGGGTGTGAGTACGAAGAGGATGAATGGCTTGGAAGGACCCTCTGCCCGTGCGACTGGCACTCTTAGTCTTTTCCCTTCTTTTTCCTTGTCACCATCACCATTCCTTCTCCACTGCAGCAAGGCCAGTACCAGCCGTCAGAAGGGGAGTTTCGTGACGCTGTGTTGAGACAACTGCTGGTCTGGTTCAAATCCTGGTTCAGGTGATTGCAGTGCGGTTCAGGTGATTGCAGTGCGGTTCAGGTGATTGCAATGCTGGGTGAACTGAGGGTGTTTTTGAGAACGTGTCAAGCTGCTATTCATCTCCCTCATTTCACGTGGTTATTCATCAAGCTACTGGTCTGGTTCAAATCCTGGTTCAGGTGATTGCAGGGCTGGTTTAGATGATTCCTCTTTCACAATTTCACCTGGCTCGGGGTAAATCAATGCAGCAAGCTTGTCAAGAACCTGCTTGTATTCCCCATCGATCCTCATTTCCTGTCACCATCATCATATCCATTTCCTTTCCACTCCCTTCTCCCCACCTCGCCATAACCTTGTCTCGTCCTTCCCTCAGCTCATCCTCCCTGGCCCCTGTCACTGCCCTCTCCCTCTCCCCTCCCCATGCAGATGGTTGGACTCCCCGCCGTGCCCCCGCTGCCGCACCCCTACGTGTGCCTTCCATGGCAGCGGCACTCCTTCGAACGAGGACCTGCTCTGGGGGGGAGAGCGGGTAGAGTTACACAGGTGAGGGGAGGAATGGGGGAAGGAAGGGTTTGTGTCACGCATGGTTTCTCGAGTGAGAGAAGTGCTCCCGCTGTTGCACCCTCACCCACCTGTGCCTTCCACGGCAACTTCGCACCTTCCACTGATGACCTGTTCGAGAGTTCTTTCCCTAAATATCCCCCCCCTCCCGTCCCCTGTATCTGATTATCCGGCTATGGCTGTGTCTCTGGTGTGGACTGGCAGGTGCAAGCAGTGCGGCACGGTGGCTCGTTTCGTGCGATACAACGACCCTGCCAAGGTACATACACAGACATACAGGCGCACTAGCGGGACTCAGGCACAGGCACAGCCACACAGGTGCAAGCAGTGAGGGCGTGCTTGCTTGTTGGGAGCTCTCAGGTGCAAGCAGTGTGGCACGGTGGCTTGCTTCGTGCGATACAACGACCCTGCCAAGGTACATACACAGACATACAGGCGCAGTAGCGGGACTCAGGCACAGGCACAGCCACACAGGTGCAAGCAGTGAGGGCGTGCTTGCTTGTTGGGAGCTCTCAGGTGCAAGCAGTGCGGCACGGTGGCTCGCTTCGTGCGATACAACGACCCTGCCAAGGTAAGTCGCACGGAGGCTCAGTCAGTGGCAGGTGACAGTGAAATGGGACAGTGACATGTGACAGTGGCAGGTGACAGTGAAATGGGACAGTGACATGTGACAGTGGCAGGTGACAGTGACATGGGGCAGTCACTGTGGCTCACTTCGTGCGGTACAACGACCCTGCCAAGGTAAGTCGCACGGAGGCACAACGAGGCGTTCGAATGGCTTCGAAACGAGGCACAGGGACAGGCGTGCAACTCACTATTTTTGAGGCGCCTTAAAATTGGACAATGCTCTCAAAGAGGTGCTTTTCTCAGCTGAGTACTCGTCTCTTGCAGTGCGCTCAACAGGGGTGCGTGATTGCTTCCAACTGTTCAGTCCGATCAGTCAAATCTGCCATCAATGGTCTTCCATACCCATCCACTACTGCCTTGCCACCTCAGTCCGACGTGTCACCTCCTCAGTCTGACGTATCACCTCTGTCTGACGTGTCACCTCCTCTGTCCCTCCTCTGTCTGACCTGTCAGGTCCTCCGTATGAACCGTTCTCTCTTCATGCCACTGTGGGCAGGGCTGAGCTCTTTCACATCCGCACTTCTTCCCTCTTCTTTTCCTCCTCCCCTTCTCATTCTTCCCTTCACTCTAGCCATCCAGCTCCTGGACACCAAGGAGGGCCGCTGTGGCGAGTGGGCCAACGCCTTTACTCTCTGCTGCCGTGCGCTGGGCTGACTTGTCCCACCTGCGGATTATGGTCGCCCATCCTTGTCCTCCCCTTTTCTTCCCCCCACCTCCCCCCCCCCCGCTCCACCATTCTCCAGCTCCTGGACACCATGGAGGGCCGCTGTGGCGAGTGGCCCAACGCCTTCACCCTCTGCTCTGGGCAGGGCTGAGCTGTCCCCTCCAAAAGTTGCCCCTCTTCCTCCATCTCCCTTCCCCTTCCTTTCCCTCCATCACACACACAGCTCCTGGACACGAGGGAGGGCCGCTGTGGTGAGTGGGCAGGCCGAGTTAAACCACACTCGTCCTGCTCTCACCTCCTTCCCTTCTCTTCCCTCCCTCCCCTCACTCCGCCACACAGCTTCTGGACACGAGGGAGGGCCGCTGTGGTGAGTGGGCAGGCCGAGTTAAACCACACTCGTCCTGCTCTCCCCTCCTTCCCTTCTCTTCCCTCCCTCCCCTCACTTCGCCACACAGCTTCTGGACACGAGGGAGGGCCGCTGTGGTGAGTGGGCAGGCCGAGTTAAACCACACTCGTCCTGCTCTCCCCTCCTTCCCTTCTCTTCCCTCCCTCCCCTCACTTCGCCACACAGCTTCTGGACACGAGGGAGGGCCGCTGTGGTGAGTGGGCAGGCCGAGTTAAACCACACTCGTCCTGCTCTCCCCTCCTTCCCTTCTCTTCCCTCCCTCCCCTCACTTCGCCACACAGCTTCTGGACACGAGGGAGGGCCGCTGTGGTGAGTGGGCAGGCCGAGTTCAACCACACTCGTCCTGCTCTCCCCTCCTTCCCTTCTCTTCCCTCCCTCCCCTCACTCCGCCACACAGCTTCTGGACACGAGGGAGGGGCGCTGTGGCGAGTGGGCCAACGCCTTTACTCTCTGCTGCCGGGCTCTGGGCTATGATGCCAGACAGGTGTGTGTGATAGGTTGAATTTGATGCCTGGCACGTGTGACTATAGGGATGTGACTATAGCGAGGTCATCCATGTGTCACTTTTGAAAAGCACCGCCTTCACCCTCTGCTGCCGGGCGCTGGGCTATGATGCGAGGCAGGTGCATGTGGTGTGACTATAGTGATGCCAGGAAGGTGTGTGTGTGTGTTGTGGCTATACTGATGCCATGCAGGCAGATGTGACAATAGCGATGCCAGGCAGGTGTGTGGAAAAGATAATGGATCGGATGCAAGTGATTGTGGCTGCGCTAGCTGGTGTGGTGTAGTTCTGCTCCATTTTAGTCACCCTGTAGTTCTGCTCCATTATAGTCACCCTAAGAATCCTCAAAACACACTCCCATTTAGTCTCGGAAATTTTTTTGTGTCTTCATTCATATTCTGCATGTTTGTGAGCGTGTGTGTGCATATGTGTACGCATCGATGGATGGATCATGGATGGAACAATTCCATGTTTCGCACTTCGGAAATGCCTGTATGTGCATGTGATACCCACAGGCAGTGGACTGGACGGACCATGTGTGGACTGAGTGCTACTCGCATGGCAAGCAGAGGTCCGTGCAGTGGGTTTAGTGGTGGATAAGGGTGGGTGGGGATACGTGGTGGGTAAGGGTGGGCGGGGATACGTGGTGGGTAAAGGTGGGTGGGGATACGTGGTGGGTACGGCGGCGCAGTGAATTTGACAGACCATGTGTGGACCGAGTGCTACTCACATGCCAAGCAGAGTGCTACTCACATGCCAAGCAGAGTGCTACTCACATGCCAAGCAGAGTGCTACTCACATGCCAAGCAGAGTGCTACTCACATGCCAAGCAGAGTGCTACTCACATGCCAAGCAGAGTGCTACTCACATGCCAAGCAGAGTGCTACTCACATGCCAAGCAGAGTGCTACTCACATGCCAAGCAGAGTGCTACTCACATGCCAAGCAGAGTGCTACTCACATGCCAAGCAGAGTGCTACTCGCATGCCAAGCAGAGTGCTACTCACATGCCAAGCAGAGTGCTACTCACATGCCAAGCAGAGTGCTACTCACATGCCAAGCAGAGTGCTACTCACATGCCAAGCAGAGTGCTACTCACATGCCAAGCAGAGTGCTACTCACATGCCAAGCAGAGTGCTACTCACATGCCAAGCAGAGTGCTACTCACATGCCAAGCAGAGTGCTACTCACATGCCAAGCAGAGTGCTACTCACATGCCAAGCAGAGTGCTACTCGCATGCCAAGCAGAGTGCTACTCACATGCCAAGCAGAGTGCTACTCACATGCCAAGCAGAGTGCTACTCACATGCCAAGCAGAGTGCTACTCACATGCCAAGCAGAGTGCTACTCACATGCCAAGCAGAGTGCTACTCACATGCCAAGCAGAGTGCTACTCACATGCCAAGCAGAGTGCTACTCACATGCCAAGCAGAGTGCTACTCACATGCCAAGCAGAGTGCTACTCACATGCCAAGCAGAGTGCTACTCACATGCCAAGCAGAGTGCTACTCACATGCCAAGCAGAGTGCTACTCACATGCCAAGCAGAGTGCTACTCACATGCCAAGCCGAGTGCTACTCACATGCCAAGCAGAGTGCTACTCACATGCCAAGCAGAGTGCTACTCACATGCCAAGCAGAGTGCTACTCACATGCCAAGCAGAGTGCTACTCACATGCCAAGCAGAGTGCTACTCACATGCCAAGCAGAGTGCTACTCACATGCCAAGCAGAGTGCTACTCACATGCCAAGCAGAGTGCTACTCACATGCCAAGCAGAGTGCTACTCACATGCCAAGCAGAGGTCTGTGCGATGGGTTTCAATGGTGGTGGGACAAGGTGGTTGGTTTGTGGGTATGGTGGCGATGGCAGGCAGTGGATTGGATTGGACGGATCATGTGTGGACCGAGTGCCCATCGTACGCCAAGCAGAGGTGCATGCTTTTGAGACGTCTCAAAAGACGGATCATGTGTGGACCGAGTGTTTTGAGACGTCTCAAAAGACGGATCATGTGTGGACCGAGTGTTTTGAGACGTCTCAAAAGACGGATCATATGTGGACCGAGTGTTTTGAGACGTCTCAAAAGACGGATCATGTGTGGACCGAGTGTTTTGAGACGTCTCAAAAGACGGATCATGTGTGGACCGAGTGTTTTGAGACGTCTCAAAAGACGGATCATGTGTGGACCGAGAGCCCATCTTACGCCAAGCAGAGGTGCATGCTATGTTGGTCGTCGTGATGACGAATCCTCGGCAGAGTGGCTTTCCAGCGGGGTTGGGGGTCGGCGGTGTTCCTTTTGAGCCCCCTCGAAAGATGTCTGGTGGACCATGTTGCTATGGATCAAAAATAGCACCATGGTCCACCAGTCATCTTTGATCCACATGGTCCACCAGACACCTACCCATCAGATGCATCTACAGCGTTTCTACTATGACCCAACAACTTGCCTTGTCTTCCTTTCCCCCGGGTCCCCCCTCTCTGCAGGTGGATGCATCTGGACCCGTGTGAAGCAGCCTTTGACACGCTACTACTCACACTGCTGCCCTTGTACTATGAGCGAAGGACACACCTTCCTCGCCCCCATCCCCCCCGGCCTCCCCCCCCCCTGCAGGTGGATGCATCTGGACCCGTGTGAAGCAGCCTCTGACACGCCTCTTCTGAGGCGTCATTTCAAGACACGTTACTTGGCACACTGCTGGGCACCGTTTCTGAGTGAAGGATACGCCTTTCTTGCCATCCCTCCCCCCTGTCTCCCTCCCTTCAGGTGGATGCATCTGGACCCTTGTGAAGCAGCCTTTGACACGCCACTGCTCTATGAGCGAGGATGGGTGGGGATGCCTATTGTCAGCTCACTCTCCTCTGCTTCCGATGTCTGCGCTCCTGCATCTTCCTTCCCACCCCAACCCCCCCACGTTCCCCCTGTCCCTCCCCTGCAGGTGGATGCATCTGGACCCGTGTGAAGCGGCCTTTGACACGCCTCTGCTCTATGAGAAAGGGTGGGTGGAGAGTGGTTGCATGGGGGTTTGGGTGGGGTGGGGTGGGGTGGGGTGGGGTGGGAATGGCTAGCGCTAGGTGGGGATGGTTTTGTGGAGTGGTTTGCCGCTTGATATGAATTCCTGGGCAAGGCTAAGGTGATCACCATTTGTTGTTTTACGGCGGTGCAATGCGATTGGGTGAAAGCAGAGGTAGGGCGACTTCGTTCGCATATCCTTTCGTCGAATAAAAAAGCGTCGCACGAAATGGCTGGTGGATTCGCCACCCCTCGTCCTCTCGCCAGGGTCCGGCTATCATTGTGGGAAACTGAATGTGAGCGCGGGTTTTCGTAACGAGTGGTAACTTCCGTGGCTTGCATTGGTCCAGACTCCTGGACCATAATTAGTCTTCGAGGCTGACCAAGTGACTTTTGAGTCGACTCAAAAGTCTCCTCGTGGCTTGCATTGGTCCAGACTCCTGGACCAAAAGAGTCTTTGAGGCTGACCAAGTGACTTTTGAGTCGACTCAAAAGTCTCCTCGTGGCTTGCATTGGTCCAGACTCCTGGACCAGAAGAGTCTTTGAGGCTGACCTGGTTCCAGCCATAAAGCTTTGCGACTCTCGCGTTGCACAAAACGAGAACTGCACATCACAGTGTCTGTCGACCAGGTTTTTTTCTCTCCAAGCTGTTGGATCACAGTGCATCACTGTGCGTCACAGTGCATCACAGTGCGTGAACAGAAGGCACAAACCTTTTTGAGGCGCCTAGAAAAATCGCCTTTTTGAGGCGCCTCAAGAACCGAACATCACAGCGCATGAACACAAGACACATACCTGGTTGACACAGCTGCCGACTTGGAGAGAATAGGCCGTTGGGAGAAGGAAAAAGCAGGCTTTGAACCTGACGTGAATCGAACACGCAACCTTCTGATCTGGAGTCAGACGCGCTACCATTGCGCCACAGATCCGTGATATTTGAAAAACATTCATTTACTATGTCGACATCCCTGCTTGTAGGTCACTGGTTTATCAAACCACGCCATATAAGTTAAAAGAAAGGGTTGGATGCACCCATTTGTCATGTCCAGTCTCAGTGCTGTCTGCAGACACAGTTTGCTATGGATGGATGGATGGATGGATGCAGCACTGCAGAGCAGAGCAGATAGCACCTGCCATCGGATCTACTTTTGAGGCACCTCAAAAGTTGTCGTGTCCAGTCTCAGTGCTCTTTGCAGACACAGTTTGCTATGGATGGATGGATGGATGGATGGATGGATGGATGGATGGATGGATGGATGGATGGATGGATGGATGGATGGATGGATGGATGGATGGATGGATGGATGGATGGATGGATGGATGGATGGATGGATGGATGGATGGATGGATGGATGGATGGATGGATGGATGGATGGATGCAGCACTGCAGAGCAGATAGCACCTGCAATCGGATCTACTTTTGAGGCACCTCAAAAGTTGTCTTGTCCAGCCTGTGCTGTTTGCAGAAACAGTTTGCTATGGAGTTGACTTTTGAGTCGATTCAAAAGTCAACTCAGCACTGTTTGCAGACACAGTTTGCTATAGATGCATGCATGCATGCATGCATGCATGCAGCATTGCAGAGCAGATATCACCTGCAATTGAATGCTGTGACTCTTTCTATCGTCTACTGTGCCTGGGCGAGCAGGTGGGGCAAGAAGCTGACGTACGTACGTGATTTTTAGTCAAATTAAATGTCACCTTGTTGTTCCATGCATGCACTCTCGTGTAATGTGGTGGGTGGATGGGCAGGCAGGTGGGGCAAGAAGCTGACGTACATGATTTTTGAGTTATAATTTGAAGACACCTTGTTGCTCTATGCATGCATTCTCCTGTAATGAGGTGGATGGCGCGCAGGTGGGTTTTGAGACGTCTCAAAAGTATGTCACCTTGTTGTTCCATCCATGCATGCACTCTCCTGTAATGTGGTGGATGGGCGAGCAGGTGGGGCAAGAAGCTGACATATGTGTTCGGAGTGGGGAGGGATGGGGTTGCTGACGTCATTCGAAGATACACACGGCAATGGAGTGAGGTAGGTCAGTCAGACCACACCCCTTGCTCGTCTTTGTGGAGCGAGGTAGGTTACGAGACAGCAAGGGGTTTACTATTTAGTCGCCTAAAATATTGACATCATCCAGAGATACGCACGGCAATGGAGCGAGGTAGGTCAATACCCTTTGCTCGACTCAGTGGAGCGAGGTAGGTCACGACGGGTCAGCAAGGAGTTTTGAAGCATCGTTGTCAATTTCACAACACATGCAGTGCAACAAGAGCAACAAGAGCAACAAGAGCAACAGCAGGGTGCAGGCTATTGCTCTCTCCTTCCTCTGCCACACCCCCTGCCTCCTGTTATCACTCAACCGACCGCCCAACATCTCTTCCCCCCAAATCAGCCGCAGCACAGCTGAACAAAAGCATCTGAACTGATTGGTGGGGAGCAGTGGCAGCAGCTATACCAGCAGTAGTGGCAGTAGCAGCAGCAGTGGCAGCCGTGACCTTCCTACGAATCCTTCCTTTTTTTCCTTATTTCCCTGCCAGCCTTCCTACTTCCCAAACCGCCCAACCCTTACCCTCCCAACCAGCTCCAGCGCAGGCAAACAGAAGCATCAGAGACAGCAGTGGCAGCGGGGGACAGGCAGCTGAAGCTAGCAGTCAGTGGCAGTGATGCCAGTCAGTGGCAGTGATGCCAGTCAGTGGCAGTGATGCCAGTCATTGGCAGTGATGCCAGTCATTGGCAGTGATGCCAGTCATTGGCAGTGATGCCAGTCAGTGGCAGTGATGCCAGTCAGTGGTGGTGATGCCAGTCATTGGCAGTGATGCCAGTCATTGGCAGTGATGCCAGTCATTGGCAGTGATGCCAGTCAGTGGCAGTGATGCCAGTCAGTGGTGGTGATGCCAGTCATTGGCAGTGATGCCAGTCATTGGCAGTGATGCCAGTCATTGGCAGTGATGCCAGTCATTGGCAGTGATGCCAGTCAGTGGCAGTGATGCCAGTCATTGGCAGTGATGCCAGTCATTGGCAGTGATGCCAGTCATTGGCAGTGATGCCAGTCAGTGGCAGTGATGCCAGTCAGTGGCAGTGATGCCAGTCATTGGCAGTGATGCCAGTCAGTGGCAGTGATGCCAGTCAGTGGCAGTGATGCCAGTCAGTGGCAGTGATGCCAGTCATTGGCAGTGATGCCAGTCAGTGGCAGTGATGCCAGTCATTGGCAGTGATGCCAGTCAGTGGCAGTGATGCCAGTCATTGGCAGTGATGCCAGTCAGTGGCAGTGATGCCAGTCAGTGGCAGTGATGCCAGTCAGTGGCAGTGATGCCAGTCATTGGCAGTGATGCCAGTCAGTGGCAGTGATGCCAGTCAGTGGCAGTGATGCCAGTCAGTGGCAGTGATGCCAGTCATTGGCAGTGATGCCAGTCATTGGCAGTGATGCCAGTCAGTGGCAGTGATGCCAGTCAGTGGTGGTGATGCCAGTCATTGGCAGTGATGCCAGTCATTGGCAGTGATGCCAGTCAGTGGCAGTGATGCCAGTCAGTGGCAGTGATGCCAGTCAGTGGCAGTGATGCCAGTCATTGGCAGTGATGCCAGTCAGTGGCAGTGATGCCAGTCAGTGGCAGTGATGCCAGTCATTGGCAGTGATGCCAGTCATTGGCAGTGATGCCAGTCAGTGGCAGTGATGCCAGTCAGTGGTGGTGATGCCAGTCATTGGCAGTGATGCCAGTCATTGGCAGTGATGCCAGTCAGTGGCAGTGATGCCAGTCAGTGGTGGTGATGCCAGTCAGTGGTGGTGATGCCAGTCATTGGCAGTGATGCCAGTCATTGGCAGTGATGCCAGTCATTGGCAGTGATGCCAGTCAGTGGCAGTGATGCCAGTCAGTGGCAGTGATGCCAGTCATTGGCAGTGATGCCAGTCAGTGGCAGTGATGCCAGTCAGTGGCAGTGATGCCAGTCAGTGGCAGTGATGCCAGTCATTGGCAGTGATGCCAGTCAGTGGCAGTGATGCCAGTCATTGGCAGTGATGCCAGTCAGTGGCAGTGATGCCAGTCATTGGCAGTGATGCCAGTCATTGGCAGTGATGCCAGTCAGTGGCAGTGATGCCAGTCAGTGGCAGTGATGCCAGTCAGTGGTGGTGATGCCAGTCATTGGCAGTGATGCCAGTCATTGGCAGTGATGCCAGTCATTGGCAGTGATGCCAGTCATTGGCAGTGATGCCAGTCAGTGGCAGTGATGCCAGTCATTGGCAGTGATGCCAGTCATTGGCAGTGATGCCAGTCATTGGCAGTGATGCCAGTCAGTGGCAGTGATGCCAGTCAGTGGCAGTGATGCCAGTCATTGGCAGTGATGCCAGTCAGTGGCAGTGATGCCAGTCAGTGGCAGTGATGCCAGTCAGTGGCAGTGATGCCAGTCATTGGCAGTGATGCCAGTCAGTGGCAGTGATGCCAGTCATTGGCAGTGATGCCAGTCAGTGGCAGTGATGCCAGTCATTGGCAGTGATGCCAGTCAGTGGCAGTGATGCCAGTCAGTGGCAGTGATGCCAGTCAGTGGCAGTGATGCCAGTCATTGGCAGTGATGCCAGTCATTGGCAGTGATGCCAGTCAGTGGCAGTGATGCCAGTCAGTGGTGGTGATGCCAGTCATTGGCAGTGATGCCAGTCATTGGCAGTGATGCCAGTCAGTGGCAGTGATGCCAGTCAGTGGCAGTGATGCCAGTCAGTGGCAGTGATGCCAGTCATTGGCAGTGATGCCAGTCAGTGGCAGTGATGCCAGTCAGTGGCAGTGATGCCAGTCATTGGCAGTGATGCCAGTCATTGGCAGTGATGCCAGTCAGTGGCAGTGATGCCAGTCAGTGGTGGTGATGCCAGTCATTGGCAGTGATGCCAGTCATTGGCAGTGATGCCAGTCAGTGGCAGTGATGCCAGTCAGTGGCAGTGATGCCAGTCAGTGGTGGTGATGCCAGTCATTGGCAGTGATGCCAGTCATTGGCAGTGATGCCAGTCATTGGCAGTGATGCCAGTCATTGGCAGTGATGCCAGTCAGTGGCAGTGATGCCAGTCAGTGGCAGTGATGCCAGTCATTGGCAGTGATGCCAGTCAGTGGCAGTGATGCCAGTCATTGGCAGTGATGCCAGTCAGTGGCAGTGATGCCAGTCAGTGGCAGTGATGCCAGTCAGTGGCAGTGATGCCAGTCATTGGCAGTGATGCCAGTCAGTGGCAGTGATGCCAGTCAGTGGCAGTGATGCCAGTCATTGGCAGTGATGCCAGTCATTGGCAGTGATGCCAGTCAGTGGCAGTGATGCCAGTCAGTGGTGGTGATGCCAGTCATTGGCAGTGATGCCAGTCATTGGCAGTGATGCCAGTCAGTGGCAGTGATGCCAGTCAGTGGCAGTGATGCCAGTCAGTGGTGGTGATGCCAGTCATTGGCAGTGATGCCAGTCATTGGCAGTGATGCCAGTCATTGGCAGTGATGCCAGTCATTGGCAGTGATGCCAGTCAGTGGCAGTGATGCCAGTCATTGGCAGTGATGCCAGTCAGTGGCAGTGATGCCAGTCAGTGGCAGTGATGCCAGTCAGTGGCAGTGATGCCAGTCATTGGCAGTGATGCCAGTCATTGGCAGTGATGCCAGTCATTGGCAGTGATGCCAGTCAGTGGCAGTGATGCCAGTCAGTGGCAGTGATGCCAGTCATTGGCAGTGATGCCAGTCAGTGGCAGTGATGCCAGTCAGTGGCAGTGATGCCAGTCAGTGGCAGTGATGCCAGTCATTGGCAGTGATGCCAGTCAGTGGCAGTGATGCCAGTCATTGGCAGTGATGCCAGTCAGTGGCAGTGATGCCAGTCATTGGCAGTGATGCCAGTCAGTGGCAGTGATGCCAGTCAGTGGCAGTGATGCCAGTCAGTGGCAGTGATGCCAGTCATTGGCAGTGATGCCAGTCATTGGCAGTGATGCCAGTCAGTGGCAGTGATGCCAGTCAGTGGTGGTGATGCCAGTCATTGGCAGTGATGCCAGTCAGTGGCAGTGATGCCAGTCAGTGGCAGTGATGCCAGTCAGTGGCAGTGATGCCAGTCAGTGGCAGTGATGCCAGTCATTGGCAGTGATGCCAGTCAGTGGCAGTGATGCCAGTCAGTGGTGGTGATGCCAGTCATTGGCAGTGATGCCAGTCATTGGCAGTGATGCCAGTCAGTGGCAGTGATGCCAGTCAGTGGCAGTGATGCCAGTCAGTGGCAGTGATGCCAGTCATTGGCAGTGATGCCAGTCAGTGGCAGTGATGCCAGTCAGTGGCAGTGATGCCAGTCAGTGGCAGTGATGCCAGTCATTGGCAGTGATGCCAGTCAGTGGCAGTGATGCCAGTCAGTGGCAGTGATGCCAGTCATTGGCAGTGATGCCAGTCATTGGCAGTGATGCCAGTCAGTGGCAGTGATGCCAGTCAGTGGTGGTGATGCCAGTCATTGGCAGTGATGCCAGTCATTGGCAGTGATGCCAGTCAGTGGCAGTGATGCCAGTCAGTGGCAGTGATGCCAGTCAGTGGTGGTGATGCCAGTCATTGGCAGTGATGCCAGTCATTGGCAGTGATGCCAGTCATTGGCAGTGATGCCAGTCATTGGCAGTGATGCCAGTCAGTGGCAGTGATGCCAGTCATTGGCAGTGATGCCAGTCAGTGGCAGTGATGCCAGTCAGTGGCAGTGATGCCAGTCAGTGGCAGTGATGCCAGTCATTGGCAGTGATGCCAGTCATTGGCAGTGATGCCAGTCATTGGCAGTGATGCCAGTCAGTGGCAGTGATGCCAGTCAGTGGCAGTGATGCCAGTCATTGGCAGTGATGCCAGTCAGTGGCAGTGATGCCAGTCAGTGGCAGTGATGCCAGTCAGTGGCAGTGATGCCAGTCATTGGCAGTGATGCCAGTCAGTGGCAGTGATGCCAGTCATTGGCAGTGATGCCAGTCAGTGGCAGTGATGCCAGTCATTGGCAGTGATGCCAGTCAGTGGCAGTGATGCCAGTCAGTGGCAGTGATGCCAGTCAGTGGCAGTGATGCCAGTCATTGGCAGTGATGCCAGTCATTGGCAGTGATGCCAGTCAGTGGCAGTGATGCCAGTCAGTGGTGGTGATGCCAGTCATTGGCAGTGATGCCAGTCAGTGGCAGTGATGCCAGTCAGTGGCAGTGATGCCAGTCAGTGGCAGTGATGCCAGTCAGTGGCAGTGATGCCAGTCATTGGCAGTGATGCCAGTCAGTGGCAGTGATGCCAGTCAGTGGTGGTGATGCCAGTCATTGGCAGTGATGCCAGTCATTGGCAGTGATGCCAGTCAGTGGCAGTGATGCCAGTCAGTGGCAGTGATGCCAGTCAGTGGCAGTGATGCCAGTCATTGGCAGTGATGCCAGTCAGTGGCAGTGATGCCAGTCAGTGGCAGTGATGCCAGTCATTGGCAGTGATGCCAGTCATTGGCAGTGATGCCAGTCAGTGGCAGTGATGCCAGTCAGTGGTGGTGATGCCAGTCATTGGCAGTGATGCCAGTCATTGGCAGTGATGCCAGTCAGTGGCAGTGATGCCAGTCAGTGGCAGTGATGCCAGTCAGTGGTGGTGATGCCAGTCATTGGCAGTGATGCCAGTCATTGGCAGTGATGCCAGTCATTGGCAGTGATGCCAGTCATTGGCAGTGATGCCAGTCAGTGGCAGTGATGCCAGTCAGTGGCAGTGATGCCAGTCATTGGCAGTGATGCCAGTCAGTGGCAGTGATGCCAGTCATTGGCAGTGATGCCAGTCAGTGGCAGTGATGCCAGTCAGTGGCAGTGATGCCAGTCAGTGGCAGTGATGCCAGTCATTGGCAGTGATGCCAGTCAGTGGCAGTGATGCCAGTCAGTGGCAGTGATGCCAGTCATTGGCAGTGATGCCAGTCATTGGCAGTGATGCCAGTCAGTGGCAGTGATGCCAGTCAGTGGTGGTGATGCCAGTCATTGGCAGTGATGCCAGTCATTGGCAGTGATGCCAGTCAGTGGCAGTGATGCCAGTCAGTGGCAGTGATGCCAGTCAGTGGTGGTGATGCCAGTCATTGGCAGTGATGCCAGTCATTGGCAGTGATGCCAGTCATTGGCAGTGATGCCAGTCATTGGCAGTGATGCCAGTCAGTGGCAGTGATGCCAGTCATTGGCAGTGATGCCAGTCAGTGGCAGTGATGCCAGTCAGTGGCAGTGATGCCAGTCATTGGCAGTGATGCCAGTCAGTGGCAGTGATGCCAGTCAGTGGCAGTGATGCCAGTCAGTGGCAGTGATGCCAGTCATTGGCAGTGATGCCAGTCAGTGGCAGTGATGCCAGTCATTGGCAGTGATGCCAGTCAGTGGCAGTGATGCCAGTCATTGGCAGTGATGCCAGTCAGTGGCAGTGATGCCAGTCAGTGGCAGTGATGCCAGTCAGTGGCAGTGATGCCAGTCATTGGCAGTGATGCCAGTCATTGGCAGTGATGCCAGTCAGTGGCAGTGATGCCAGTCAGTGGTGGTGATGCCAGTCATTGGCAGTGATGCCAGTCAGTGGCAGTGATGCCAGTCAGTGGCAGTGATGCCAGTCAGTGGCAGTGATGCCAGTCAGTGGCAGTGATGCCAGTCATTGGCAGTGATGCCAGTCAGTGGCAGTGATGCCAGTCAGTGGCAGTGATGCCAGTCAGTGGCAGTGATGCCAGTCATTGGCAGTGATGCCAGTCAGTGGCAGTGATGCCAGTCAGTGGCAGTGATGCCAGTCAGTGGCAGTGATGCCAGTCAGTGGCAGTGATGCCAGTCAGTGGCAGTGATGCCAGTCATTGGCAGTGATGCCAGTCATTGGCAGTGATGCCAGTCATTGGCAGTGATGCCAGTCAGTGGCAGTGATGCCAGTCAGTGGCAGTGATGCCAGTCATTGGCAGTGATGCCAGTCAGTGGCAGTGATGCCAGTCAGTGGCAGTGATGCCAGTCATTGGGAGTCATTGCTTCCATCCATTGATCGCTTTTTGTGCTCAACCATTCTTCCTTCCTCCCCCTACCCCCCCTACCCCACACCTCCCCTTTCCCTAACCGCCCATCCCTCTAAGAGGCATCAGAGGCGGCTGTAGCAGCCGTGACAGCGAGGGCACGAGCCAGCATTGGTGGGGATGAGACTCGAGAGGAGGCGGCTGGAGGGGAGAAGGCGGCAGCAGTAATGGCAGCAGGGACAACAGCAGCAGCTGAAGCTAGTGGTCGTTTTGAGACGTCTCAAAACAGCAGCAGCTGAAGCTAGAGGTCGTTTTGAGACGTCTCAAAACAGCAGCAGCTGAAGCTAGTGGTCGTTTTGAGACGTCTCAAAACAGCAGCAGCTGAAGCTAGTGGTCGCTGCGCTGCAGAGACCATTTCTCGATTTTCGTTCTCAGCTATCCTTTCAGCCATGTGATTAGGCGAGCAGCAGTCTAAAAGAAATCTTCAGCAAAGGATTAACAGTGCGATCTGTTGTTGTTCCTGCTAAAAACAAGGAGTTTCAAGAAATCCGACTCAAAATTCCACTGAAAGATTAAAACGAGGTAAACTAGTTTCGGTGGACGCGACAGGCCCCAATCACACCTTCATCGAGACCATTTCTCGATTTTCGTTCTCAGCTATCCTTTCTCGCCCCTTCTCCTCCTTCTACTCCTTCTCCTCCTTCTCCTCCTTCTCCTCCTTCTCCTCCTTCTCCTCCTTCTCCTCCTTCTCCTCCTTCTCCCACACACGGGTTTCCCCCAACCGTCTTTCCCCCTGCCTCCCAAACCAATCAGCTCCAGCACAGGCGGACAGAAGCATCAGAGGCGGCCGTAGCAGCATCAGTGGCAGCAGTGACAGGGAGGGCTCGAGCCAGCCTTGGTCTGGATGAGAGGAGGCGGTTGGAGGAGAGGGATGTTAGGGAGCGAGAGGAGCTGAGCGGAGGGAGGGGAGGAGGGAAAGAGGGAGGAGGGGAGGGAGGGGAGAGGGATGGTGTGGTGTTGGGAGGGAGACAGACCGGTTCTGTGGAGTGGAGAGCAGCGAGGGGGGAACTGGGGTGGGAGAGGGAGGGTGATGGGGGGGGCAGGGGGAAGGAGGGGAAGGATGGGAGGTTGGAGAGAAGGATGGTGGATGAGCACGTGGGTTCCCTTCTGCTTGCTGTAGGGGACATGTGTCGTGATGTTATTGGCTCTCCAAGTCTGGAAGCATCATCAGCAGCAGCGCAGAAGTCGCTAGGCAATTCTTTAGACGCTCTCCTCTCTCTGATCTCTGTTGTGCGCTCGCTCCCCTTCCGCTCCCGCTCGCTGCCGCTCAATGACAAGCGCTGCGACCCCTTCCGCAAGGCACTCCTGGATGCAGTAGCGACGTCAACGGTTGGTGGGACTGGTGGTGCTGTTACTGCTTTCGGTACTTCTGCTTCTGGTGTTGGTGGCTCTGCTGCTGCTGCTGCTGCTGCTGCTGCTGCTGCTGCCACAGATACTGCTAGTGGCAGTGGTGGGAGCAGTACGCATAGTAGCAGCGAACAAGAGAGCAGCAGCAAGCATGGCAACAGCAGCAACACACAGGAGAGTCCTATCTCCTCCGCAGATCCCCTGCTATCACTCCTGACTGCCATAGGGGTTCAGATCTGGAAGGAGGGAGAGGACGAGGAGAGTGAGGGGGCGGGGTGGATGGTAGGGGTGAAGGAGAGGGAAGCTGAAGGAGTAGAGGGGGCCATTGCACAAGAGAGGAAAGAAAAGGGGGAAGTAGCAGCAGGGATGGGAGGTTGGAGGTACGGAAAAGGGGCTGTGCTTGCAGCTGCGGCATTACAAGCTGCACAGGAGGTGCTGCCACGTGTCAAGCAGGGATTGGAGCAGATGCAGGCTGGGAATGGTGGGGATGGAGACACGGCGTGGCTGCAGGGATTGGTGCAGCATGCGAGGGTGTGTGGCGGCTGGGTATCAGCTGATGGGGAGAACGCTCCCAATGAGATGGTGAGATTTTCACATGGGATGGGTGGTGTGGTTTGCAGTGTGGCTGGTAGTGGTAGGGATGGGGATGGAGTTGTGGCGTGGCTGCAGGGGTTGGTGCAGCATGAGAGGGTGTGTGGCGGCTGGGTGTCAGCTGATGGGGAGAACGCTCCTAATGAGATGGTGAGAAGGGTGGTGTGGTTTGTGGTGTGGTTGGTAGCGGTAGGGATGGGGATGCAGATGCAGCGTGGCTTCAGGGGTTGGTGCAGCATGAGAGGGTGTGTGGCGGTTTTGTGTCGGCAGATGGAGAGAACGCACCCAATGAGATGGTGAGATGGTCAGATGTTCAGATGGGTGTGGAGTGGTTCGATTGAATGAATGCTGTCAGCTCAGTCTGGGCGGGTGTATGGGTGTGACTGTATGGGTGTCTGGCGGCTGGGTGTCAGCTGATGGGGAGAAGAGAACGCACCCAATGAGATGGTGAGATGGGTGGTTGTGGCTGTGGATGGCAGATTCTACTCTGTTTCACTGTGGCTGTGTGTGTGTCTCAACACAATGAATGCTCTCACTTCACATCCCTCCATTTGTCTGCCCTCCGTCCCAGGCCGTATCGGCATGCGATGCATTGCTGCACACCAAATGGATCTGATCCTTAATATGGTACCACGTGCCACAACCCTCCATTCCTTTATCCGTCTGCCCTCCGTCCCAGGCCGTATCGGTATGCGATGCATCGCTGTACAGCAAATGGATCTGATGCCTTAATATGATACCACGTGCCACAACCCTCCATTCCTTTATCCGTCTGCCCTCCGTCCCAGGCCGTATCGGCATGCGATGCATCGCTGCACACCAAGTGGCTGCACCATGAGGGAGGGAAAGGTATGCTGTTACCAGCTGCCGTGCCATACTGTGCCATGCTGTGACATTACGTGCCATGACATGGCATGCCATGCCATGACACGGCATGCCATACCATGCCGTGACATGCCATGCCACTCATGCCATGCCATGATGTGCCATCCAATGCCATCCAAGTTATTCATGTGCTTCATATATTGTGAGTGCAATTTCGAGCTAAATCCAGCTTGTGGCATCAGGCAAAACGTTTTTGTCCTTCGGTGAACATTCTTATCGTTCGGGTGGCACTTTCTCATCGTTCTGGTGGCACTTTCTAATCGTTCTGGTGGCACTCCCTTCGGCAGGTGCATGGTTACAGTACCGGCTCAGTGGCTCCGCTCCTGTTACAGTCACCATGTATTCAATTACATCGGCGAATGATTGCCCAGAGAGGGACCCCTGCTGCTGGTGAGTCTCACATGTGCTCTTCAATGGTAGTGAAGAACGAACACATTCGTTTCAACCAGAAATGCGTCTCTTCATTGAATCACTGTGCAATGCATGACTTCGTGAAACATATCCTTCCACCCATGCACTACGTGCACTGTATCAGGTCGCTGCAAGCCAGCAAGGATGGCGGAAAGACTTGGAGCGGTCTGGACACACAGGCTGGTGTGCATTTCATCAGCAGGCATCAGATTAAAGTTTTTGTGATCAGCCCAGCCAAGCAAACCCCAGCAACTCTATTCAGGTACAGCTTTGCCACACCGACTCCGTTCAGGTGCAGATTTGCCTCAGCGACTCTCTTCAGGTATCAGAACAAAGCTATTCAAGTACCAATACATTTCACTTGGTAGCGTCGGTAGCGCTCGGTAGTGCTACCGTTTCGCTACACGACGCTACCGAGTGAGTCAGCATTCTGCCCGCGGGCAGAAAAACTAAAACCCATTCGGACTGCATGCCATTCGGGAGCCTCAACCCTAAAATTTTAGGGTTGATGCTCCCGAATGGCATGCCATCCGATGGGGGTTTAGTTTTTTTCTTGCCCGCTGACTCATTGCACTGCCTGCTGACGCAGGCAGTGCAATATATATTCCAATCTGTTGCACATCTCTCCTGTTTCACTTATGCGTCTGCACTTATTTGACCCAAGCTATATAAGGTAACTCTGCATTTCAGTATCTTCAACATTTGTATGATGGCAAGAATCACTTAGCAACTTGACTGTACAGCCAGTTCAGAATGGCAATTGATCACGTAAATGATTGCTCTGGCCACTATCCCCTCGCTCCCTTGTTTGTCTCGCAGGCTTGTCATCTCAGCCGTCCGAGACCCGTCCTGCAGTTGCCTTCAGCTTGCCTGCTTTGACCTTTACACTGCACGCCAGCAGCCTCTGCAGACAGATTATGCGAAAGCATCCACGAGCACAGGAACTGTGGACGGCAAAAGTCAAGAGGTCAGTAATGAAATAATACCAACGTCTTCAGCAATCAAGGCACCACTGGCAGTGGTTACTGCAGCAGCTGCAGCAGCGGCAGCGGCAGCAGCGCGAGAGCAATTTGCTGTGGCAGTACGCCAGGAGTTCCAGCGACTGGTGGTGGAAGAGAAGGTTCCTGCGAACGAGGCAGCTGGGCGAGCTCTGAAGCATGTGCAAGAGAGGTTGAGTCAGGGAAAACCATGATCTCGCTAAATCAGGTCTAAGTCGCTGCAAGTTGAATGAGAAAGATTATTGAACTACAGGACTGTATTTAAGTCGTGTTCCTATGACACCATCCTTCTGAGCCCACTGTGCTTTGTTTAACTGCTATTAGTGCACCATTTATGCCCATCCATATAGACTGAATGTGATCTGATTAAAGAATCAACCATAGACCAGAAAAATACCTCCATGTCACACGCATTGATGCATTTTCTGCCTTGTCACCACCACGTTCAAAGCTCACTTGTGTGGAATTTCAAACATCCTTGGTGTCCGCATCTTCAGCTTCTCCAGCATTGTTGGCGCTTTGCTGGGACTATCTTTTGGAGATGCTGTGGCAGAATGTCCACCAACCTCAACTTTTGCGAAACATTCCTTCATAGCTGCAGCCTTTATCTCTGCCTCCTCTTTCTTACGTTGGGCTTCCTTAACTTCGATAGTTAGCTCTTCTCGCAGCTTCTTCTCATGGGCCAGCTGTTCTTTCAGATTCTTCTGCTCAGCATGGAGATCTTCAATCGTACTCTTGCAATCAGAGTGTTCAAGGATCTGCAAAAGTGGAATGCAGTTAGAATCTTATGCACAAGATTTTAAAGTGGCAGCAAAGTTTACCTTTACAGAAAGATTCTGCAGTGCAGACTGAAGAGAGGCGTTCTCAGCCCTCAAAACTTCAACATCCGATTTGAAGGGCTGCTGCTCGTTCTCTGACTCCTTCACACTTCCCTCTTCCCCATCAGCTTCACTTGTTGAGCCAGCAGGAGGTTCTGCTGCAGACAATCTGATGAGGGACATTGGGTCATTTGAAGCCCGTGAAGTCCTGATTGAACTTCCCATCTCAGCTGCAGACATGAGAGTCTTGATCACCTCCTTGGACTCATCTAGCTGGCGCTCCTGCACCTTCACCAAATCCC
Organism: Closterium sp. Yama58-4; assembly: GCA_947470075.1. NCBI lineage: Eukaryota > Viridiplantae > Streptophyta > Zygnematophyceae > Desmidiales > Closteriaceae > Closterium > Closterium sp. Yama58-4. Next base: position 1,053,263 of record CANIUD010000163.1, read on the forward strand.
TCAGCCTCAGCAGTTCTTCATATTGAGAGCTCACTCCAGTCTCCTGGGACAACAATTCTTCAGCCACTGCTGCACCATTGCCATCAGCAGCCAAGGAATCTGCTTTCAGGCTTTCTTTCTCACCCTCCTTCACTGTCTCAGTCGCTTCAGCATCCTTCCTCTGTTGCGGTCCCTCTGATCCTTGCGCTCCAACCACCGTACCCGCATTGTCACACTGCAGATCCTTCTTGTGAAGGCAGTCTACTGCATTAGCAAGTCTCTTCTCCAGCTCCTTGTTCCTGGCCAGCATTTCACCAAGCTTCGCCTCCAGCTCATGCACCTTACCCTCTTCCGCCAGAGCTTTAATCTCAGCTCGAGCCCGTTTCTTTGCCTCATCTCCACTTCTGAGCTCTGCCAGAGATCGCTTCTTTCCTTCCTCCTGAAGCTTCGCCTGAAAATCTCTTCGCATTTTTTCCTCCTCCTTTCTGAGCTTCAGTTCCTGGCGATTGAATGCCTCCATTTTGCGGCACTTTTCAGCCTCTTCTTTCAACTTCTGCTCCAGCTCCAGTCGCTTGTTTTCCGACTCCTCAAGCTTCAAGGTCATGCCCTTCAAAACCTCCTGATCGGCCTTCACTTTCACATTGTACTCCTTATGCGTTTTCTCAACCTCATTGAATGCTGTCTCAAGCTTCTGCCGCTTCTCTTCTTCTTCCTTCGCCTTGACTTCTGCCATGCGTCTCAAATGTGCAGCCTCATGCAGCTGGCATTCCACCAGCTCCAGCCTCCTTTGAAGTTCAACAACTTTCTTCTCTGCATTGATCCGGAAAGACCTCTCAGAATCCAGCTGGTTTTCCATCTCTTGTCTCAGCTCTTCCCCTTCACTTGCTGTGTGCATAGCGTCAGCCATTTGCTTTTCGAGAACCCTCTTCCGTGCCTCTGCATCCTTCCGTTTCTTTTCCTCATCCAAGGCTCTTGCTTCGGCCTCCTTCCGCTTGTTGGATTCAATGACAAACTTCGCCTCGAATTCAAGTCTCCTCTTTTCTTCAGCTACAGCCTTCCTTTGTGATTCTTGTAGAGATAATTCGAGTTTTTCAATCCTGCATGATGCTTCTCGAACAGCAATCTCATCATATGCTTTGCCGACTGAATTCTCCGCTCGCTTCATTATCTCCACATGGCTGATAGTTCCTTGAATAGAAGCAGCATTTACCTGAAATATTAGGCAATGACATCAACGACGACGTTCTCAGGCAACAATGCTTCACAAACAGAAGTGATACACACCTGACTCGAGCGCTTTGATCCATAACGATGGAGCATTTGGACGACGTCATGGCGCTTATTGGACTCAGCTATTTGCAATGGCGTCTTCCCATCCTGCAACAGAAGATTTGGTTGAATCCGACTGCACTAGAATTGCCCTGGTTTCAGGATCTTACCTTGGTCTTGCCAGTCTTGTCAGCTCCTCTTTGCAGCAATACTTGTGCGAGCTCGACTGTGCCGAATGCTGCTGCGCAGTGCAGCGGAGTAAAGAATTTCTGCACAGCATTTTGCCATATCAGGGAATATCGTGAAGGGATGTCTCACGACTGCCAAGATTTACCTGATCCCGTGCATCGTGATTGGCTCCAGATTCTAGCAGCATGATGACTTCCACGATACGTCCAAGCATTGCTCCGAGATGGAGAGGCGTTTGACCTTCCTGTAGTAGGAGTGAATATGACTGACGACACTGGAAAAGTCGCACTCAAAGACAACGAATCTAACCTTGTCCTGTGCATCTTTGTCAACGGAATGGTCCAGCAAACGCTTTACCGCTCCAGTTCCACCACCCCAAACGGCGTGATGAAGAGCAGTCCATTGGCCCTGATACATGCGAAGAAAAAATTGCATGTGTTGTCGATATGAATATACAGTGAACATACTGCGTGCTACGAACCCAAGTGTCACGTGCTTCAGCTTTCGCGCCTTTGATCAGAAGGACGTCGACAATACGCTCATGGCCGAGCCGTGCAGCCACGTGGAGAGGCGTTTGGCCTTCCTGAAATCCGAAAGAGTTTTAACGTCATTCTATTCTGACACCTTAAGAAAACAAAGAGAGAAAGCAAGCTCTCTTACAGAGTCCCTCGCTTCAATATCGACCCCCTTATCCAGAAGCTTCAGCACTTCATTAAAATTCCCCTCCCTAATAACTTTGTGCAAGAGGCGTGGACCTGGAAAATGCATTTGTTAGTTCGACCTGGAACAACTCAGAGATATTCCAGAAATTCACTAACAACCTACCCTCCATGATCGGCTGGAAATGGCTTTCAGTATGCTAGCTCAAAGAACAATGAAAGCAGGATAATTGTTTCTCAGCAACTGGCTGAGGTAAAGATGGCTTGTTGGGGGTTGACTTGAGTCTGTCCGCTGACGTTGACCAAAGTTCGCGTCCCGTCTAAACTACCACAGAGATCACCACACTGAAAGTCGAGGTGACACTGGAGAGGGCTGGTTACCCATCTGAGGGTTATGTAGTTTGAGTTTCAACCGTGTTCGCAGCCAATCTAATCGTCCTTATCGCAACTGGGTTACCGAATCCTTGTTGCTGAACCCGAACCTTTGTTGCGAAATTTAGAAATGGAGCAGTTACCAGTTCTGTTACTTCACAGTGTGGCCTGAAGCTTCACTGTTTGAAGCAGATTCCGGACAAGGAACGCGCCCCACCAAACCGAGCACCTCGCAAGATGATCCAGGTGGGTTCTTTGGGCAAGGATTTCTTGAATTCCTTCCACTTCTTCCATTCCAGAGTCCATACCATACCCTTCCATGGCAACGCCTTTTACCTTACCGAGCTCTCATCTGGAAATGCTTTGGCTTATCTTTCTGAAAACGGACATTTATCATTTGCATTGTCTTCTTTTTCCGTAACTAGCACTGAAGAAATAGTTTCGACGAAATGTCTTTCAACGTTAGGTTCAGGGTCCCACCTGATCTGATTCCACGTGAATCCGACGATCATAGTAGCAAAGAGGCAGCGAACTCTAGCAATGGCGACGTCAGTAGCATGTGTACCGACAGATACTCTGAAAGTAAGTTATCTAAATCGTCCTGCGTGGACGTTCACATACCTGCCTCTCGAGAAGAGCCTCTTCGATTAGTCTTCAACAGACTGTTTCAGTCCCATCTGCCAAACTGCTGCTTACCAAGTGAAGCACAAGATTGTGCATTAGACAGCGGGAGAGCGCTGGAGAGAAATCAGTCTCCGGCTCGGACCCAGCAGGTCCGTTTTATGGTACTTGGCCAGGTTGTTTACCTGTCGCCTGATTCAACTGTAGAACACGCGAAGCTCAAATCAACTTCAACCATCAAAGTTCTCCCCGTGAAAGCTGTGCGTAGAGACAGACTGGATAAGGGCAAGGATAAAGCTGAACAGGGTGTGATCGGTCCTGCTGCTGTACCTGCTACTATCAACGTGCCTCTTGCTGTCACTGCTCCACCTAGTGTTGTTACCACTGCGCCGCCTGCTGCTGTTGTGCTTCCTGCTGCTGCTCCTATCGTTCCTCCTCCCACTTCTCCTGCTCCAGCTGCAGCACCCGCTGCTTCTGCGCTTCCTGATGCAGCTGCTCCTCTTGCTGCCGCTACCACCAGCTCTATTGACTACCGCAAATGGGACCACATTGCTTCCAACAGCGACGAGGAGCACGGGCAGATGAAAGGATTTCCAGGGGAAGGCTTTGGGGGAAATGGAAAGGCGGATGCGTTTATCCCCCCTGATGCCTCTGCCGCTTCTGTAGCTCTGGAAGCAACATGTCGAATCATGTCAGGTTCGGAGGAGGTTCGGGAGATGCTGGAGGAGTTACAAGTACGAGACGAAGGGGGAGGACCAGGGCATGCAAAAGGGCGAAACGCCGTGGTGGGAGAAACGGAGAGAACGAGAGTTCAAGAAAGACCAGAGAAGCGTCAGCTGCTGTCTCGCACGGACATGGTTCACTACGTAGACGTGAGAGACGGTTGGGATTTCAAGGAATGCGAGTGCTGCTTCGATAGGGCAGTGAGCTACCGAGCACAGCGCGCTCTCAGCATTGCCAACATCGACATCTTCCGCCTTGAACTACACAACATGCTTCCTGCTTCCGTCCCTGCTGCGCCACCGACCCACCAAAGCAGGGCCGATGTCGAGTTCTCCCAGAGGGTGCCGGTGCAGGCCCTAGGGGGCCTGGGGGGGGTACCACCACTGGTACAGCTGGAGTGGAAGGAGAGAAACGCGCCGTACCAATGCGTGGAAGCGATGCTGCTCGAGTGGATTGCTGAGCCTCGTGTGGGCGTTCTCATGGACCTTGGGAGGATCAGATCCCGCCTGCCTGTTATTTTTGCTGCTGGCGATTGTGCAGCACATTCTTCCCCGACGTTTCCTGCTGAAGCTGAAGGTGTTGCTTCTGCTGCTCCAGCGTGGTCCTGCTGCTGGCGCTGCAGCAGCTGCTGGGCTGCCTACCGCCGTGCTGTCAGCTTCGCTGCCTTCCTCGTGCTTGTAGCGAGGTTCCCCCGGTTTGTGACTCTATGGAAGGCTCAGAAGGAGCTCTATGACACAGCCTACCCTTCCCTTGCAGTCGAACTGGGAGTAAGCCGGCAGGCACAGCCGGATGTCGCCGCTTCCACGCTGGTGCAGGTGCTGGGAGTGAAGGACAGTGCGGACCTGAAGGAAGGGTTTGGGTTCTTTGTGCAGCATTTGCTGTCAGGCGGGCTGGAGAAGGCGCATGCAGAGGGGAAGGGGGGAACTGGGGGTGGGGCTGCTGAGAATGTGCATGCGGATGGGAGGGGGAGGGGAGGAGCAGCAAGGGGTGCAGATGGTGTGGTTAGGGGGTCTGTAGAGGACATAGGGAGGTTGAAAGACGGCAGGATGGCTAAAGAGGTTGTGATGATGCCGTGGATGGGGAGCCCTGAAGCGTCGTGGGAGACGGGGATCCGACTCATGGCTGAGGCGATGGCACGAGCTGCGGAGGGCAGAAGCGGCACGGCGGAAGAAAGGGGCAGCGGAAGTGGCGTGGGGGGAGTCGCTGAGGTTGGAAACGGGAGGGAAGGAGCAGGGGAAGGTGGTGGAAGGGAGAAGACAGGCAGCAAGGAGGGGTCGGATGGGTGTGATTGTGATGGTGGCAGGGATGGGAAGGGTGGGAAATGGAGGGAGCATCTGAAGGGGCGTGAGTGGGAGAGGTATGTGGATGGAATGGCTTGGATTCTGGAGCATGGAGGGGGGGAAGGGAGGGAGTTCAAGTGCAGTCATTGCATTGAGGGGGCCCGCAATGGTGGCATCGGCAGCAGCAGCAGCAGTGCTGGTTCTGCTGGTAGCAGCAGCAGCAATTTGGAAGGCAGGGACATTCCCAAGGGCATGTATGTGAGTGGCGTGGGTGCCACTGACTTCGCCCTTGCAGTAGCCTCAGTGTTCTCCAGGCCAGAGCACTGTAAGGAGGGGCGAGTGAACATCCTAGATGGGAACAACGCGAGCAAGACACGGGTGGAGGATGCAGCCATTGAAGAGGCCAGGGAGAGGTTGAGAAGGAAGAGACAGGGACAGGAGATGAGTGAGAGAGGAGGGGGATGTGGAGCAGTAGGAGCATGCGGAGGGGTGAGAGTAGACAATGGTGCTATCGGCAATCCTGCTAACACTAATCCCGTTCTTGCGGTCTTCACTTATCGAGTCAGTTGCATCTTGCAGTGGGTGCGCATCTACGGCTCAGATTCCATCTTAGCGAAGCAATGCTCCAAGGACAACCCACAGGCCAAGATCCTGCGCATGCAGCACCCTTTCCACGACCTCCCAAGCCTACTGCTTAGGTTTGGTGCCATCCCCAAGCCTGTAGACCGAGCCAGCTTCCCCTTGGAGTGGGGCGAGTGGTCCCACGGCGATGAAGGTGCAGTGAAGCTTCCTGAAGATCCGAGTGCACGATGCTTTGGGCTGGGGATTGTAGAGCAGAGTGAGGAGTTTGAGGCGAGAGAGGAGGGTGGGAGTGGAGGGGAGGTTAGAGAGACACCACCAGAGCAGGCAGCAAAGGGAGGAGGAGGCAAGCGCTAGAGTGGGAGGGGGCGAAGCGGAAGGGGAAACAACCAACGGGGTTGTGGTGGAAGGGGCGGAGGCAGCATAGCTGAGAGAGGCGCAGATGCTCCCAAAGCTGCACTGCCACTTTTGAAAAAGAGCCTTCCTATCGTCCGCTGCGCAGCCGATGCAGAATTCCTGGTGTATGCAGCCGGCTTGTTCTTTGATCCTCCGCGGTGCGCCCAGTGCGTTCCGTGCTTCGCACGTTACAAAGCACTCATTCCCTTCTCCGCTCTCGTTGCCAACTTCGCCTACCGCCCCGCCTCTGTTCTCTTCGACCGATTCGTCTCCATCTTCCCGCCACGCTCCCAGGAGTTCATGCAGCTTGCACAAACACTGTGTACGCATGACCCTTCACGTGCAAAAAAATCAACTGCGTGTCGTGACCTGCCCGCGGTTCGCGAGCAAGCAGAGAGGCTGCCCGTTCTCCTGCTGCTCTATATCGCCCTCAACTGGCCCATTTTCATCCTCGGCATCGACGAGGTGATGAAAATGGGGACGGTGGAAGAGCGAGTTGAAGCTGAACGGAAAATTGCAGAGCAACAAGTGAGGAAAGGGCACAGAGCAGGGAGTAAAAGAAACGGTGGGGGACGAGATGTGGGGGAGGAGGAAGAGGAGGATAATGGGGAGGTGTGGGAGGAGGTGCGGACCTGGTGTGCCACTGCAGTGATGGCGTGGCCGTCCAGTGTGCGGGCCACAGGCAAGTGGTTTGACCCTGAGTCCGTTGCATCGGGGCTCAGCCCTCCCTGTAAGGGCAGCAAGCAGCCGGGCTCGCGGCTGCTGGCTTGTGCGTTCTTCCATTTGGCGGCACAGACGAGGTTCCGTGCTGACGTTGACAGCCAGGATGGGTCGGGTAGAAGAAGCAGTGCTGCCAGCAACGGGAGGAACAGCAGCAGCAGCAGCAGCAGCAGCGGCGGTGGTGGCGGCGGCGGTGGCAGCGGCGGCGGCAGCGGCGGCGGCGGCGGCGGCAGCAGCAGAAGGGGTAGTAGCAGCAGCGGTGGTGGCAGAGGCAGCAGCGACAGTGAGGGGATGGGCGAGAGAGTAAATTTGCCGGATTATCTTCAGCCATGGCCGGGGGGGGTCAATTTGCTGGCATGTCTGCGAGAGATACTGCTGGGGGAGCCGTGCTACCGCCCTTCCTCTCGTGCTGAGGCTCCCATCTCTCCAGCAGTAACAACCCTTGTGAGCTGTGCGCCTGCTCCTTGTGGGGACCGTGTGTGCGGTGCTGTGGGGTGTGGGAGGGCGGAGGGCGGTGGTGTGAAGCTGAAGAACTGCTCTGGGTGTGGCAAGATGGCGTATTGCAGCAGAAAGTGCCAAAAGGCGCACTGGCCCTCCCACAAGCTCACATGCCCCGGCAGGACCAGCGGGAAGAAGAGTGGGACCAACAGTGGCAAGGTGAGTGACAAGGTGAGAGACTATGGACAGCAGTGAGCACAGGTGGGGAGAGTCAAGATAAATCAGTGGTGTATGTGTCTTTACTCTCCTCCATGCTGAGTGGTGGATGGGAGTGGAGAGGAGTGGTGACAAGGTTCACCACAAAGTAACGAAAGACGGGGCAAGGCTCATGTGTCTGTTGTCAATGTAAAGCAATTGCCTCCCACATGGCTAGGGCAGGTGAACAACACCCAAACATGTGTAATGGATTTATCTGTTTGATTGATGCATACCTCTAAATGCATTTGCTTTCTCTGCTCCGTCTTGCCCCCGCTGTCCTCTCCTCTGGGTCTGCACAGGATTTATGACAACAAGTGGCTGCCAAGAATCCTACAATCACGACTCAAAGCTAACAATTGCTCTATATTTAAGATGAAATAAATGTCAGCATTCGATGCTGAAGAGAGTGGGTCTGCAAACAGCCATGGCATCATGTAGTTTCTGGTTGCATGCAATAAGCTTGCATCAAGGTCCTTCTGGTACCGTGCTCATTAGAGCAGCTCACATGCTGCACAGTAAATTTTTCTTGCTTGCTAGATGGGACTGCAACTGCAATGGCTGCATGGAACTTCAGCTGGTCTCGTTTGTTCCAATACTGGTATTAACTTATGCCAAGCTTCTCGGGGAGGTACCGTATCATGGGTACGTTTAACTTGGCAGATTGTGTTCCATGGCTCAGCCCTTTGGACCCGCAGTGCATCTACTGGCGCGCGAAGCGGCTTAAACCGAATGTTGATGGGTTCCTGCTTTCCTGCATCGAGGAGAGAAGCCGGATGCTGAAAAAGCGGGAAGAGGGAGAGGAGCGAGAAAATATGGGTACAGACGGAAAAGAGGGGGTTGAGAGGACAGTGTTGGAAACAATGAATCCTAAGCGCCTCTGTCGTGTCGAAACACTATGGCACAAGCGAAACGAAGCATACCGAAGCACCGGCGAGTCAACCCTCGGAGGTTGAAAGTAACTGTTGGAGGTTACGCGAAAGTCAAAGGTCAGCGACCTTTGACCTGACAAATACAGCGCGACAGCAAGGACACACAACTGACTCACTACAGAGCGGTGCCCGAGTCGTCACTGTATCGAATCGCAACAGCAAACAGTAAAGTAGTTATAACCGTATCTCTTCGTATTCCTTGTACTCTTATATAAATGCTTGTATCTCTTTGTTTTAATCAATCTACTTTGCCCTCACATACCAGCGCAAGGTGGTTCAAATCTCTTCATTAAAACGCTTCCGCTATTACATCATCTCTACCCAGAGTTTACCCTTGCAAAAGATCCTAAGGGCTTTTTCAGCCCAACATGGTATGAGAGCTCACAAGGGAAACTCAACTACTATCAAGTCATCACAAGACATGGCAACACAAAAGGAAAGGAGCTCCTCTAACGGCTCCCAGGGTACCACTCCTACTCCACCTCCTGCCTCTGGCCTACAGACAGAGGAGGGTACGGCAACCAGACAAAGGGGAACATCTACTGAGACCCCTGCAACTCAACCTGCCAGCTTCGACCGGAGTATGGTGGAGAATTTTTTCTCCTTCATGTCCTTCTACGAGCAACACCAGCAATCGGGACCTGCGCAATCAAGCAACAACAATAACGACGTGACTCCGATGAGCCTCGATGGCTCATCATACGCGCGCGGAAATCAACAGCAGCAGCCTACCTTTGCTCCGTACGAGCGCGGGTCCATCAGCTTCATGCCGCACCCGCAGCCTCCACCTGGACAAGAAAGACCACTGGACGCACTGCAAGTTCAAACGCAGTCCGCGCACGTTTTAAAGCTGCAAACATCGAGGCCTTTCGATGGAAAGGACTTCTTCACCTGGTCGTTCGAATTCGAGTTGATGATGGAAGGCGCACAGATACTTGGCTTCTTCGACGGGTCCCTGCCATACCCAACAAACGGCACACAGTATGAGAAGCAGCAGTACACCTATCAATCAATGATGGCGTACACAATCCTACTGAGGAACATCACACCGACTCAGCAGCAGAATATACGGTCTTACCGGGGTTACGGCAACTCCGCGGAGCTCGCATACAGCCACTTGAAGAACCTGTATCAAGCAACAGACAGTGTAAACCAGAGCAGGTTAATGGCGCAGTTGACAACAGTCGAAATGAAACCAGGGGAAAAGGGAATATCGTATATCAGCCGATGTCGCGAGCTGCGCGACAAGCTTCTTCGATGCGGAGGGTCGATATCTGAAGACGCCTTCGTGACAGTCATCATTGGTGGTCTCGGTCCCCAATGGCGCGCCACAAAGGCCATTCTCCGAGCCCACGGAAGAATCTCCGAAGCAGCACTCTGCGCCGAAATCCACGCCGAGCAGCAAGACATGGACCTGCAAGAAGAACGACACAAGAAGAAAACATCAGCACCAGAATTCGCCTTTCACACTCAGCGACGGTACAACAACAACAACAACAAACAGCAACCGAAGCCCGTACCTCAATTCTGCCACATCTGCAAAACGTCAGGGCACCCGCGCACGCACTGCCCGAATCGACAACAGTCAACGCCACAACAGCGACAGCTTCGACCTTCAAGCAGCCAAGTTGCCTCAACGCAAGCGAATCCCACGACCCAGGTTCAAGCTTCAACGACATCAACGGGACAACCTGCACAAGGAGCAAGGAACATCGTCAGTTGCATGGCAAGATTAAGTGACTCCTGCATCACCGAGTCACCACCGCATTACTCACCGGAAGAACAACTCCACGACACTACACCTCACCGCGAGTCACTTCAACCGAACCCGACGTACGCAGCCATCGCTCAAAGCGAGCCATCCGGGAAAGATACCTGGTTCTTGGACAGTTGCTGCGGACAGCACATGTGCTCTTCAGGACGCTTCGTACAGCGAGAGTATCAACTCCAACGAGAAGTAGTCATCACCGTCGCCAACAATCAAAATCTGCGCACACGACGACAAGGCGTAGTACAACTTCAGTCACGAGAGACAAATGTCATTCTACAGATGTCCAAGGTTTTAATTGCAGAAGGCCTCGGCTACAACTTACTGAGCGTCAGTCAGCTGATGGCGAAAGGCATTCACCTTGAAGCAGACAGCACAACCCAGGAGTTTAAGCTATACCACGGGAAGGGTGGTCTCTACATCGGAAAGGCGATCCTCAAGATCAACCTCTTCGTTCTTGATTTTGTTCCAGATCTCGGCACAGCAGACAGCGACGGCATCGTCACCTTCACCTCCTGGACCCACCCTCCAGATCTTGATCCAGACTTCAGCCCCGGTGGGTTCGGGCACTCTCACACGATACCTGAGACAGAACGAACAAGGGCATTAGCAACGATTCAACAATCGGCAGCAGCAGAGACAACATCGGCAACAGCAGAGACAACATCGGCAGCAGCAGAAACAACAACAGCAGCAGCGGCAACATCGACCCAAATCACTGGTCCTTCAACGGCACCAATCTTCATCGACGATTCGCCACCGCCACCCGCACAGCAGTTAAACCCGGCGCCACAAGAAGTCCACCGAAGCGCCAACGTCACCGCCGGCTTCTACTCCAACTCCGATCTGTATCGACGATCACCCGGACATCGCGCCACTGAAGGAACCTGGCACGCAAGAATGGGACATCCAAGCAACACAGTGTTAAACAACACGATAAGAGCAGGAGTACTCGACAAAGACTCACTCCTACTGACCGACGGCAGAGAACTTCAGCGAGCCCGTGGAACGTGCTTCACCTGCCCTGAAGCTGACTTACCGCATCAGCCGTTCGTCCCTCACCACAATCAAAGCGCACCTGCATACACACCTCTGGAAAAGGTGTACAGCGACATATTATACAACCGTGAACCCGGACAAAACGCCTATAGTTTCACCATCACGTTCATCGACGCCGCGACACGCTACGTGTGGCATCTCAACCTTCCGAGCAGGGACATGGCCTTCGAAGCCTTCGTCGCATGGTACCCGCAGCAGAAAGGGAATCGGGCGTCAAGCTAAAGAGTTTTCAGTCAGACGGGGGAGGAGAATACACCTCACAGAGGTTCAAGCAGTACTTGGCAGAAAGAGGGATCAAACGGCTCATCTCTCTTCCCTACGCCCACCAACAGCAAGGTGTAGCAGAACGGATGAACAGGACGCTCCAAGCCACCATGCGCAAGCTGCTACGTGGCATGCACCTGCCCAACCACCAGTGGCCCGAAGCAATGGACCACGCCGTGATGCTGCACAACTTGCTTTCGTCATCATCGCTCCCGAACAACGCATCACCGCATCTGCTGTGGACAGGAAAATTGGGCAACACAAAAATGTTACGAGTTTTCGGCTGCATGGTACAGTACCGACCTCCATCTGCACGAGCTGGACGATTCTCTCAACGCGCACAGTGGGGACTGCACCTGGGCATCGAAAAGCATTACAACGCATGGAAAAAATTCGACATCAACAGCAAGGAAACAGTAGCAGCACGTGATGTTATCTTCTACGAGAACCTCACCCTCGGAACTCACCTCATGTACGTCGAAGAAAACAGACCTGACCTCTCGGGCGGATTTCTTGGGAACCGAGCCTTCGCCTCGGCAGAAGACGAAGCTGACTGGGACGAGCAGAACGTGGAGGGAGCCTCGGAAGCAGCCGGACCTCTCCCTTACTGCTCTGTGGACGTCCCAATGGATGACGAAAATCCTCGCGAAAGCATCAACGCCGACGTCTTCTACAACTTCGCCGACAATGGTTACGTTACACCTGCACAGGTTGACACTAACGAAGCAGAACGCGTAGGACCAAATTTCAATCCAGCACCTGAAGCATGAGACGAAGCACTTTATCCCGAGGACACCACACTCCCCCGCTACACACAGAGTGGACTCCAGATACTTGGGCTCGTCACCGCAGTCCACGGCGCGGCGATTCCTAAAGAGCCTGCGACAGTTCAGCAGGCTCTGGGGGGGAGCATAGGGAAAAATGGCGCGAAGCCATGGATAAGGAGCTGAAAGCATTAGAGGAGCGCAACACATGGAAAGTCGTTCCCATCGGCGTAGCTCGGAATAAGACCATTCTCATCGGGAAATGGGTCTTCCGCGTAAAGACGAAAGCTGCCCGATGGCACCATCGAGAAGTTCAAAGCACGATGGGTCGTGCGCGGCTTTGATCAAGAACAAGGACGGGACTTCACCGAGACCTTCGCACCGGTCAGCCGACACACTTCGCTTCGAATTCTGCTCGCGATCGCCGCCATGAAAAAAAGGAAGCTGCGGCAAATCGATGTCGCAAATGCCTTCCTCTACGCACCCGTCGATGCCGAAATCTTCGTTGAACTACCACACGGAACCAACGGAAAATCTGACCACGTCTGTCAGCTGCTCAAATCGCTCTACGGCATCAAGCAAGCCCCACGGCTATGGCAGCAGTACCTGCACGCTCGCCTCATTCGCATCGGCTTCAAGCAGCTACCGCACGATCAGGGTATGTACCGGCTCACGAAAGGCGACGACTACATTCTATTAATCGTCTACGTAGACGATCTCCTCTACATCGGCTCAACTGACGGTGTCACAACCTGGTTTGAAGGGGAGCTGCAGAAGGATCTCACCCTCACTGTTTCATCTATCGTCACACAGTACCTCGGCCTCAACATTCGGGAAGAAGAAGACGCAATCTACCTCAGCGCCGCGAAATACGCCGACAACATCGCCAAACGCTTCGCTCTCACACCGACCGCCATCTCCACGCCATACCGCTACACGAGAACGCAACTACAACGCCTAAGTTAATCGGCTACGTCGACGCCGATCACGCCGGCGACTCCGACAACAGGCGCTCACGCACCGGCTACATCTACCGCTTCGAGCCTATCGGTCCTATCTCCTGGCAGTCAAGCAAGCAGGAATTAATCGCCCTCTCATCAGCTGAAGCAGAATATATTGCACTCTGCTCAGCCACCAAGGAAGGACTTTATCTTCGCGAATTACTGGAAGAAGCAAAATTGGCTCAGTTACCCAGCTTCACCCTGTTCTGCGACAACCAGTCGGCAATTCGCATCGCCAACAAGAACGGCTTCGCGAACAGGACGAAACACATTGCCCTGCGCTACTTCTTCGTGAAGGACGAGATCGAGAAGGGGAGACTCGAACTGTCATACTGCCCCACGTCCGAGATGGCAGCTGACTATTTGACCAAGAAGCTCGGAAAGCAGAAATTCGAGTACTGCATGCTGCTGACTGGACAGAGCCACGTCATCAGCAGCGACACTCCAGAAGCGAAGGGGAGTGTTGGAAACAATGAATCTTAAGCGCCTCTGTCGTGTCGAAACACTATGGCACAAGCGAAACGAAGCATACCGAAGCACCGGCGAGTCAACCCTCGGAGGTTGAAAGTAACTGTTGGAGGTTACGCGAAAGTCAAAGGTCAGCGACCTTTAGCCTGACAAAAACAGTGCGACAGCAAGGACACACAACCGACTCGCTACAGAGCAGTTGCCCGAGTCGTCACTGTATCGAATCGCAACAGCAAACAGTAAAGTAGTTATAACTGTATCTCTTCATATTCCTTGTACTCTTATATAAATGCTTGTATCTCTTTGTTTTAATCAATCTACTTTGCCCTCACATACCAGCGCAAGGTGGTTCAAATCTCTTCATTAAAACGCTTCCGCTATTACATCATCTCTACCCAGAGTTTACCCTTGCAAAAGATCCTAAGGGCTTTTTCTCAGCCCAACAGACAGGAGAGGGGGGTGTCGTAATACTAGGCAGAAAGAAGAAACAGGCAAAGGAGGTTTTCACTAACAAGCATAGGGATACATATAGCAAACCCTAGAAGGGCTGTACTCGCTATAGAGTACCCCACTGCAGGCTAGACAACCATCACATTCTGACACACCCCCATAGTCAAAGTGGGGTACAATCAACACAACAAGCAGGCAGAGCAGTAGGTTCACAAATACAAGCAAAGCTAGAGGCTATCACAGAGGGCAAGTGAGGAGGAGGAGAAACTGTGGGAGCAAGAAGATGGGAGGCAACGGCTGAAGCTGCAGACACACGCGCAACAGAAGCGCGCAGCACTGTCGCTACCAGGCGCAGAGCCCCGGACTACACGGCGACAGACACTCGGGCAACAGGAACGGCGCGCACAGTGGCTACCGGAGCACTCAACCTCCGTACTACAAGAGTAACTGGCTCCGCACTAAGCTGCAGGAGCAACGGACCCACGGGCGACTGGCGCAGCAGGCTCGCTGGGCTACCGGAGTACTCAACCCCCGGGCTACTGGCGCTGCAGACGTCACACCGGCTACCTCCTGTCAACCTCCCCCAACTGTCCCACACCCCTATCACACACCCCCTGTTGAACCACTAGCAACGCTCACACGCCACCCCCCTCCTGACGGCTCCAACACATCCACCCCCCTGAGCGGCAGCTGCAGCAGTGGGAGACGGAGGAGGAGGAGAAGCAGGGGACGGAAAACACACTCAGCACCCCCATACTCGCCACCCCCACACTCGCCACCCCAAACCCTAACATACGCAACAGGGGGTAGGAGCGGGGAGGAGGCAGCCCCGCGGCGCATGGGGTAAGGGGCGGCGCGCGGGTCGACTGGGGCGGGCGCGGAGGTCCCCGAGGGCGGCGCGCGGGTCCATGGGAGGGGCGTGCGGGTCGACGGGGACGGGCGCGCGGGTCCCCGGGGGCGGCGCGCGGGTCCACGGGAGGGGCGCGCGGGTCGACGGGGACGGGCGCGCGGGTCCCCGGGGGCGACGTGCGGGTCGACGGGGCACCACGACGGACGACGGGAGAGTCGCGCGCGGGTCGACGGGGCCGCCGCGAAGGGCGACGGGGAGCCGCGCGCGGGTCCCCGGGGTGACGCGACGGTGGGAAACCGCCGCGCGCCTCGGGGCGCACGGCAGGCGGAAATCCGCCGCGCGTTCGGGGCGCGCGGCGAGCAGAAAACCGCCACGCGCCCCGAGCGCGTGGCGGGAAGAAAAAACGTCGCGCGCCACGGGGCGCGCGACACACAGAACAGCAGCGGAAGCTAACGGGCGGGACCACCCACAGGATCGACCCAGGAGGGTCGACCTGCTCTGATAGCATGTCGAAATACTAGGCAGAAAGAAGAAACAGGCAAAGGAGGTTTTTACTAACAAGCATAGGGATACATATAGCAAACCCTAGAAGGGTTGTACTCGCTATAGAGTACCCCACTGCAAGCTAGACAACCACCACATTCTGACAGGGGGTGGTGGTGAGAGAGTGATGGTGGATGCTCTGTTGGAGATGGAGGGGGAAGGCAATGATAGAATAACCAGAAAACATATGATGCTACTTTGTATGGACATGATGAATGCTGGCACTGACACAACTGCTAAAACTGTTGAGTGGGCTCTTGCTGTCAAACATTGTATATGTTATATTTGTGTAGGCTGTAGTGGGTTAGCCTGTAGGGGGGTCACAACATTAGGGTTTCATATTTGTACTCACAATCCTTTCTAGTTCACCATTCCAGTCTGTTGTTTCGACATGGTATCAGAGCAGGTCCTTCGCTAGGACCGTTTTTTTTTTAAGGGCCCACCGCTACCTAACTCCCTACCTACCTACCTACCTAGGGCGCCTCGACTTTTTTTTCGGCCCCTAAGCACTAGCGACCCGCGACCCGCCCCTTAAGGCCCCGTCGCGCCGCCCCTTAAGCCCCGTCGGCCCCGCGTTTGCCCCTTACGGCCCCGCCGCGCCGCCCCTTAAGGCCTCGCTACGGCCCCGCGCTCGCCCCTTACGGCCCCGCGCACCGCCCCTTACGGCCCCGCGCACCGCCCCTTACGGCCCCGCGCACCGCCTCGTACGGCCCCGTCGGCCCCGCGATCGCCCCTTCAGGCCCGCTGCCGCCCCGTGCACCGCTTACGCAGCCCGCGCTAAGCCCGTGCAACCTGCGCACCGCCTGCGCACCGCCCGCGCACTGCCCGCGCACCGCTCGCGCCCCACTTCGCGGCCCCGCGGCCCCGTCGCCTACTCACGCACGCCCCGCAGCCGCCCGTCGCCTGCTCGCGCACGCCCCGCAGCCGCCCGTCGCCTGCTCGCGCACGCCCTGCTGCCCGCAGCCGCTCGTACGCCGCTGCTTCCGCTGCTGCTTGCGCACCGCTGCCTCCCGAGCGCCGCCGCTGCTCGTGCGCCGCCGCTGCCCCTACGCTCCCGCTGCCAGTGCGCCGCCGCTGCCCGTGCGCCGCTGCCGCCTGTGCGCTTCTGCAGCCGCTGCCCGCGAGGCACTCGATCTCACAGTTTTTATTTTCTACCTACCGCGCACACTGCTGCCACTGCAGCTGCCACCAGTGCGCCGTTGCAGCTCCTGCTGCCACGCTCCCTACTACTGCCGCTCGTGTGCCACTACGGACAGTCGACCCCGCCCGCGCCTTACCTAGCGGCCCCGCCGGCCCCGTTGACCCTCCGCACACCTTTCCAGCGGCCTGATTCCTACTACTACTGTTACTACTGCTACTGATCCTGTCACTATGGCTAGTCCTCCCGTTCTAGCTTTCGATGCCGAGGGCCGTCCAGTGAAGTTCGAAACCTGGCTAGATGACCTGCACCTGTTCCTACAGCTCACTGCCAAGGAAGATACCTCACTGTACGACCACGCCCTAGGCCATGTCACTGCCCCTGACTCGTCTGCTGACAGCACTCTGCGTTCCCAGTGGCAGACCCGTGATGCGCACGCTCGCTTTGCTATTCGCAACTCCCTGCCGCTAGACGAGCGCGAGCACTTCGGCCAGTGCAAGACTGCTAAGGACCTCTACACAGCTGTAGTTGCCCGCTACTCCTCACCCGCTTCTGCCACGCTAGGCCGCCTCACTCTCCCCTACCTGTTCCCCGACCTAGCCTCTTTTCACACTGTCGCAGACCTCATCACCCACCTTAAGACTAGTGAGGCCCGCTTTCGCGCTGCTATGCCTGCCGAGTTTCTCACTAGCAACCCCCCCCCGCTCTGGATCACTCTCTACCACATCGTCACTCGCCTCCCTGACTCTCTACGCGCAGTCAGGGACCATTTCCTCTCTCGCTCCCCCACTGAGCTCACTGTTGCCCTCCTCGAGAAGGAACTGCTTGCAGCTGAGGCGAGTATCGTCGCTGTAGGCACCTCTCGTGGCGACCCCCGCACCCCGTTCTTTGAGGGGTGTTCCCCTTCCCCCCTCCTCCCCTCTGTCGCCTCTGCTGCTGCTGTCGACCTCCTTGGTGCTGAGAAGGTCGGGACCGCGTCTGCTTCGAGCGGGCGCCGCAGGAACAAGGGAGGCAGGGGTGGGGGTGGCGGCGGAGGAGGTGGGGGTGGAGGCGGTGGGAGTGGAGGCGCGGCTGAGGAGGCCAGTGGCGGCAGTGGGGGAGGAGACAGCAGCGGCGGGAGTGGTGGCAGGGGCGGAGGCGGCAGCGGGGGCGGAGGTGGTCGTGGTGGCGGCAGGGGTGGAGGTGGCCGGGGCGGAGGCGGTGGGGGTGGTGGTCGTGGAGGCACTGGCGGAGGGCAGAGTCAGCAGCCCGCCCCGACGCTTCAGGCCGCCCGTGAGTGGTATGCGCAGCGTGGCTTTACCTGCACGTACGTCATTCGCACAGGTGACCGCAGCGGCCAGCAGTGTGGGAGGCCGCACCCCATGCAGCGCTGCTTCGCGCGCCTTAACGACGCGTGGCGCACCCAGTTTCCTGATGCCACTGAGCTGCCGCGCTGGGCTGACCTGGAAAAGAGGGGTGTTGATATTTGGGCTCTAGACTTTGATGCTATTCTCACTGCCATGTATGCCATGTCTATTAGTGGAGAGGGTGCTCAGTACTTGCGTGTTCCGCCCGACCCGGGCATTCAGGCCAGTCCGGCCGCCGCTCTAGGTGCTAGTGCGTCCGCTCCCACAGGTCCTGGTGAGGCTGCTGCCCTAGGTGCTAGTGCGTCTGTGCCCCCTGGTACTGAGTCGACTGCAGCACTGCACACCTTCACCCTGGACTCAGGTGCTTCTCGCTCTTTCTTTCGTGACCGTACTGTCCTTGAGCCACTCGCTCGGCCAGTTGCTGTCTCCCTTGCTGACCCCTCTGGGGGTCCGGTCATTGCGACCTCCTCCACTGTCCTTCCTTGTCCTGCGGTCCCGTCCGGCACGCTGTCAGGTCTCTACCTCCCCTCGTTCTCTACGAACTTGGTGGCGGGTTGTGCGCTCCAGGACTCGGGTGTTCACCAGTTCACCCCTGCCTACGAACGCGTGACACACTGCACGTGTGCTCGGACGGGTCGCCACCTGGCTACTTTCACTCGAGAGCCGGGGTCGGACCTGTACACACTGACCACTGAGTCCCCTCAGGTAGCTGCGTCTGCGTCTACGTCTGCGTCTGCGTCAGGTCAGCTGTCCGCCCCCTGCTCGTGTCGCTCTCTGGCGCATGAGACTGTCCTTTGGCACCACCGCCTTGGTCACCCGTCTGTGCAGCGCCTTCGGGCCATGCACAAACGGGACCTTGTTGCTGGTCTTCCCAGGGTGCTCCCTCCCCTTCCCGACTCGCCTGCTCCTCCCTGTCTTCCCTGTGTCGAGGGGCGGCAGCGCGCCGCTCCTCACTCCTCCTCCTTTCCCCCGACGACTGCTCCTTTGCAGACGCTCCACATGGACGTGTGGGGCCCAGCCCGCGTCCGTGGTCAGGGTCAGGAGAGGTACTTCCTGATTGTTGTTGACGACTTCTCGCGCTACACCACGGTCTTCCCCTTGCGCACCAAGGGTGACGTCCCTGATGTCTTGATCCCTTGGATCCGCAGATCTCGTCTCCAGCTCAGTGAGCGTTTCCGCTCCGACTTCCCTGTCCTGCGTCTGCACTCTGACAGAGGTGGAGAGTTTTCCTCTGGCCTCTTGGAGGCCTTCTGTCAGCAGGAGGGCATTGAGCAGTCGTTCACGCTTCCGGCCTCTCCACATCAGAATGGGGTTGCTGAGCGCCGCATTGGCTTGGTCATGGAGGTCGCTCGTACCTCCTTGGTTCATGCGGCTGCCCCCCACTTTCTGTGGCCGTTTGCAGTCCGATACGCTGCGCATCAGCTCAACCTCTGGCCCCGTGTCTCCTTGCCCGAGACTTCTCCGACACTGCGTTGGACGGGAGAGGCCGGCGATGCGTCGCGTTTTCGGGTCTAGGGATCCCGAGCTTTTGTTCGCGACACGTCCGCGGACAAGCTCTCCCGTCGCGCTGTTCCCTGCGTCTTCCTTGGCTTTGTCCCGGACGCCCCTGGTTGGCAGTTCTACCACCCCACCTCGCGGCGTGTCCTGGCCTCTCAGGACGTCACTTTTGACGAGTCCGTCCCCTACTACCGCCTCTTCCCCTACCGCACTGCCCCGCTCCCCCCCCCGCCTCTCTTCCTCGCTCCAGGTGCTGAGGTACCAGACCCCCTCCCCCCTCAGGGTGCCGCTCCCTCAGGTGTGTCCCAGGTAGACCCGGGTGAGCCTGTCGAGGTAGCTGTTGACTCTCGTCCTGCGTCTAGGGGTGCTGAGCCTGGAGGTGCTGAGTCTGGGGGTGCTGAGCCTGGGGGTGTTGAGCCTGGAGGTGCGGAGCCTGGGGGTGTTGAGCCTGGAGGTGCGGACCCTGGAGGTGTGGAGCCTGGAGGTGCTGAGCCTGGGGGTGCGGAGTCTGGGGGTGCTGAGTCTGGGGGTACTGAGACTGAGCGTGCTACACCTGGAGGAGCCCTCTCCTCCCAGCAGCTGCAGGAGAGGTACCTCGAGTACTGCCGCCTCCGGAGAGGTGCTGCTGGAGCTCGTCCCGGTACTTCCCCTCCTACCCAGGAGCTCCCCCCCATTCAGCAGATCCGAGAGTGGTACACGCGACGCTGCAGTCTTCGGAGTGGTGCTCCGGGTGCTGCGGACCCTGGGGGTAGCACTGCTGCTGGTACTGAGGACCCGGGCGTTGGAGCTGCTGCTGGTGCTGGGGACCCGGGCGTTGGAGCTGCTACTGGTGCTGAGGACCCGAGCGGTGGCGCTGCTGCTGGTGCTGAGGACTCGAGTGGTGGAGCTGCTGCTGGTGCTGAGGACCCGGACGGTGGAGCTGCTACTGGTGCTGAGGACCCGGGCGTTGGAGCTGCTGCTGGAGCTGCGGACCCGGGCGGTGGAGCTGCTGCTGGTGCTGAGGTCCCGGCCGGTGGAGCTGCTGCTGGTGCTGAGGACCCGGACGTTGGAGCTGCTGCTGGTACTGAGGACCCTGCCACTGGTGTCTCTGCTGGTTCTGGAGACGCTGAGCGGCCGCGACCGTACTTCGTACCGCTCCTTCAGCAGGTTCTTGGACAGGCTCCTCCTCCTTGTCCTCCTCCCTCCTTAGAGTGTCCTCCGCCTGTCCAGCCGCAGTCACAGTTCCCGCCTGCCTCGCCTCTCCCTGCTCCCTCTCCTTACGCTGGTCCCACAGGAGGTCTTACAGAGCGTCGTGAGCCTGAGTCTCGTCCTGCTTCGCCTGTTCGTACTGCTCGCACTGGTCGTCGTGTCCCACGTGAGCGTCCTCCTCCTGTCCCTGGCACTCACTACATGACTCTGCGTCCCTCCACTACTCCTCAGCGTGTCCCGCTACCGTCTCCTCCTGCTTCCTCTCTGCCTACTCTTCCTGACCCGGAGTCTGACTCCCGTCGTGCTGCCAGTCCCACTGTCACCCGTCTCCTCGCTACTGTTGTCACTGACCCTACCTTTGAGTCCTCTGCTGCGTCTGCTCTAGTCGCTGAGTTGATAGACTTTGCTGCCCACTGTCGTCTAGACTACGCCACTAGCCTTGTTGCTGAGTCTGAGTCTGTCTGTCCTCCGTCCATCGGGGGTGAGTGTGCTCTTGGCACGGACGTCCTTGAGGACAGACAGGAGGAGTTCCAGTGCTTTGCTGCTGCTTTGCCCCACCTCGTGTCCATGCTAGTTGCCCCTGAGGGAGACCCGGATGCACCAGACATCCCGACCCCGCGCACTTACGCTGAGGCGATGGCGGGTCCCTACTCCTCTCAGTGGCAGACAGCCATGGACGCAGAGATGGCTTCCTGGAAGTCCACACGCACCTACGTCGACGAGGTTCCCCCACCTGGGGCGAACATCGTCAGTGGCATGTGGATTTTCAGGGTGAAGCGGCCACCGGGTTCTCCTCCTGTCTTCAAGGCGCGCTACGTGGCTCGAGGCTTCAGTCAGCGAGAGGGAGTTGACTTCTTTCAGACCTTCTCCCCCACCCCGAAGATGACCACTCTTCGGGTGCTGCTGCACATAGCCGCTCAGCGCGACTACGAGCTTCACTCACTTGACTTCAGCACTGCTTTCTTGCAGGGCAGCCTGCAC
This sequence comes from Closterium sp. Yama58-4, assembly GCA_947470075.1. NCBI lineage: Eukaryota > Viridiplantae > Streptophyta > Zygnematophyceae > Desmidiales > Closteriaceae > Closterium > Closterium sp. Yama58-4. The sequence goes on from CANIUD010000163.1 coordinate 1,074,992, forward strand.
GAGGAGATCTGGCTGCGCCGCCCTCCTGGCTTCACTGGGTCGGTTCCTCCTGGTACCCAGTGGAGGCTTCAGCGGCCGGTCTACGGTCTCCGCCAGGCACCGCGTGAGTGGCACGACACACTGAGGACGACACTTGCGGCTCTTGGGTTCGCTCCCTCTACTGCTGACCCGTCACTGTTTCTACGCACAGACACCTCACTGCCGCCGTTCTACATCCTCGTGTACGTCGACGACTTGGTCTTTGCCACTGCTGACACCGCGGCACTCGCCCACGTGAAGTCGGAGCTGCAGAGGAGACACACGTGCACAGACCTGGGTGAACTGACAAGCTATCTTGGCTTGCGGATCACCCGGGACAGAGCACGGCGCACCATCACCTTGACTCAGTCACACATGGTGCAGCAGATCCTCCAGCGCTTCCGCTTCACGTACTCCTCGCCTCAGTCCACTCCTCTGCCTACCGGTCACTCGCTCTCAGCTCTGCCTTCGGATGAGTCCGTAGAGCCGAGTGGCCCGTATCCAGAGCTTGTGGGCTGCCTCATGTACCTGATGACCTGCACTCGACCTGACCTTGCATACCCTCTTAGCATCCTTGCACGCTATGTCGCTCCTGGCCGTCACAGGAAGGAGCACATGGATGCCGCTAAGAGGGTGTTGCGCTACTTGTGCAGTACGTCGGGCATGGGGCTAGTGCTTGGAGGGCGAGACCGAGTTGTACTTACTGGACACTCAGACGCGTCTTGGGCGGACGACCAGGCTACTCAGCGGTCGTCTCAGGGTTACACCTTCAGCCTTGGCTCTGGCTCAGTTTCTTGGCGTTCTACACGCTCTTCTTCTGTTCTCAGCTCCAGTTGTGAGGCTGAGATCTACGCCACAGCCATGGCTGCCCAGGAGCTACGCTGGCTGACCTACCTGCTGACCGACTTGGGTGAGCGGCCTCGTTCTCCTCCAGTGCTTTACGTCGACAACCAGGCTGCCATTGCCTTGTGTGAGGAGCACAGACTGGAGCACAGAACGAAGCACATCGCCCTGCGGTACTTCCTTGCTCGAGAGCTGCAGCAGCGCGGTCAGCTTTGTCTGCGTTACGTGGCCACTGAGGCCAACCTTGCTGATGTGTTCACCAAGGCGCTTCCGCCTTGTGACCATCAGCGCTTCTGTACTCTGCTAGGCCTTGTGCCTACTGGACCTCACTTACTTACCTCTTGACCTTGCTTGTACTGTGATCACTATATATATATATCTACCTGCATGTTTACTCTTGCTAGGTTGTGATCACTGTATCTCTTGCTCTGTTATAAACCTGCATGTGAACTGGTCTTGTGACCACTAGCTTGTGCTCAGAATTTGTGTGGAATCCTTGAGATCCACCCTGAGCTTGTTGTTGCCTTGCTTTGCCTTGACTGGTCTTGTGACCCCTAGGTCTCCCCCACTTTGCCTATGGGGGTGTGTCAAACATTGTATATGTTATATTTGTGTAGGCTGTAGTGGGTTAGCCTGTAGGGGGGTCACAACATTAGGGTTTCATATTTGTACTCACAATCCTTTCTAGTTCACCATTCCAGTCTGTTGTTTCAACACTTGCTGAGCTGGCAAGGCACCCGGCCGTGCTGGAACGTCTCCAAGCTGAGGTGGCGGCGCATGCCAAGTCAGCTGCAGTGGGGGATGAAAAACAGGGCGCTGAAAATGCATCTCTGCCTGTGCAAGAGATGCCGTATCTTCAGGCGGAGATCAAGGAAACTCTGAGGCACCACCCACCAGTACCGCTCCTCATCCCTCACGTGACAACTGCCAGCGTTTCTCTTGGCGGTTACACAATCCCTCCAAACAGAATCATTCAAATCAACGGCTGGGGTCTTTCTCATGACCCAAAGGTCTGGACCAACCCCAATGAATTTGACCCCAGCAGGTTTCTCGGCCCATCTGCCCCTGATGTGACCGGGCAGGATTTCAGTGTGCTGCCATTTGGTTCGGGCAGGCGTGGGTGTGTGGGGATGAACCTGGGTATGGATCTATCTGCTCGCATGCTGGCAAATTTCATTCATTGGTTCAGCTTGAAACTGCCTGAAGATGTGGTGAAGTCCGGTGGAGTGGACTTGGGGGAGGAGTTTAGTCTCACTATGGCCCTGGCAAAGCCACTGCGGCTTGTGCTCCTGGAACGGAAGTGAAGTGGTGCTGCTGGCGCAATCACATCAGCAAGCACATAATGGTTCAGTTCACTTCATTTGCGGTTGCATGGTCAGACCCAGTTACATGTCAAGGGAATCTTTGTGCACCAAACCAACCAACAGAAGCCGAGGCTGGTGGGAGTTGCATGAGATAGCTGAAGCTTCATGCATGCAGCCTTTTGTGTCCCGTCTTGCATGTGTAATACGCCGATCTTATTGTGTTGTGTGTGAGTGAGCTGCCTTTCAACAATGCAATGGTGAAATATCCCGACGTTCTTTTTGATCCCCCAAGTGTACTTCTTTGCTCCCGTTGCTAAAACAGGTACCAATTCAAGTACGGTAACATAATATGTGGGGGGGCTCTCCATGTCAAGAAAGTCAAGACAGCATACACACATGAAGAACAAAGGGGGTGAATATGATGAGAGTTGGTGGCACATCGAAGGCTGGGGGATATGCTGTGTGGAGGTTGGGTGGCATCACATTGCGGAGCAATGTGGATTTCCCATCTAAACCTTTCACACGGAAAAGGGAGTGAGACCGCATGTTGAGGCATGTTGCTGACAGCCATACATAATGTACAATGCCAATGAAGGGGGAACCAGCAGTTGCTGCTTAGTGCGTATAGGAGGACTCTTGAGGCACCGCAATGTCAAACACTGTACATGTGTTATTGCTCTGTAGGTTACAGTGGGTTAGCCTTTAGGGGGTACACAATTCTAGGGTTTGATACTTTTACTCCAATTCTCTCATAGTTCAATCACTTCGTGTTTCTGACATGGTATCAGAGCAGGGAGCCGACAGCTGACCTGACGCAGACGCAGACGCAGCTACCTGAGGGGACTCAGTGGTCAGTGTGTACAGGTCGGACCCCGGCTGCCGAGTGAAGGTAGCCAGGTGGCGACCCGTCCGAGCACACGTACAATGGGTCACCCGCTCATAGGCAGGGGTGAACTGGTGAACACCCCCATCCTGGAGAGCAGAGCCCGCCACCAAGTTCGTACGTCACTGGAGCTGAGAGTGGTGCTGGTTCGTTGTCTCCTGGAGGTGCCCACGTCGCTGGTCCCGGAGGTGCTCGTACCGCTGGTACTCGAGCTGCTGGGGCTGGTGGTGCTGTGTCTGAGGGTGCTCCTACTGGGGACACTGCGACTGGGGGTGCTGGTTCTGGAGGCGCTGCTGCTGGTGGAGACTGTCCTGGAGGAGTTGCCGCTGGGGGTGGTGGAGCTACTGGAGGTACAGGAGCTGCTGTAGGTGCTGGAGCTGCTGGTGCTGGCGACACTGCACAGTCGCGCCTGTTCTTCGCTCCGCCGTCTCCGTCGTCTCTGCCGCCGCCTGACTCTGTCCTTCTCCAGGTTCTTAGTCTTCCGTCTTCTACCGGTCTTCCCCTCCTGCCTGACTCACCGCTTCCTGCTCCTTCTCCTTACACTGAGCAGTCCAGAGGTCTTACTGAGCGTCGTGAGCCTGCGTCGCGTCCTGTCTCGCCAGTTCGCTCTGGTCGCACCGTTCGTCGTGTCCCGCGTTCGAGGTCGCCGACTGTCCCCGGCACGCACCTTGTCGTCCGTCGTCCTTCCTCTGTTCCACAGTCTGTTCCTCTGCCGTCCCCTCCTGCGTCGTCTTTGCCTCACGTTCCGGACCCTGAGTCTGACCGGTTTCGTGCTGAGCACCCTACTGTCACGCGTCTACTAGCCACTGTTGTCACTGACCCCTCGTTTGAGTCTGCTGCTGCGTCTGCTTTGGTTGCTGAGCTTGTTGACTTTGCGGCTGCCTGTCGTCTAGACTACGCTGCTAGCCTTGTTGCTGAGTCTGAGTCTGTCTGTCCTCCGTCCGTCGGGGGTGAGTGTGCTCTCGGCACGGACGTCCTTGAGGACAGGCACGAGGACCTTGAGTGTCTTGCAGCCGCTGCACCTCATCTCGTGGCCATGCTGCTTGCCCCTGAGGAAGACCCGGATGCTATAGACATCCCCACACCGCGCTCTTACGCTGAGGCAATCGCGGGTGAGTACTCCTCTCAGTGGCAGGCAGCCATGGACGCAGAGATGGCATCCTGGAAGTCTACAGGCACTTACGTCGATGAGGTTCCCCTTCCCGAGGCGAACATCGTCGATGACATGTGGATTTTCAGGGTGAAGCGGTCGCCGGGTTCTCCGCCCGTCTTCAAGGCTCGTTACGTTGCTCGAGGCTTCAGTCAGCGAGAGGGAGTTGACTTCTTCCAGACCTTCTCCCCCACCCCGAAGATGACTACTCTTCGGGTGCTGCTGCACGTTGCCGCTCAGCGTGACTACGAGCTTCACTCTCTTGAATTCAGCACAGCTTTCTTGTAGGGCAGCCTGCACGAGGAGATCTGGCTGCGCCGCCCTCCTGGCTTCACTGGGTCGTTTCTTCCTGGTACCCAGTGGAGCCTCCGGCGGCCGGTCTACGGTCTCCGCCAGGCGCCACGTGAGTGGCACGACACACTGAGGACTACACTTGTGGCTCTTGGGTTCGCGCCTTCTACTGCTGACCCGTCGCTGTTTCTGCGCACCGACACTTCGCTGCCGCCGTTCTACATCCTCGTGTACGTCGACGACTTGGTCTTTGCCACTGCTGACACTGAGGCTCTCGCCCACGTGAAGTCCGAACTGCAGAAGAGACACACGTGCACAGACCTGGGTGAACTGCGCAGCTACCTTGGCTTGCAGATCACCCAGGACAGAGCACGCCGCACCATCACTCAAACCCAGTCACACATGGTGCAGCAGGTCCTTCAGCGCTTCGGCTTCGCCTGGTCCTCAGCACAGGCCACTCCTCTGGCTATAGGTCACTCGCTCTCAGCTCTGCCTTCGGATGAGTCCGTAGAGCCGAGTGGTCCTTACCCAGAGCTAGTTGGTTGCCTCATGTACCTGATGACTTGCACTCGTCCTGACCTAGCGTACCCTCTTGGCCTTCTGGCCCGCTACGTGGCTCCTGGTAGGCACCGAAAGGTGCACTGGGATGCTGCAAAGAGGGTACTGCGCTACTTGTGCAGTACATCGGGCATGGGGCTCGTGCTTGGAGGAGGGAGCCCAGTTGTTCTCACTGGGCACTCAGACGCTTCTTGGATTGACGACCGGGCTACACAGCGGTCGTCACAGGGTTACACCTTCAGTCTTGGCTCTGGCTCAGTTTCTTGGCGTTCTACACGTTCGTCTTCAGTTCTCAGCTCCAGTTGTGAGGCTGAGATCTACGCCACAGCCATGGCTGCTCAGGAGTTACGCTGGCTCACCTACCTGCTGACCGACCTGGGAGAGCGGCCTCGTTCTCCTCCAGTGCTGTACGTTGACAACAAGGCCGCCATTGCCTTGTGTGAGGAGCATAGACTGGAGCACAGGACGAAGCACATCGCTCTGCGGTACTTTCTGGCTCGAGAGTTGCAGCAGCGAGGTCAGCTTCGTCTGCGTTACGTGGCCACTCAGGCCAACACTGCTGATATATTTACCAAGGCACTTCCGCCTAGTGATCATCAGCGTTTCTGCACTTTGTTAGGGCTTGTGCCCACTTTTCCTCACTTGTTGTAGACTTTGCCTGTACTGTGATCTATATATATATATACCTGCATGCTTGCTAGATATAGATCATTGTGATGCTTGTACTATATATATGTCTCTGCATGTGAACTGGCCTTGTGGCTCTTTGCTTGTGCTCAGAATGTGTGGTGACGTTGTGATCCACCCTAAGCTTGCTTGCCTTTCTTGACTGGTCTTGTGACCCCTTGCTCTCCCCCACTTTGCCTATGGGGGTGTGTCAAACACTGTACATGTGTTATTGCTCTGTAGGTTACAGTGGGTTAGCCTTTATGGGGTACACAATTCTAGGGTTTGATACTTGTACTCCAATTCTCTCATAGTTCATTCACTTCGTGTTTCTGACACGCAAAAGTCCGGTTGACTACAGCAATACATCAAGAGCAAAGCCGACATGTGGGAGAAAGGGGGGGGAGCATGAAATGAGCAGAGCGTTTTGGTAGCGACGCCAAAAAGAGATGCGCATCCGGGGAATCGAACCCCGGTCAGTACCGTGGGAGGGTACTATGATACCACTACACTAGATGCGCACGTCGATACTTACAAAAACAAACACTTTGTGAAATAAACTTTGCACCCAATAAGCCAGATTACTTGCTGTCATAGTGTAACAAGTGCTTGTGACAACTTCAATGCCCCCACTGGTGCTGGTGGTGGTGGTGGTGATACGAAAGATTAGGAGAGGGTTGGGGGGATGAATACACTACCGGGTAGGAGGGTTTGTCCCTTCGAAGCCAAACGAGTTGCTCATGACAGCTCTCATGGGCTTAGATGCTGGCGCTGCTGCTGCTGGTGTTGCTGCTTTCTAGGGAGCTGGTGTTAACTTCACACGGTTCCAACTAAGTGAGTACACAGCGCTAGGCAAGGGGTGGGAGACCGAAGACAAGGGATGCATTAGTCCCTCTGAAGCCGACTTTTGAGTCGACTCAAAAGTCAAGTGATGCATTAGTCCCTCTGAAGCCAAACGAGTTGCTCATGGGCTTTGATGCTGCTGCAGCTGCTGCTGGTACTGTCAGTGATGCTCTTGCTGATAGAGTGAGTACACAGCGCTAGGCAAGGGGTGGGAGACCGAAAAAAAGTCATGCGTTTGTCCCTCCGAAGCCAAACGAGTTGCTCATGACAGCTCTCGTGGGCTTTGATGCTGCCGCTGCTGCTGGTGGCGTTGCTGCTTTCTAGGCTGCTGGTGGTGTTGCTGCAGCTCTCACACGGTTCCAACTAAGTGAGTACACAGCGCTAGGCAAGGGGTGGGAGACCAAAGACAAGGGAAGCGTTAGTCCCTCCGAAGCCAAACGAGTTGCTCATAACAGCTCTCAAGGGCTTTGATGCTGCTGCTGCTGTCGGCAGGAAGCTTCCTTGAAAGACAGGGTCTGGGTTGACGAGGTTGACATTAGGAGGCACTATGCCCTGTAAAAGTGGGAAGGGGGGAAGCGGAAGGGGGGTTGGAGAGGAGCGAGACGGATTGGAGGGAAGGGAGAAACGGAAGGGTTTGAATTAAAGAGGCTGACATTGGGAGGCACGATGCCCTGTAATAGTTGAGAGAGGGAGGGAGGGAGAGAAGGAATTTGGAAAGTGGAAGGGGGGTTTGGGGGAGTTGACTTGTTTGTTGACTCAGAACGCTAAGAGGTTGACATTGGGAGGCACGATGCCGTGTATTAGTTGAGCGAGGGAGGGAGAGAAGGAATTGGGAAAGTGGGAGGGAAAGGGAAGCACGGAGAGTTGACTCTTGAGCTTACTGAAAAGCCAAAGAGTCATGCGCATGCACATACACACAAGCACAAGCGCATGCACATGGCTGACATTGTAAGGCATCATGCCCTGAAGAGAGGAAGGACGCAGGTAGGTAGGAGAGGGATTGGAAGTGATCTTGTGAGCAACATGCACAGTACAATCTCAGACTCACATGGTTCATGCACAGTACAATCCCAGACTCACATGGTTCATGCACAGTACAATCCCAGACTCACATGGTTCATGCATAGTGCCACACTCGCATGGTGTAGAGGCGTCACAGCAACAGCTGCCTATACGACTCCTGCAGCTCTGATGCCATGACATTCGATGAAACACTTGTATCGTTCACATGAGCATCATGCACTCTACAGTGCTACACTCAGATGGTGTAGAGCAATGAGAGCAACAGAGCCATGACAGCAACAGCTGCCCCCACTGCCCCTGCAGCTATCATTCAATGTGAGCATGTGAGCATTGTGTACAGTACAGTGCCACACTCACATGGTGTAGAGCCATCACAGCAACAGCTGCCTCGACTGCCCCTGCAGCCCCCAACAGATGACCCATCGCTCCCTGCTCATACCACATCCACATGTAGACGAACATATTTTTGAGTCGACTCAAAGATCCTATTTTTGAGTCGACTCAAAGATGACCCATCGCTCCCTGCTCATACCACATCCACATGTAGACGAACATTAAGATCCGTACATGCACATGCACATACACACAAGCACATGCGCATGCACATGCACACATGCACATGCAGACGCACACACGCATGCTTAAGCACACAAGCACACGTGCACACCACTTTTGGTGCAAGGGACAACACAGCCACATCCATTCATGAGGTGCATCGTAAGTGAGGCAAATCCTAACCGAGGTGCCTCGACTCGAACCGAGCCGAAGTGAGAACTTCCAACACAATTTTAAGATGATGCAGGGATTTTTTTAGAATTCTCAAAAAATCCCTACTTCCAACACCATTTTAAGATGATAAATCACAACCTCGTTTGATGAGCCTGTGTTAAACTAAACACCAAGTGGACGAAAGCTGCATACTCTGCTGGAGACTCATGAAAGAGGGGAGCTGCGTACCTTACTGGAGGAGAAAGCGAGGGCTCCTGAGAGTGCGTGTTGGTCAAACACAGCCTTTAGCGCGAGAGCTTCTATCTCGTCACCTATGAACAAACAACACGAGGCACATGCAAGGAAACAATGCAGCACACACGTGAGGAGTATGCGTGAGGTACATGCGAGTTGAACCAAAGCTTCCATTGCCGCAAGTGGTTGCCGGTCGAACACAGCCTTGAGAGAGACTTTAGAGTCGACTCAAAAGTTGCCAGGGATTCTATTTCACCTCCTGCAGGGAGACGCGAGGGACATTTAGCGTGCCGAGGTCGAGGTGACTTTTGAGTCGACTCAAAAGTGTCGTGTGCCATTGTAACGAGGTGACTTTTGAGTCGACTCAAAAGCCAGGGATATTATCGCACCTCCTGCAGGGAGACACGAGGGACATTATGAGTGCCGAGGTTGCAAAGAATTTTGAGCGCCTGTTTCTTTTTAGGCGCCTCATAAATAGGTTCGTGTGAGCGCCGTCTAATCTGAGTGCTGGGGTCACAATGACATTAGATGGAAGGAGGATGGGGAGGAGTGGGCGGAGGTAAAACACTAATGGAAAGGTTTTGCTGCTTAGTGAGGGAGAGGAGGTGGCATGGGGTTGGCTTTTGCGTTGACTACTAAAGGAAAAAGAAGGAAAGAGAGGAATTAAAAGTCTAAGAGAAGGGGCTCACTCACCAAGGGGAGTGGAGGTGGCATGGGCATTGAGGTACCCAATATCCGATGGTTGCAGGCCAGCCTGCAGTAACCAGGGGTGGATAGAGGTGAAGATTGGTGGAGAGGGAGGAGAGGGAAAAAGGGGGGGCAAAAGGGTGGAGAGGTTAGGAGGTATGCAGAGAGACAGAGTGAGTGTTGAAGACCAGAGAATGGTAATGAAGGGCAGAGAGAGGGATGTGAAGAGGGAGGGACCAAGGAAGAAGAATCTACCATTGACGCTACAGTGGGACGTTGAGACCTTTAGTTGAGGACGAAAAACTAACATGGGACCAGCTCCTCCTTGAGAGGAGTGCCAATGAGGTTAATTTTAGTTGCTGTTAAATTTATAACAACAGCAACCTCTCCCTGGCTGAGCCGATGAGGTCATTTTCAGCGCCAATAAGCTGCGCCGGCTCATGTACGAAAGAAACCTTCCCCTGGCTACGATGCAATTTTTGAGGCACCTAAAAATTCCTCTCCCTGGCTGATCCGATGAGGTTATATGCAGCGGCGATGAGCTGCGCCGGCTCATCTGCGAAAGAAACCTTCCCTTGGCTTTCGAGAGTGGCTTCTCCTGCACTGGCTTTCGGCTACGATGCAGACGTACCTGCTGGAGCGATCGAGAGAGGTGCAAATCTCTGAGATTGAGAGCAGCTTAAAAGCAATGGTAGTTGTGCTCAAGCTCAGATCAGAGATATGCACCACTCTCAATCGCTCCAGCAGGTACGTCTGCCTGCATCATTGGTGGTCTTCAGAGATTCCCCTCGTCACACCTGCTTCTGAGACCACCAGCTCAAATCGTGCCTCCTAGAGAGCAGCTTGCATGCAGAACACTGCGCCAGTGGCGAGGGGGGACGGCTGTGTGATGTGGAAGTCAGTTGTAGGGCAACTGGTAGGTGGAAACAGCACGCGCCTCTGATGGTACTGCTGGTGCTTGCACTACGCACCTCCTTGAGAGCAGCTCGCATGCACAGCACAGCGCCCGTGGCGAGAGGAGATGGCTGTGTGATGTGGAAGGCGTCTGCTGAACTGCCTGCTCCTCGAACCTCGGCGTACACCTTTGCACCACGCTGCACCGCATGGTCTAGGTGCTGAGGGAAGGGGGTTAAGGGAGAGAGAATAGGGACGGAGGGGTGGAGGAGATAGGCTTGACACCGTAACACCCACTTGGACATGCTCACATCCTGAATTTTCGACATCTTCACACACTGACTGTCATCTTCACACACTGACTGTCATCTTCACACACTGACTGTCATCTTCACACACTGACACATGCTGTTGCCATACCGACACCTGATATCCTGATTAATTTGAGAACCTCACATAGCGACATGCCGACATGACATGCTGACATGACATGCCGACATGACATGCTGACATGACATGCTGACATGACATGCTGACATCCCCATACATACGCTTGCTCCCCTTACACCCTCCTATCCTCATACTCCGTCAGAGGACCCACCTCAAGCACCAAAACGCCTGCTCCCTCTGCCATTCTGCGAAGAGCGAGGGGAGGGTGCAGTGCAGCAGCAGGGAGTTTTTTTTTGGGGGGGGGGGGGAGGTGGTTAAGTCGACTCAGTTACAGAGCGCAGGGGGGCAGCAAGCAGGCGGGGCGGGGGGGCAGAAGGAGGAGGCACGTGTTGGGGAGAGATGCAGGCTAAGAAACGAAGGAAGAAAGCTTCGAGAGGTGTGAATGGGATGAGGGTGTGCTAAAGAAAGGGAATTAGCCATTGAGTGGCAATACGAGAAGGGGGATGGGAAAGGGCAAGGCACACACACGAATACCTTCTCTGGACTTGTCAAATGGCCGAGAGGAAACGGAAGAGGGGGGGGTTGGGAAGTGGTGCACATAGTAATGCAAGAGGAGCAATGGAAGGAGACACGGGGAAGGGGAGCAACGGGGAATCAAAGGAGGCAAGGCACGCACACGAAGCCATCTCTTGACTTGTCAAACGGCCAGGGCGACGTTTAGGTCAACTCAGAAATGCAGGAAGGAGGATGGTAAAGAGGGGTTTGGAAGAGGCCACGCACACGAAGCCATCTCTTGACTTGTCAAACGGCCGGGAGGCAAGGTGAGGCGTGTCGTTGAAGCGTGTGCTGAGAGCTCGCATGCTGGTAGGAGGGAGGCGAGGGAAGATGGGAGGGGACAGGGGCGGGGGGGAAAGTGTGGGAAGTAGGGGAAACGAATGGGTGAGCGCCGATGTATCTGTAACAAGATAAGTAAGTGAGTGTACACCCAAAGTGAGGCGTGTTGTTGAAGCGTGTGCTGAGAGCTCGCATGCTGGTGGGGGAGGGGGAAGCGGAGGAATGGAAGCAGGGGTGAAGTGGTGGGGGAGGGGAAACAGGGAGAGGGAAGCGAGGGGTTGGGGAGAGGGCGTAAAGGAGCAGGGTGAAGGACGGTGAGTGCATAAGTTGTGTGTTTGGCACAGAGGCATGCATCGATGCCATTTAACTTGCACTCTCAAGCTGACTGAGGCATGTCATTCAACTGAGTGTTGTTGAGATGAGAGCCCTGCTCACTGCCCAGTGCCCATCATTCAGCATCCATCCCCATGGCTCACCGTGAGAAGCCAGTGAGGGAAAGCGTGTCGATGCAGGCCTGTGTGCACCCCGACCACTGATCAGTGCAGGCCAGTGCAAGCGTGTCAATGCAGGCCAGTGCCCCATTGGCCACTGTGATAGCAGATCCTCGGACATTTTCCAGTGAGCGGCAGTACTTAGGTTCAGGCTAGAGCAAGTAGGAAAAGACAGTGAAATTCTAAAACACTGGCTACTAGTCAAGAGCTTGTGTGCACCCCGACCACTGATCAGTGCCCTGTTGGCCACTGTGAGAGGAAGCATGCTGCCCACTACCACCCACATCCTCCACCACTCGCTACCCACCGCGAAAAGCCAGCAAGGGAGAGGGCGTCGATGCATGCCTCTGTGCCGTCCGCCAGGATGACGTCAGCAGCTCAGGATTTTCAGAATACTAATAAAACACCCCACCAATCACTGCCCCCATGGCTCACCTCACCGGGAGAAACCAGCGAGGGAAAGGGCGATGAAGGCCTCTGTGCCACCCCTACCACCCACCTCACGATGACCGTCCTACCACGCACCTCCCACCTCCCATCCACTACTATCCACCACCACCCACCGTGAGAAGCCGGCGAGGGAAAGGGCATCGATGCAGGCCTCTGTGCCGCCCGCCACGATGACGTCAGCCGCCCCACAGCGGACCAATCGGAAGGCGTCTGCGATGGCATGCGCTGACGAGGCACACGCTGTTACTGAGGCATGGTTGGGACCCTGATGGGAGATGGGAGAGGGGAGAAAAGGAGAGAGAACAAGGGGGAACAAGGGAGAACAAGGGAGAACAAGGGAGAACAAGGGAGAACAAGGGAGAACAAGGGAGAACAAGGGAGAACAAGGGAGAACAAGGGAGAACAAGGGAGAACAAGGGAGAACAAGGGAGAACAAGGGAGAACAAGGGAGAACAAGGGAGAACAAGGGAGAACAAGGGAGAACAAGGGAGAACAAGGGAGAACAAGGGAGAACAAGGGAGAACAAGGGAGAACAAGGGAGAACAAGGGAGAACAAGGGAGAACAAGGGAGAACAAGGGAGAACAAGGGAGAACAAGGGAGAACAAGGGAGAACAAGGGAGAACAAGGGAGAACAAGGGAGAACAAGGGAGAACAAGGGAGAACAAGGGAGAACAAGGGAGAACAAGGGAGAACAAGGGAGAACAAGGGAGAACAAGGGAGAACAAGGGAGAACAAGGGAGAACAAGGGAGAACAAGGGAGAACAAGGGAGAACAAGGGAGAACAAGGGAGAACAAGGGAGAACAAGGGAGAACAAGGGAGAACAAGGGAGAACAAGGGAGAACAAGGGAGAACAAGGGAGAACAAGGGAGAACAAGGGAGAACAAGGGAGAACAAGGGAGAACAAGGGAGAACAAGGGAGAACAAGGGAGAACAAGGGAGAACAAGGGAGAACAAGGGAGAACAAGGGAGAACAAGGGAGAACAAGGGAGAACAAGGGAGAACAAGGGAGAACAAGGGAGAACAAGGGAGAACAAGGGAGAACAAGGGAGAACAAGGGAGAACAAGGGAGAACAAGGGAGAACAAGGGAGAACAAGGGAGAACAAGGGAGAACAAGGGAGAACAAGGGAGAACAAGGGAGAACAAGGGAGAACAAGGGAGAACAAGGGAGAACAAGGGAGAACAAGGGAGAACAAGGGAGAACAAGGGAGAACAAGGGAGAACAAGGGAGAACAAGGGAGAACAAGGGAGAACAAGGGAGAACAAGGGAGAACAAGGGAGAACAAGGGAGAACAAGGGAGAACAAGGGAGAACAAGGGAGAACAAGGGAGAACAAGGGAGAACAAGGGAGAACAAGGGAGAACAAGGGAGAACAAGGGAGAACAAGGGAGAACAAGGGAGAACAAGGGAGAACAAGGGAGAACAAGGGAGAACAAGGGAGAACAAGGGAGAACAAGGGAGAACAAGGGAGAACAAGGGAGAACAAGGGAGAACAAGGGAGAACAAGGGAGAACAAGGGAGAACAAGGGG
>CANIUD010000165.1:0-13436 GCA_947470075.1 Closterium sp. Yama58-4
CAAGAAAAAGGGCCTAGCGTCTGCAAAAATTCAAGAACAAGGGCCTAGCGTCTGCAAAATTCAAGAACAAGGGCCTAGCGTCTGCAAAATTGCAAGAACAAGGGCCTAGCGTCACAAATTCAAGAACAAGGGCCTAGCGTCTGCAAAAATTCAAGAACAAGGGCCTAGCGTCTGCAAAATTCAAGAACAAGGGCCTAGCGTCTGCAAAATTCAAGAACAAGGGCCTAGCGTCTGCAAAAATCAAGAACAAGGGCCTAGCGTCTGCAAAATTTCAAGAACAAGGGCCTAGCATCTGCAAAATTCAAGAACAAGGGCCTAGCGTCTGCAAAAATTCAAGAACAAGGGCCTAGCGTCTGCAAAAATTCAAGAACAAGGGCCTAGCGTCTGCAAAATTCAAGAACAAGGGCCTAGCGTCTGCAAAATTGCAAGAACAAGGGCTTAGCGTCTGCAAAAATTCAAGAACAAGGGCCTAGCATTTGCAAAAATTCAAGAACAAGGGCCTAGCGTCTGCAAAATTCAAGAACAAGGGCCTAGCGTCTGCAAAAATTCAGGAACAAGGGCCTAGCGTCTGCAAATTTGCAAGAACAAGGGCCTAGCGTCTGCAAAATTGCAAGAACAAGGGCCTAGCGTCTGCAAAAATTCAAGAACAAGGGCCTAGCGTCTGCAAAAATTCAAGAACAAGGGCCTAGCGTCTGCAAAAATTCAAGAACAAGGGCCTAGCGTCTGCAAAATTCAAGAACAAGGGCCTAGCGTCTGCAAAATTCAAGAACAAGGGCCTAGCGTCTGCAAAAATTCAAGAACAAGGGCCTAGCGTCTGCAAAAATTCAAGAACAAGGGCCTAGCGTCTGCAAAAATTCAAGAACAAGGGCCTAGCGTCTGCAAAATTCAAGAACAAGGCCTAGCGTCTGCAAAATTGCAAGAACAAGGGCCTAGCGTCTGCAAAAATTCAAGAACAAGGGCCTAGCGTCTGCAAAAATTCAAGAACAAGGGCCTAGCGTCTGCAAAATTGCAAGAACAAGGGCCTAGCGTCTGCAAAATTCAAGAACAAGGGCCTAGCGTCTGCAAAATTGCAAGAACAAGGGCCTAGCGTCTGCAAAATTGCAAGAACAAGGGCCTAGCGTCTGCAAAATTCAAGAACAAGGGCCTAGCGTCTGCAAAATTGCAAGAACAAGGGCCTAGCGTCTGCAAAATTCAAGAACAAGGGCCTAGCGTCTGCAAAAATTCAAGAACAAGGGCCTAGCGTCTGCAAAAATTCAAGAACAAGGGCCTAGCGTCTGCAAAATTGCAAGAACAAGGCCTAGCGTCTGCAAAATTCAAGAACAAGGGCCTAGCGTCTGCAAAAATTCAAGAACAAGGGCCTAGCGTCTGCAAAAATTCAAGAACAAGGGCCTAGCGTCTGCAAATTTGCAAGAACAAGGGCCTAGCGTCTGCAAAAATTCAAGAACAAGGGCCTAGCGTCTGCAAAAATTGCAAGAACAAGGGCCTAGCGTCTGCAAAATTCAAGAACAAGGGCCTAGCGTCTGCAAAATTGCAAGAACAAGGGCCTAGCGTCTGCAAAAATTCAAGAACAAGGGCCTAGCGTCTGCAAAATTCAAGAACAAGGGCCTAGCGTCTGCAAAATTCAAGAACAAGGGCCTAGCGTCTGCAAAATTCAAGAACAAGGGCCTAGCGTCTGCAAAAATTCAAGAACAAGGGCCTAGCGTCTGCAAAATTCAAGAACAAGGGCCTAGCGTCTGCAAAATTCAAGAACAAGGGCCTAGCGTCTGCAAAATTCAAGAACAAGGGCCTAGCGTCTGCAAAATTCAAGAACAAGGGCCTAGCGTCTGCAAAATTCAAGAACAAGGGCCTAGCGTCTGCAAAAATTCAAGAACAAGGGCCTAGCGTCTGCAAAAATTCAAGAACAAGGCCTAGCGTCTGCAAAATTCAAGAACAAGGGCCTAGCGTCTGCAAAAATTCAAGAACAAGGGCCTAGCGTCTGCAAAATTCAAGAACAAGGGCCTAGCGTCTGCAAAATTGCAAGAACAAGGGCCTAGCGTCTGCAAAAATTCAAGAACAAGGGCCTAGCGTCTGCAAAAATTCAAGAACAAGGGCCTAGCGTCTGCAAAAATTCAAGAACAAGGGCCTAGCGTCTGCAAAATTTCAAGAACAAGGGCCTAGCGTCTGCAAAAATTCAGGAACAAGGGCCTAGCGTCTGCAAAATTCAAGAACAAGGGCCTAGCGTCTGCAAAATTGCAAGAACAAGGGCCTAGCGTCTGCAAAATTCAAGAACAAGGGCCTAGCGTCTGCAAAAATTCAAGAACAAGGGCCTAGCGTCTGCAAAAATTCAAGAACAAGGGCCTAGCGTCTGCAAAATTCAAGAACAAGGCCTAGCGTCTGCAAAATTGCAAGAACAAGGGCCTAGCGTCTGCAAAATTGCAAGAACAAGGGCCTAGCGTCTGCAAAAATTCAAGAACAAGGGCCTAGCGTCTGCAAAAATTCAAGAACAAGGGCCTAGCGTCTGCAAAATTGCAAGAACAAGGGCCTAGCGTCTGCAAAAATTCAAGAACAAGGGCCTAGCGTCTGCAAAAATTCAAGAACAAGGGCCTAGCGTCTGCAAAATTGCAAGAACAAGGGCCTAGCGTCTGCAAAATTGCAAGAACAAGGGCCTAGCGTCTGCAAAATTCAAGAACAAGGGCCTAGCGTCTGCAAAATTCAAGAACAAGGGCCTAGCGTCTGCAAAATTGCAAGAACAAGGGCCTAGCGTCTGCAAAATTGCAAGAACAAGGGCCTAGCGTCTGCAAAATTCAAGAACAAGGGCCTAGCGTCTGCAAAATTCAAGAACAAGGGCCTAGCGTCTGCAAAATTCAAGAACAAGGGCCTAGCGTCTGCAAAAATTCAAGAACAAGGGCCTAGCGTCTGCAAAATTGCAAGAACAAGGGCCTAGCGTCTGCAAAATTCAAGAACAAGGGCCTAGCGTCTGCAAAAATTCAAGAACAAGGGCCTAGCGTCTGCAAAAATTCAAGAACAAGGGCATAGCGTCTGCAAAATTGCAAGAACAAGGGCCTAGCGTCTGCAAAATTGCAAGAACAAGGGCCTAGCGTCTGCAAAAATTCAAGAACAAGGGCCTAGCGTCTGCAAAAATTCAAGAACAAGGGCCTAGCGTCTGCAAAAATTCAAGAACAAGGGCCTAGCATCTGCAAAAATTCAAGAACAAGGGCCTAGCATCTGCAAAATTGCAAGAACAAGGGCGTAGCGTCTGCAAAACTGCAAGAACAAGGGCATAAAATGCGGAAGGATCCACACATGTGCAGGAAGTGCAGCGGGCGCTCTTCATTCGCGAGCACCGATGACTGATGATGCTCGCAACCCTCCCACGCCCTTGCTGGCTTGGCAAGAGGACCAGAAAAGCGCAGCCACGTGACCAAGTGGAAGAAAAACGCTCAGAACGAGCGCTTTCACCCCCAAAACGCGGAAGGATCCACACATGTGCAGGAAGTGCAGCGGGCGCTCTTCATTCGCGAGCGCTGATGACTGATGATGCTCGCAACCCTCCCACGCCCTTGCTGGCTTGGCAAGAGGACCAGACAAGCGCAGCCACGTGACCAGGTGGAAGAAAAACGCTCAGAACGAGCGCTTTCACCCCCAAAACGCGGAAGGATCCACACATGTGCAGGAAGTGCAGCGGGCGCTCTTCATTCGCGAGCGCCGATGACTGATGATGCCTGCAACCCCCCCACGCCCTTGCTGGCTTGGCAAGAGGACCAGACAAGCGCAGCCACGTGACCCGGTGGAAGAAAAACGCTCAGAACGAGCGCTTTCACCCCCAAAACGCGGAAGGATCCACACATGTGCAGGAAGTGCAGCGGGCGCTCTTCATTCGCGAGCGCCGATGACTGATGATGCTCGCAACCCCCCCACGCCCTTGCTGGCTTGGCAAGAGGACCAGACAAGCGCAGCCACGTGACCCGGTGGAAGAAAAACGCTCAGAACGAGCGCTTTCACCCCCAAAACGCGGAAGGATCCACACATGTGCAGGAAGTGCAGCGGGCGCTCTTCATTCGCGAGCGCCGATGACTGATGATGCTCGCAACCCTCCCACGCCCTTGCTGGCTTGGCAAGAGGACCAGACAAGCGCAGCCACGTGACCAGGTGGAAGAAAAACGCTCAGAACGAGCGCTTTCACCCCCAAAACGCGGAAGGATCCACACATGTGCAGGAAGTGCAGCGGGCGCTCTTCATTCGCGAGCGCCGATGACTGATGATGCTCGCAACCCTCCCACGCCCTTGCTGGCTTGGCAAGAGGACCAGACAAGCGCAGCCACGTGACCCGGTGGAAGAAAAACGCTCAGAACGAGCGCTTTCACCCCCAAAACGCGGAAGGATCCACACATGTGCAGGAAGTGCAGCGGGCGCTCTTCATTCGCGAGCGCCGATGACTGATGATGCTCGCAACCCCCCCACGCCCTTGCTGGCTTGGCAAGAGGACCAGACAAGCGCAGCCACGTGACCCGGTGGAAGAAAAACGCTCAGAACGAGCGCTTTCACCCCCAAAACGCGGAAGGATCCACACATGTGCAGGAAGTGCAGCGGGCGCTCTTCATTCGCGAGCGCCGATGACTGATGATGCTCGCAACCCTCCCACGCCCTTGCTGGCTTGGCAAGAGGACCAGACAAGCGCAGCCACGTGACCCGGTGGAAGAAAAACGCTCAGAACGAGCGCTTTCACCCCCAAAACGCGGAAGGATCCACACATGTGCAGGAAGTGCAGCGGGCGCTCTTCATTCGCGAGCGCCGATGACTGATGATGCTCGCAACCCCCCCACGCCCTTGCTGGCTTGGCAAGAGGACCAGACAAGCGCAGCCACGTGACCCGGTGGAAGAAAAACGCTCAGAACGAGCGCTTTCACCCCCAAAACGCGGAAGGATCCACACATGTGCAGGAAGTGCAGCGGGCGCTCTTCATTCGCGAGCGCCGATGACTGATGATGCTCGCAACCCTCCCACGCCCTTGCTGGCTTGGCAAGAGGACCAGACAAGCGCAGCCACGTGACCCGGTGGAAGAAAAACGCTCAGAACGAGCGCTTTCACCCCCAAAACGCGGAAGGATCCACACATGTGCAGGAAGTGCAGCGGGCGCTCTTCATTCGCGAGCGCCGATGACTGATGATGCTCGCAACCCTCCCACGCCCTTGCTGGCTTGGCAAGAGGACCAGACAAGCGCAGCCACGTGACCCGGTGGAAGAAAAACGCTCAGAACGAGCGCTTTCACCCCCAAAACGCGGAAGGATCCACACATGTGCAGGAAGTGCAGCGGGCGCTCTTCATTCGCGAGCGCCGATGACTGATGATGCTCGCAACCCTCCCACGCCCTTGCTGGCTTGGCAAGAGGACCAGACAAGCGCAGCCACGTGACCCGGTGGAAGAAAAACGCTCAGAACGAGCGCTTTCACCCCCAAAACGCGGAAGGATCCACACATGTGCAGGAAGTGCAGCGGGCGCTCTTCATTCGCGAGCGCCGATGACTGATGATGCTCGCAACCCTCCCACGCCCTTGCTGGCTTGGCAAGAGGACCAGACAAGCGCAGCCACGTGACCCGGTGGAAGAAAAACGCTCAGAACGAGCGCTTTCACCCCCAAAACGCGGAAGGATCCACACATGTGCAGGAAGTGCAGGGGGCGCTCTTCATTCGCGAGCGCCGATGTGTGATGATGCTCGCAACCCTCCCACGCCCTTGCTGGCTTGGCAAGAGGACCAGACAAGCGCAGCCACGTGACCCGGTGGAAGAAAAACGCTCAGAACGAGCGCTTTCACCCCCAAAACGCGGAAGGATCCACACATGTGCAGGAAGTGCAGCGGGCGCTCTTCATTCGCGAGCGCCGATGACTGATGATGCTGCAACCCCCCACGCCCTTGCTGGCTTGGCAAGAGGACCAGACAAGCGCAGCCACGTGACCCGGTGGAAGAAAAACGCTCAGAACGAGCGCTTTCACCCCCAAAACGCGGAAGGATCCACACACAGCGGAAGGATCCACACATGCAGGAAGTGCAGCGGCGCTCTTCATTCGCGAGCGCCGATGACTGATGATGCTCGCAACCCTCCCACGCCCTTGCTGGCTTGGCAAGAGGACCAGACAAGCGCAGCCACGTGACCCGGTGGAAGAAAAACGCTCAGAACGAGCGCTTTCACCCCCAAAACGCGGAAGGATCCACACATGTGCAGGAAGTGCAGGGGGCGCTCTTCATTCGCGAGCGCCGATGTGTGATGATGCTCGCAACCCTCCCACGCCCTTGCTGGATTGGCAAGAGGACCAGACAAGCGCAGCCACGTGACCCGGTGGAAGAAAAACGCTCAGAACGAGCGCTTTCACCCCCAAAACGCGGAAGGATCCACACATGTGCAGGAAGTGCAGCGGGCGCTCTTCATTCGCGAGCGCCGATGACTGATGATGCTCGCAACCCCCCCACGCCCTTGCTGGCTTGGCAAGAGGACCAGACAAGCGCAGCCACGTGACCCGGTGGAAGAAAAACGCTCAGAACGAGCGCTTTCACCCCCAAAACGCGGAAGGATCCACACATGTGCAGGAAGTGCAGCGGGCGCTCTTCATTCGCGAGCGCCGATGACTGATGATGCTCGCAACCCTCCCACGCCCTTGCTGGCTTGGCAAGAGGACCAGACAAGCGCAGCCACGTGACCCGGTGGAAGAAAAACGCTCAGAACGAGCGCTTTCACCCCCAAAACGCGGAAGGATCCACACATGTGCAGGAAGTGCAGCGGGCGCTCTTCATTCGCGAGCGCCGATGACTGATGATGCTCGCAACCCTCCCACGCCCTTGCTGGCTTGGCAAGAGGACCAGACAAGCGCAGCCACGTGACCCGGTGGAAGAAAAACGCTCAGAACGAGCGCTTTCACCCCCAAAACGCGGAAGGATCCACACATGTGCAGGAAGTGCAGCGGGCGCTCTTCATTCGCGAGCGCCGATGACTGATGATGCTCGCAACCCTCCCACGCCCTTGCTGGCTTGGCAAGAGGACCAGACAAGCGCAGCCACGTGACCCGGTGGAAGAAAAACGCTCAGAACGAGCGCTTTCACCCCCAAAACGCGGAAGGATCCACACATGTGCAGGAAGTGCAGCGGGCGCTCTTCATTCGCGAGCGCCGATGACTGATGATGCTCGCAACCCCCCCACGCCCTTGCTGGCTTGGCAAGAGGACCAGACAAGCGCAGCCACGTGACCCGGTGGAAGAAAAACGCTCAGAACGAGCGCTTTCACCCCCAAAACGCGGAAGGATCCACACATGTGCAGGAAGTGCAGCGGGCGCTCTTCATTCGCGAGCGCCGATGACTGATGATGCTCGCAACCCTCCCACGCCCTTGCTGGCTTGGCAAGAGGACCAGACAAGCGCAGCCACGTGACCCGGTGGAAGAAAAACGCTCAGAACGAGCGCTTTCACCCCCAAAACGCGGAAGGATCCACACATGTGCAGGAAGTGCAGCGGGCGCTCTTCATTCGCGAGCGCCGATGACTGATGATGCTCGCAACCCTCCCACGCCCTTGCTGGCTTGGCAAGAGGACCAGACAAGCGCAGCCACGTGACCCGGTGGAAGAAAAACGCTCAGAACGAGCGCTTTCACCCCCAAAACGCGGAAGGATCCACACATGTGCAGGAAGTGCAGCGGGCGCTCTTCATTCGCGAGCGCCGATGACTGATGATGCTCGCAACCCTCCCACGCCCTTGCTGGCTTGGCAAGAGGACCAGACAAGCGCAGCCACGTGACCCGGTGGAAGAAAAACGCTCAGAACGAGCGCTTTCACCCCCAAAACGCGGAAGGATCCACACATGTGCAGGAAGTGCAGCGGGCGCTCTTCATTCGCGAGCGCCGATGACTGATGATGCTCGCAACCCTCCCACGCCCTTGCTGGCTTGGCAAGAGGACCAGACAAGCGCAGCCACGTGACCCGGTGGAAGAAAAACGCTCAGAACGAGCGCTTTCACCCCCAAAACGCGGAAGGATCCACACATGTGCAGGAAGTGCAGCGGGCGCTCTTCATTCGCGAGCGCCGATGACTGATGATGCTCGCAACCCTCCCACGCCCTTGCTGGCTTGGCAAGAGGACCAGACAAGCGCAGCCACGTGACCCGGTGGAAGAAAAACGCTCAGAACGAGCGCTTTCACCCCCAAAACGCGGAAGGATCCACACATGTGCAGGAAGTGCAGCGGGCGCTCTTCATTCGCGAGCGCCGATGACTGATGATGCTCGCAACCCTCCCACGCCCTTGCTGGCTTGGCAAGAGGACCAGACAAGCGCAGCCACGTGACCCGGTGGAAGAAAAACGCTCAGAACGAGCGCTTTCACCCCCAAAACGCGGAAGGATCCACACATGTGCAGGAAGTGCAGCGGGCGCTCTTCATTCGCGAGCGCCGATGACTGATGATGCTCGCAACCCTCCCACGCCCTTGCTGGCTTGGCAAGAGGACCAGACAAGCGCAGCCACGTGACCCGGTGGAAGAAAAACGCTCAGAACGAGCGCTTTCACCCCCAAAACGCGGAAGGATCCACACATGTGCAGGAAGTGCAGCGGGCGCTCTTCATTCGCGAGCGCCGATGACTGATGATGCTCGCAACCCTCCCACGCCCTTGCTGGCTTGGCAAGAGGACCAGACAAGCGCAGCCACGTGACCCGGTGGAAGAAAAACGCTCAGAACGAGCGCTTTCACCCCCAAAACGCGGAAGGATCCACACATGTGCAGGAAGTGCAGCGGGCGCTCTTCATTCGCGAGCGCCGATGACTGATGATGCTCGCAACCCTCCCACGCCCTTGCTGGCTTGGCAAGAGGACCAGACAAGCGCAGCCACGTGACCCGGTGGAAGAAAAACGCTCAGAACGAGCGCTTTCACCCCCAAAACGCGGAAGGATCCACACATGTGCAGGAAGTGCAGCGGGCGCTCTTCATTCGCGAGCGCCGATGACTGATGATGCTCGCAACCCTCCCACGCCCTTGCTGGCTTGGCAAGAGGACCAGACAAGCGCAGCCACGTGACCCGGTGGAAGAAAAACGCTCAGAACGAGCGCTTTCACCCCCAAAACGCGGAAGGATCCACACATGTGCAGGAAGTGCAGCGGGCGCTCTTCATTCGCGAGCGCCGATGACTGATGATGCTCGCAACCCTCCCACGCCCTTGCTGGCTTGGCAAGAGGACCAGACAAGCGCAGCCACGTGACCCGGTGGAAGAAAAACGCTCAGAACGAGCGCTTTCACCCCCAAAACGCGGAAGGATCCACACATGTGCAGGAAGTGCAGCGGGCGCTCTTCATTCGCGAGCGCCGATGACT
This sequence comes from Closterium sp. Yama58-4, assembly GCA_947470075.1. Lineage (NCBI taxonomy): Eukaryota > Viridiplantae > Streptophyta > Zygnematophyceae > Desmidiales > Closteriaceae > Closterium > Closterium sp. Yama58-4. Next base: position 9,319 of record CANIUD010000165.1, read on the forward strand.
GATGATGCTCGCAACCCTCCCACGCCCTTGCTGGCTTGGCAAGAGGACCAGACAAGCGCAGCCACGTGACCCGGTGGAAGAAAAACGCTCAGAACGAGCGCTTTCACCCCCAAAACGCGGAAGGATCCACACATGTGCAGGAAGTGCAGCGGGCGCTCTTCATTCGCGAGCGCCGATGACTGATGATGCTCGCAACCCTCCCACGCCCTTGCTGGCTTGGCAAGAGGACCAGACAAGCGCAGCCACGTGACCCGGTGGAAGAAAAACGCTCAGAACGAGCGCTTTCACCCCCAAAACGCGGAAGGATCCACACATGTGCAGGAAGTGCAGGGGGCGCTCTTCATTCGCGAGCGCCGATGACTGATGATGCTCGCAACCCTCCCACGCCCTTGCTGGCTTGGCAAGAGGACCAGACAAGCGCAGCCACGTGACCCGGTGGAAGAAAAACGCTCAGAACGAGCGCTTTCACCCCCAAAACGCGGAAGGATCCACACATGTGCAGGAAGTGCAGGGGGCGCTCTTCATTCGCGAGCGCCGATGACTGATGATGCTCGCAACCCTCCCACGCCCTTGCTGGCTTGGCAAGAGGACCAGACAAGCGCAGCCACGTGACCCGGTGGAAGAAAAACGCTCAGAACGAGCGCTTTCACCCCCAAAACGCGGAAGGATCCACACATGTGCAGGAAGTGCAGGGGGCGCTCTTCATTCGCGAGCGCCGATGTGTGATGATGCTCGCAACCCTCCCACGCCCTTGCTGGATTGGCAAGAGGACCAGACAAGCGCAGCCACGTGACCCGGTGGAAGAAAAACGCTCAAAACGAGCGCTTTCACCCCCAAAACGCTGAAGGATCCACACATGTGCAGGAAGTGCAGCGGGCGCTCTTCATTCGCGAGCGCCGATGACTGATGATGCCTGCAACCCCCCCACGCCCTTGCTGGCTTGGCAAGAGGACCAGACAAGCGCAGCCACGTGACCCGGTGGAAGAAAAACGCTCAGAACGAGCGCTTTCACCCCCAAAACGCGGAAGGATCCACACATGTGCAGGAAGTGCAGAGGGCGCTCTTCATTCGCGAGCGCCGATGTGTGATGATGCTCGCAACCCTCCCACGCCCTTGGTGGATTGGCAAGAGGACCAGACAAGCGCAGCCACGTGACCCGGTGGAAGAAAAACGCTCAGAACGAGCGCTTTCACCCCCAAAACGCGGAAGGATCCACACATGTGCAGGAAGTGCAGGGGGCGCTCTTCATTCGCGAGCGCCGATGTGTGATGATGCTCGCAACCCTCCCACGCCCTTGGTGGATTGGCAAGAGGACCAGACAAGCGCAGCCACGTGACCCGATGGAAGAAAAACGCTCAGAACGAGCGCTTTCACCCCCAAAACGCGGAAGGATCCACACATCGGCAGCAGCAGGGTTTAGGGTTTAGGGTTTAGGAACACCGCAGCAGAACGGCATTGCTGAGTGTGCCAACCGGGCCATTGGCGAGGCGGCTAAGACTCTGTTGGGGGCTGCTGGGATGCCCTACAAGTTCTGGCCAGAAGTTGTTTGCCATGTCATCACGATCAAAAACAGAGTCTTGACACACGTTGCCGACAAGCACTGGGTGCCGTACGAGCGTTGGCTTGGGAAGAAGCCATCCATTGACATGCTGCGGGTGTGGGGCTGCATGGGGCTTGTGATGGTGCCTAAGGAGCAGAGGCACAAGCTCGAAGTTGCTGCTGTGTGGGCTGTCCATCTTGGGATGGCTCCTGACTCGAAGGGGTGGCTGATGTGGGACCCCAAGAGCAAAAAGACGCTGGTCAGCCGTGACGTCAAGTTTGTTGAGGTTGTCATACACAAGGACTGGCAGCAGCAGCAGCAGGTGCAGATAGGCTTGCGTCTGCAGGAGATTGAGCGGTCTGCAGTGGAGGAGGTTCAGCTGCACCTTGAGGATCTCCCTGGGTCAGAGCTGACCAGTGACCATAGTGGCAGTGGTGAGCAGCAAGGGGCTGGTCCTGCTGTGGAGGAGGGGTTGGAGGATGAGTCGGCACGTGTGGACTCACCATCTCAGCCCGAGCCAGCTGCAACTGCCAAAGTCACCAAGAGGAGTGTGCAAAAAGGAGCTTCACCACATGGGCAGCAGACTGGAACCCGCGAGAAGAGAGTGGCAGCACAACCTTCGAGACTGAAGTATAGCCGTTTGAGAGGACCCAAGCAAGGTGCTATGGCGGTTCAGGCGGATGAGGGAGAGGATGAGGAGATGGCCTTCTGTTTCTTCACACCCTTGCCTGGAGAACCAGCCACAGTGGAGGAGGCACTGAGTGGACCCCAGAAGGAGGAGTGGAAGGCTGCCATGGATGCGGAGTTCAACAGTCTCATTGAGAATGGGACTTGGGAGCTTGTTGAGTTACCCGAGGGGCGACGGCCGATCAGCAGCAAGTGGGTTTTCAAGGTGAAGAGTGGAGCTGATGGTGCTTTGGAGCGGTTCAAGAGCCGCTTGGTCGCCAAGGGGTTTCAGCAGAAGGAGAAGGTCGACTTTGGGGAGATCTTCACTCCCATTGCTAAGCCACTGACGTTGAGGACTTTGCTGGCTGGCGCAGCTGTGAAGGGATGGCACGTGAAGCAGATGGATATCACCACTGCATTCCTCAATGGAATACTGCTGGAGGATATCTACATGGCGCAGCCCGACGACTATGAGGATGGGACCAGCCGGGTGTGCAAGCTCAAGAAGGCTATCTATGGCCTTAAGCAAGCGCCCAGGTGCTGGTACGAGAAGCTGGAGGAGGTGCTGCTGAGTGGAGGCTTCAAGACGTCCCAGGCAGATCACAGCTTGTTTCTGCTTGGAGAGGGGGAGCAGCTGCTCTTGCTGCTGGTGTATGTCGACGACATACTGCTGTTCTCACCCTCCATGGAGCAGATTGAGAGGACACAGAAGATGCTGACGGACAACTTCAAGTGCAAGATGCTGGGGGATGTCCACTACTACTTGGGGCTGCAGATTGAGAGGGATGTTGAGAGGAGGTGGCTGAAGGTGCATCAGTCACACTACATCTCTGGTGTCATGGAGCGCTATGGTGTGACTAGAGGTCACACTATGATGACGCCGTTTCCTGCGGGCTTCAAGTTGAAGAAGGCAGCTGAGGAGGATGATGTACTCGAGGATGAGCAGCAGAATAAGTAACAATCACTCATTGGGAGTGTGATGTATGCTGCTGTACATATGCGACCTGATGCTTCATTTGGAGTGGGGCAGCTAGCCAGAGTTGTGCAGCGTCCCACTGAGGAGCAGTTGGAGGTGGCAAAGCGCTTGGTGCGCTACCTCGGATCAACGGCATCTGCTGATGTTCAGTTTTCAGCTGGCGGGCAGCTGAGACAGAACGGAGCAGATGGGGTCACGCCTGGAACCTTGAAGCTGTCGTGCTTCACCGACGCCACATGGGCCTCAGAGGAGGAGGATCAGTTATCAGTTGGCGGCTTTGTGTGCATGGTCGGAGGTGGACCAGTGAGCTGGAGGTCCAAGAAGCAGAGTGAGATTGCTCAGTCTTCCGGAGAGGCAGAGTACATGACGATGTACCATGCCATCCAGGAGATTGTGCTCCTGAGGAAGCTGCTGGAGGACATGGGAGCTGAACAGCAGGGACCTACACCACTTTTCTCCAACAGCGAGGCTGCTATTGGCATGGCCAAAAATCCTATCCTGAATGGGCTGAACAAGCACATGAAGATTAAGTGGCACAGGGTGAAGCAGATGGTGAAGGAGGGAGTTGTTGAGCTTCACCATGTGAAGGCTAGCAAGCAGGTGGCAGATTTTCTCACCAAGAGACTTCCGGAGAGTGCGCATTGGAAGTGTGCCAAGATGTGTGGCATGGCATTATACTAGTGTGGGCAGCGGTGTCATGAGAATGGGGCGGGATGATGGAAAGCGAGAGAATGGGGCGGGGTGATGGAAAGCGGGAGAATGGGGCAGGGTGATGGAAAGTGGGAGAATGGGGCGGGGTGATGGAAAGAGGGAGAATGGGGCGGGGTGATGGAAAGAGGGAGAATGGGGCGGGGTGATAATAAGCGGGAGAATGGGGCGGGGTGATGGAAAGAGGGAGAATGGGGTGGGGTGATGGAAAGCGGGAGAATGGGGGGG